>JAMPIV010018802.1:0-355691 GCA_024509875.1 Oreohelix idahoensis
GGGGTGGGGGTTTGGGGGGGGAGTGCGGGAGGAAGGGGTGGAGTGGGGATGTTTTTGTTATTAGTTGGGTGAATTGAATATTGGGTGGGGGGTGGTGTTTGGGGGGGGGTTGGGGGGGTGTGAGGGGTTTGTGGGGGGGGGTTGGTTATGGTGGGGGGGGGTGTTTGGGGGGGGGGGGGTTGGGGGGGGGGGGGGTTGTCTGCGAGGTGGGGGGGGGGGGGGGGGTGGGGGGGGGGGGGGGGGGGGGGGGGGGGTGGGTTGTGGGATTATGGGAATGGTTTTCATGAGTATGAATGATGATAGTGATTGGTGTTAAGGGTCACTGAACTGTTGTTTTAACACTTGGTTAAGTGTAACTCAGGTTTTGAGTTCATGTCTGACGTTATGTCAACATGGTGTGACTTGTGCATGCGTTGGGAGAAAGCATGTAGTGAATACAAGTCTGGTGTGACGATAAGTCTGTGTTTGGCAGCCAAGCTGTACTCTCGAGTCTGTGATTAGTAGCCGAGCTGTAGCTCGTATTGTGTGACTGGAGAAACACAGATGTGATTATTCCAATAAATAAAGGGTTGACAGCTCTCCACTAGATAGTGTTTTCTGATAAATCATTGAAAGTTTTCTGTTGCCCTACGACCTTAGCTTCTGCTGTCGGATCTCGATGAAGAAAAAGCCCCCACCGTCTCATAAATGAAGGATTTTACCTATATGTAAATACTTAACTTTGTGTTTGTAATGATCAGATTATGCTCACTGCAGAATCTAAGGAGTCGCTTTCCATTGCCATTGAGAGTATCTTCTCCATATCTTCCGATAACTCCACCCCATCTAGCATGGTCATTTCCAACTCTGGCATTGAAATCTCCGAGCATGATAATTTTATCTAGGCAGTCATCCACTGTCCTTTGAAGCAGCTTGAAGAATTCCTCATTGACCTCTGCTCTCTCATCCTCATGACCAGGTTGACTATGGTTTCTCCTTTTAGTTTTACAACCGTTATGCGCTCCGAGACAAAGTTGCATTCCTTGATACTATTTGTTTGGCTTTTGGCCACAATGCAACCCACGCCCCTTTAGCTTTTTTTAGATGTGGGTACTCCACTGTAAAGCAGCGTGTTGCCATCGAGATCCATGATTCCTTGTCCTTTTTCTTTGTTTCCGTTATAGCTAGGATTTCTAGTTTTGCTTTCCTCATCTCTTCCACCAGCTCCTCTTCTTTCCCATTTATACTTCTTGTGTTCCAAGTTCCATAAGTCGTAGTCCGTTCCAGTTCGTCGCCTTTTGAATCAGTCCGGTTTTCTCTCGTGTAGTTCTCGTAATCAAAAGTTTAAAGCAAACAGTTGTTTGGCCTGTTGTACCTTTGCATGGTGGAGGGGCTGCCTCCTTACGGCCTCCATGCAGGCCGCCCTCCTCCTTTTTCAGCCGGGCTTGGGACCAGCCTAGGCGGAGTTAAGAAAACTGAGTGAAAAGGTCCTTGAGTACAAGAGTGAGATCCATCTTTGTTTCATAGATCTGGAAAAGGCGTTTGACAGGGTCCCCTGGAGCAAACTTTGGGACTGTTTGGCAAGGAATAACATTTCAGCACCTCTGATTCATGCTATACAGAGCTTCTATAAGTCTTGCAGAAATTATATGAGGACAGCAAACCATAAGTCAGAAGAGTTCAGGACCACCACTGGTGTAAGACGAGATGATATCCTGTCACCTTATCTTTTCATACTCCTAATGGACGATGTCATCAAAGCATGTAAGGAGAGAACAAGAAAGTATTCAGTGGGGTACTGGAAGATGAGACAGGTCTGTATTTTAGAGCTGGCATTTGCTGATGCTTTTGCCCTGATTTGCTAAATCAGAGGCACATCTCCAATCCAACCTGCAAGTCTGGAAGGAAGAGCTGGAGAAGAGAGGGATGGTCACAAGCAGGTCTAAAATAAAATCCATGGTATATCACGAGAAGAAAGAAGACATCAGATTAAGCTGGGAGAACAGGTCCTGGAGCAGGTCGACCACTTTAAATACCTTGGAGCTATTATAGACCTAAAGGGAGGCATTAAAGAAGAGTTGGCCACTCGAAAAGCAGCAGCTGGGAGACTTTTTCAGGCCATAAATCGAGGATTCCTCAGCAAGAGAGAGGTTGGTAAGAAAACTAAGATGGCTGTATACCACTCCACCTATGTCCCAGTCTTGACATATGGATGCGAGTCTTGGGCAATGACTATAACACACAAAAGCCAGATCCAAACCTCAGAAATGAGGTATCTGAGGAAGGTGGTTGAAGTCGCAAGAAGAGACATGGTCCGCAACCAGACGATACGTCAAAGCCTAAAACCCCATCCCCTGCAGACCCAAGTAGAACAGTCCCAACTAAGATGGTTTGGCCATGTCTGCAGAATAAGATAAGACCGGCTACCACGACAAGCATGGGAAGCAAAGAGCCAGGGATCCAGACCCCCAGGACGACCCAGAGTCTGCTGGAAGGACAACATTTGACAATCTTTGAAGGACCGAGGACTAGAATGGAACCAGGCCAGGAGGAAGACAGCCGATAGGATAGTCTGGTGCTCTCTCTCTCCCAAACCTCTACACCTCACTGTAGAAGGATAACGACTAAGTAAGTAAGTAAATACTTAACAGAAGTAATAATACATTAAATAACTAGGTAATGGTCAACGCGGATATACAGTTTATTGGTTAAACTACCAATAATGGATGGTAGTTGAAAGTAAAAAGGGACAATGGTGAAAGTCAATTCACACACACAGCTGAAATGTAAAAAAATGTAGTTTATTAAATAAGAAAATGAACCTAAGTAAATAGTGAAATGATGATGTGATGTATTAAGTGTTACCTCACTCATAACCTCTCTACACTATCTATGAGTCTTTCAAATTTCCACCAGTATATGATTATGCGATGATATGCACTGACTTTCCAATGTAGATGTATATTACGACATGTGGGTTATCTCCGAGACGAGGACTTATTGATGAAAACCTTTGCACGTGTAGTAATGAGAACTTGGAAGATACAGTGTCCTTCAAAGCATGTAAGTCTCTCTAGAAACTGTCGACATTTGTCTCATTAAAATGTCTCTTGTATGATCTTTAAAAGGTACTGACTAGAATGGAGCTTCTGGTAACATGTGTATTTCGTACAATGAAGCTTGCATGAACGAATTTACGTTGTGAGTGTGTATTCTTGATTCAGGAAATACGTTTTCGAGGAGTCAACTTGTGCGTGCGTTAACGTTACTCAGGTGATAAGCTTTTGAGCGAGCTAAGCTTGATGTTTGTATATGCGAATCAACTTATGAGCACTTGATAACCAAGTGAGTAAAATGCTGCGCTACCGACGTTTACAAACGCGGGCGTAGAGATCTTCCTTGTAACTTAGGAAGTGTATGATGCCCTATCTTGTGAATTCTGCTGTTAGGACGTACGCTTTGTTAGGTTCTTTCCTATTAGACGCCACATACGCAATGTTTAGATTTCTGCTGGACTGAAGACACAAAGTGAATTCATAAGTTTCACATCTAATATCAATAGTTTACTTTTTTTTTAATCTTATACCTCACTATTGCTTCGTTATAACTGTCATCTGTTGTTAAATATAGTGTGCATGAAAGTGTGTGCCCATGATAATCTGCAATGATGATTAATATTCTAGATGAAGGTGAGAGTATATAACTGTAAATTACCTCTTTATGTTTTAAGTCCTAAAGGACAAATATTGGATCCGATTAACCATTTTCAAAATAGAATTAATGGAAAAAGAACAGTCTTTCGCACCTTTAGCTATGAGGCTAAGTGCACAAAGCAATCTTAAATAATGACAACGAAAAATTATTTATAATTTTTCTAACACTTACTAACCTCCTTTTTCCTTTGCAAAGTCCTTATGAACACTACATAAAATTAAGTTGCACTGGTATACATTATAAATCCACACAGAAATGAAATTATTGAACAGTCTGTGAACTAGCTAAGCTCAGGCAGATCTCTTGCACGTTTGCTCCGCGATGCTGATATACCATACTGACTTCTGACGAACGTGTCATTGTACTTCTGTTTTTGCCTAATGCGTGACATTTCTGGGTCTGCATGCTATGGCTCTGCCAATTCTTCCACTAATTAGTCGTCCATCTTGTTATGCGACTTCAGCGTGCTCGGGTGTCAATCGCTAAAATTTGGTGGGCTCTCGTAATCTCTTAAACTCCGTGCTGGTGTTCGGGTTGCGGGAGAAACCGTGATTTTGGACTCGCCGCCCGATACAGAAATTATCAGCCCCTTGTCACCAAGTCTTCTGCCGCGACATATTGTCGCAGTCTTTTATTACATTGTTGGCTGATGCGCAGGTGGCTTCCTTTATTCAATCTTTTATTGTCCGCCACTTTAGACAACATCTAAGTATTTATGCTGCTCTAAAAAAATACTATCTGGTAACAACCGTCATGGGCGTTTGGCGAGTCCTTTGTTTTCAATCGCTCTATCGGGCGTGCTATTGTGCACAAAAGTGGTGACATTCACGTTGTTTAAACAGGGGGTTAAAGTATCAAACGAATTCTTTCTATCGCCAATGTGGCTGTCTCCCATGCCAAACTGTAACTTGTCTAACGAGCCAGGCGTATTCCAAAAGATAATGTAAGGCTGAAAAATATATAAAGGTATTAATGTTACACTTAAGTAAGCGCCGTGATTAAGGAAGATTACTTTAAAAAAATGACGAAAAAGCAAAAACAAGAGAGAAATAAAATAAGAACGATGATGAAAAAGGTACAGGGCGATAAAGTCCAGGAACACTTTATCACATACAGCCAAGCTGACCGGGAATACTTATGCAATCTAAATGTGGTGTACTAATACTTCATTGCTGATAAATATACTCCCTGATTATCGTCTTGCGTTTATCTAATGAACAACCCAGCTTGGCGGAAGCAATATTTGCTTCTATCAATAACCCGTTCGTCTAAACAATACAGCTGGCGTTAAATGGCCGACCGAATACTGACGTAATCTTATTGTTCCATCTGACCAGTTGTTGTCTGTCCATGATCAAACAATAACATGTCATGTGTGTTCAAGCTTAAAACATGTGGGTGTGTCGAGGTGTGACCTACGGAGGATAATATAATATCGGTAGATGGGGGCGTAAAAGTAAGATAATGACCGGGTGAAGTAAAATAGAGGGATGATTGAATGAATACTGACGGAGAGATGTGTAGAGAGAGAAATTGGATGCAGTAATAGGACGTTTTTTCGTCACAGACTGGCTAAAATCGGGTGATGAAACATCCATTTCGACTGCATAAGCCAAGGAAGTAGAGCGTCCGATCGGCTAAGCGGTTAGTGCGATTGCCTCTCTCTGGGCGAGTTACCAGGGATTGAAACTTGGTAGCATCACTCTCCGGTCTACTAAACTGTAAATGGGCACTTGACTGTGCTACTGTTAAGGAAGGGGAAGGCAGCGAAAAAGGGAATTGGTCACACTTTCTCATTAACAAAAAAACTGGACTTAGAAGGGCTAAATCACTGTCACTTCACTCCCCTATAGCAGTATCTGCTATAGGACTGTTGGTACATTTTCTTTTAAGTCAGAGAATGAAATTCGTTGTTCGAGTGGGGCAAGCCAGGGTATACAATTTCTTGTATGTCTCGATAAGTCAGAGAATAAAATTCGTTGTTCGAGTGGGGCTAGCCAGGGTATACAATTTCTTTTATGTCTCCATAGGTCAGAGAATAAAATTCGTAGTTCGAGTGGGGCAAGCCAGGGTATACAATTTCTTTTATAGTTTACATAAGTCAGAGAATAAAATTCGTTGTTCGAGAGGGGCAAGCCAGGGTATACAATTTTTTTTATGTCTCCATAAGTCAGAGAATAAAATTCGTTGTTCGAGTGGGGCAAGCCGGGGTATACAATTTCTTTTATGTCTCGATAGGTCAGAGAATAAAATTCGTTGTTCGAGTGGGGCAAGCCAGGGTATAAAATTTCTTTTATGTCTCCATAAGTCATAGGAATCAATTTTGTTAATAAAATAAAATTTGTTTGTTCCCTCTTTCTTCAACAAGAGAAAGCAGACAATACATGTTCCCAACAACTATAATTTTATGTTTAAACGGTTGTCAGATAACAGCATGTTTTTTAATGTGATACAATTCAGTACTATAGTTGTTTTTTTCCACTGAATAGGTCAAACGTTAATATTCATTCATGTACTTCATATATCTGGGATTTTTTAGACGGTAAACGGCTTCGGGGTCGACCCAGCCTCAGGAATTGGGTACCATAGCAACTCTGGGAAGGTTAAGGCGGCCAGCGTGATGCTGACCACATCACCCCTAGTGTGCCGTATGGTCAAGAAAATATGGGCCTAACACCATACTCCCAGTATGCCTAAATGGGCGTGTAACGGGATCCTTTACCTTCCTTATTTTATCTTGATATATCATCCGGTGCACATTTTCTGCGATTATATAACTTAGATGATGTAAGTTGTTTTTCCAAAGAAATAAAATCTGATGACACGACTTCATTTTTCGACTGGATATATTCTGTGTATAACATTTATTCGTGCACAGGACAAGCAAAAGGTTGTGGAGTCGGCCAAAATAATTTTAGATGTCCGACTCCGACTACAGTTGTTTACAGGTCGTATGGCATAACATTCTTTAACCGACTCCCACTAAAACGATCAACACCATGATCCCGACTCCAGAGCCCGGAGGGAAAATTAAATGATAAGATATTTTTTAGTCTTTTGGATATGATTTTCAATCTTTATATCCTCACTTCTCACGCTTCCTGTAAGAGTGAACTCATAGTTCACACCTCTCGCCAGAACCAGTTAAGACATAATAAAGTTGTTACTACTGGGGTTGTATTTATAGCCAATTCCTCCCATGCATAAGAAAAACATTTAAAAAAAAAACTAATGAGATGGCTGTTGCTGCTTTCAGCCAGTAAGGAAAGAAAATCGAGGGACAGTCTTGGACACGACTAGACACATGTAATTCCTGGCATCCATCTTATTTCTAGTCGTTGTCTTCACACTGACCAATGATAAAAATCCAGAGTCGCGGAGACAGGTTGTAACAAATGGTATCAAGATAAAAAAAAAACAAAAAAAAAACAGGGCAAGTAGCTATTTGAGTGCATTAACATTCATCAAGATTGTGACTGCAGAATCCTTGCTTCAGTTTTGCTTCACAAGTCGATGAAGTCATCTTTCTTGCATGTTAGCACTATCCATCAAGTCCTAATTAAAGGTAAAAAATCTTTGGAATCCACTGGTCACTATCCATTACCTCTTGAACAAAGTAATTATTAAGAGTTCATATATGAGATCTTTCCAGAGGTGGTGCTGAGCTGCCTTCGTTTAATAAAATCAGACATACAAAGAAACTAGCTAATTTGATTCTAAACCTTTAAATTGTATCCCGTGAGGTAGCCATTGTGATAAATTTTCTGGGAAGCTCTTGACACCTCCCCGGTATATCCGACGTACACCCCCCCCCCCCCCCCCCCCCAGTAGGAGCCTGCGTTAAATAATAACTACCTCGCTAACACTGCTTGGAACCATGGGATAGGAACTAAATTTTGACTGAATATTTTGACACGTATAGAACAAATCAGCATACATCACAAATATAGAGAACAGTAGGGAAAGGGTTATGTAGGGAAAGACTATGACAGCTCTCCAAAGTATCGTAAGCGGTAATTGGAAGGGAAACCTTCAGTTTCACGTGAAGAAGAAGGATGCTGGAAACCAAGAACTGCAGAAAATACTGCAATGGTGATACAAGATATTCGCGATATTTCTTAAATATACATATGAGCTTAAATCACACACACACACACTGGTAATCGTAACGACATCTCATGTGTTTGAGACTTCAAAATGAGTTAATGAGCGACTTACAGTTAAGGATCACTAAAATGAAAATATTTTAAAGTTTTGCTAAAATTCATTAGCGTCACCTATTTTTGCAGAACAAGGTTTTGTGCACTCAAGCCATTCCCGAAATACGTACACGCAATATTGACATGAGGTTTAAGAATGGTTACATTACGATGTTGACAAATATGTTCCGATTTGGGATAACAACAGTATTTCCAGTAAACTGGCAAAAGAAAAGACGTGTTTAAAAACAATACATAGCTATACAAGTGGTAGCGGATACTTTATTATTATTAGATGACGTAATAATGACAAAATAATAAAACATGACGTGCCCAAATACACGGCATGATCTAGCTGGGATGTCGGAAAGGCAATCTGGTTAAAGATTAGGACACGGAAAATGATGTAATACTCCAGCAGACAGATTCTGTGGTGATAATCAACACGCTCTCACTTTCTAGACACAAACTCACTGATAGACATGCTTTCGCTCTCCAGACATACACTCTCACTCCCTAGAAACGAGCTCACTCCCTAGATACACCCTCATTCCCTAGAGACGAGCTCGCTCTTTAAACACACAATGACTCCCTAGACACTAGCTCGCTTTCTTGACACACTGTTATGTCCTTTTTTTATGTGACCACTACAAATGTTAAGGTGGGATTTACGTATGATATGTGGGAACGTAACAATCTCCTTGCTGTGTACTGTGGTAGTCAGTCCGACCTGGGCCAAACAGCTTTGTCATGCATGAATAGCTCACCAGGCGTTGAGGCGCTGAAAGGGTGTCATGTTGACATCCGAACATCAGACATTTCTTGTATGTAAGGTACTCGAAGGTTGTGTGGTTGACAAGTGAGGTGGGTGTGTAGAGACACGAATGCGTATAGGATCTTTGATATGTAAGCAAGGCACCCACTCACTCACATGCAGTAGTCAGTAATTGTAGAAAACTGCTGGCTGGAACTTTCAACCATTTAATTACGTGACACAGTGACATCAACAGTTACAGTCAAATGGACGAGAATCAAGGACATCATATATATTGGAAATGACTGGCAAAACATCTGGCATATAAAGCTTGAACCACTCATCTATAAGGACGTTATCGACAATGGTCTGTCCTTTAACAACTGTTCATATGTGGTAATGAATAGGAATATCGAACATCATCAGTTTTGTATAGCTCGTAGGTATGATGTTAATAACGCTGGCTTGACAACATATTCTTTTCCTACCGTAGCTCAGGGCCTCTGACTGAACGCGTCAGGTAGTCCTTAACAAATATAGTTGCTTAATATAGAAGTCTGTGAACTTGTAAATAAGTCAAGACTTCACCTGGCTTCACCTTTCAGGCACTTCTTCTTCTGCTCAAAGTTATAGGCCGTAATGACGGGCCTTATAATGGTTGATAAACAACTGTACATCTTTCCATAAGCATGTATTATCTTTCATGCTGAAACGTATCGCCATCCTGCGGGTTTCATAACAATATATGGTTATTGTGCTTCTATAAAGTACTTCAACGAATAGACCTAACTGGCTACGTCAAGCACACATAATGGACTCTGGATCACAAGAACTGCGAGCGCTACTCACAGGTTCATACTAAATGTTCTGCAAACTTTGCGTAATAATAAAGTAATTTTACCTTGGACAGAATTCCAAACAATACACAAATAACACCTGTCATCATTCCAGACGAACTGAATAACTCTGGGGAAATCACTAATATGACAAGACTATCTTTTCCCCAGATAATGCAGAGAAGAAACAACGGACACCTTCGTCCGGCAGAAACCAGCTCATAACTCTCTCAGACGGAAGTCTGCTCGGTTCGCGCTAAAAGCTAGCGCATGCGTAGACAGAACAGATTTGAGAACAGTTAACACAATAAGCACAGGGAAGGTAACCCCTAATCAACCTGTGTCAGGGAGTTAACATACAGTTCTGTACCTTCAATTATCAAAAATATAAAATAGATTTACATCTTCTGGAACCGACAAAAATGACGGTAACAGACTACCCCCCCCCCCCCCCCCCCCGCCCCCCCCCCCCCCCCCACCCCCCCCCCCCCCCCCCCCGGATAAAAAATAAATGAAACTTTTTTTTGTTGAAATACATCAATGAGCGAGATGCAACAAGCTCATAACGCATGAATGATGCGCCGATGAAAGGATCAATAAATATAACGACATAATGTCAGACCCAATCAACGCACAATAGCGCGTCTAGTGAGAACAAAAGTTCACCTCACAAAATAAGAGAAAATATTTTCTCGAAGTAAAATATATCCGGAAGGTACCATCAAATAAACATCTGGCGATGCTAACAAAAAGCACATACATATCAAAGAAAATTGCAATGTTATAGTGATGCGAATGATAACATATCTTGCAAAGTCATACAAACATATAAATCTATAAACGTATCATGTTATATAATGACTATCATCTAATGGATGGACATAATCAAAATTTGTAAAGTTATTCTATATACATATGACAATTCAAGTGTATACTCTAACAAAAAATAAGATGGCATCCACCAAGTATAAATCAATTCTGTATGTCGTAGATCATGTAAGCAGCATCGTCATGATTCTCAAAGCACTCCGTACCTGGTACTAGTTTGCGCTGAGAACAATATAAATAACACAATTAGCAACATGCTATAATGTACTATAATTACTAATACATGTTACATGTGGCCGCATTAATTTTTTCGACCTTTATATTATGTCAACTCAACCTTCTCCATTACATTAAAGATGGTAATAGAGAAAGAAAACAATTAATTTACAACTCTAAGTTGACAACAAATGTGTTAATATATATATGTATAGTGAAGAGACATATGTCTAGCAGTGTATCAGGAAAGACTAGGACACAAGACTTAAGTGGACTCATGTGGGCATCTAGACAGTATGTCTGCCATCACATTATCCAGACCACGGATAGCTCGCACCGTGAAATGAAAAGGTTGAAGAGCAATAGCATGTCGAGTAGATCTCGAGCTCTTCAAATTCTTACACTGAATAGCTGTAAGGGCTTTTTGGTCTGTTTCCACAATGAAATGCGCACCAAGAAGGAATCTTTGTAACTTAAGGATTGACCAAACCATAGCCAGCAACTCACGGTCTAAAACCGAGTAATTCCTTTCTGCCGCATTCAGTTTCCTAGAAATATACATTACAGGATGCAGAGTTCCTGAATACTCTTGCATTAGTGCCACTCCGATCCCTGTGGATGAGGCGTCACTACGAAGAACAAAAGTCTTATCAGCAATAGGTAGTCTTAAGATAGGTGGGGATGAGAACAAATTCTTAATCTGATCCAATGAAGCTTGACATTCTTGAGACCAGCGCACCATGTTAGGAGACCCTTTCTTCAATAGGGTTGAGAGTGGTGCCATAATAGAGGTTATATTCTTAATGAATCTTCCGTAGAATTGTATTACTCCCAAAAGACTACGTACTTGTTTCTTTGTTTTAGGCACAGAGATATTTAATATCTTAGAAATGTTTTGGTCCTCTGTCTTCAATAGACCATGACCAACTCGATGACCCAGGAAAGAAATTTCGCTAAACCCAACAAAGATTTTAGAAGGTTTTGCAGTCAAATTATGCCCGCGTAGAGTTGACAGCAATTCATTTAGTCCCAAATAGTGATCTTCCCAAGTATTACTGAAAAGACAGATGAGCTTGTCCAGTTTCCAATGTGTAGTTCATCATCAAATAATGTTCTCATCAGTCCAATGAACAGCTTTAGACCCACTGATCTGGCCTACCACAAATGTTATGTCCTTTTTTTATGTGACCATTACAAATGTTAAGGTGGGATTTACGTATGATATGTGGGAACGTAACAATCTCCTTGCTGTGTACTGTTGTAGTCAGTCCGACCTGGGCCAAACAGCTTTGTCATGCATGAATAGCTCACCAGGCGTTGAGGCGCTGAAAGGGTGTCATGTTGACATCCGAACATCAGACATTTCTTGTATGTAAGGTACTCGAAGGTTGTGTGGTTGACAAGTGAGGTGGGTGTGTAGAGACACGAATGCGTATAGGATCTTTGATATGTAAGCAAGGCACCCACTCACTCACATGCAGTAGTCAGTAATTGTAGAAAACTGCTGGCTGGAACTTTCAACCATTTAATTACGTGACACAGTGACATCAACAGTTACAGTCAAATGGACGAGAATCAAGGACATCATATATATTGGAAATGACTGGCAAAACATCTGGCATATAAAGCTTGAACCACTCATCTATAAGGACGTTATCGACAATGGTCTGTCCTTTAACAACTGTTCATATGTGGTAATGAATAGGAATATCGAACATCATCAGTTTTGTATAGCTCGTAGGTATGATGTTAATAACGCTGGCTTGACAACATATTCTTTTCCTACCGTAGCTCAGGGCCTCTGACTGAACGCGTCAGGCAGTCCTTAACAAATATAGTTGCTTAATATAGAAGTCTGTGAACTTGTAAATAAGTCAAGACTTCACCTGGCTTCACCTTTCAGGCACTTCTTCTTCTGCTCAAAGTTATAGGCCGTAATGACGGGCCTTATAATGGTTGATAAACAACTGTACATCTTTCCATAAGCATGTATTATCTTTCATGCTGAAACGTATCGCCATCCTGCGGGTTTCATAACAATATATGGTTATTGTGCTTCTATAAAGTACTTCAACGAATAGACCTAACTGGCTACGTCAAGCACACATAATGGACTCTGGATCACAAGAACTGCGAGCGCTACTCACAGGTTCATACTAAATGTTCTGCAAACTTTGCGTAATAATAAAGTAATTTTACCTTGGACAGAATTCCAAACAATACACAAATAACACCTGTCATCATTCCAGACGAACTGAATAACTCTGGGGAAATCACTAATATGACAAGACTATCTTTTCCCCAGATAATGCAGAGAAGAAACAACGGACATCTTCGTCCGGCAGAAACCAGCTCATAACTCTCTCAGACGGAAGTCTGCTCGGTTCGCGCTAAAAGCTAGCGCATGCATAGACAGAACAGATTTGAGAACAGTTAACTATCCCGTCTTAAGAAAGAATAAACACAGGGAAGGTAACCCCTAATCAACCTGTGTCAGGGAGTTAACATACAGTTCTGTACCTTCGATTATCAAAAATATAAAATAGATTTACATCTTCTGGAACCGACAAAAATGACGGTAACACACACATACACACTCGCTAGACAGCTCTCGCCCTCTAGACATACACTCACTCCTAGACACTAGGATATTCTCTTCACTGTCTAGACACACGCTGTCTTCGCCACAAAGCCAAGGTCACTCCTTGTGCACTCACTAGACGTGAGGTCACTCCCTGGCCACGAACTCACTCCCTAGTCATGAAATACATCACGTTAAACTCGTAATCGGTGGTATGACATCTGCTGTTGTTTACTTTATTTCAGAGTTTATTGTTGCACTGAATTTATATCATCATTAAAATATAGTGTGTTGGATAATATTGATAATTATATGCATTAAATAGAATAACTTTTAATGTTTATTGATGTGTCATTGAACCTGTTGTGTGAAGGTGACACTACATAGTGCGACGAATTCTGAGGACCTTATGTTATTATTACATCTTCGCTGATGCATATAACATGCAAGATGTTTGTGAGAAGAATAAAAAGAGTCTAAAAAATGACAGAGCAAGGACATGTGCGTTTTATGTACTATAAAGTCAAGAAAAATATAGTCGCACTAAAGGTGTTCTGTCACAGGACAGAATGTTCAAAGTACTCGCCAATTCACAACCCTTTGGCAATAAATTTTTTTTCGTTCTTTCCTTCTTTGCGCGAAGGAGAGTAAAATCAATGCTGCACACAAGCACTAGCGCTCACACACATTCACACACACCCTCACAAGTGAGTATTTTGATACGCCCGTCTCAAGTGTGCGGTGTTTGGGCGCGTTACCGGTGTTTGGCTTTGGCACGAACGTAGCGCTGATTGTCATGTGATGTGAGCGACTGTTGTATGTTCTCTTTCTAGAACTTCCTCATTGATGGACAGGCAACTAACAGACTTTCTTACGTGGAAGCCCTCTGGTGTGAAATAACAAAGGCGTCATATTCATTGGCACAGAGTTAAAGTCTTTGGAAGTTTATATATGTGCCAGCTTATCTGATGAAAAAAGAAGTATTTTCTCTTTATCTGCAAGGACTTTATGGTAGAGCACTAAACGGGGTCTTTGTCTGAGTTTGATCGAGGTCAGATTAAACAGTGAACCGGAACAGTGCTTAACAGTGATGTTTTTGTTTATTAAAATTATTACAATTTAGATTTGTGATAAAATTGTACATTAATTTTCCTCCATAGAATTAGAATATACAGCTAATCTTCCTGTTTGGTTTGTTAACCAAACTTGCTAAAACTGGCCAGTAAAAGTAAATAGCTTTACGTGACCTTCGAACCAGAATTTTTTTTGACCTGCGGTGGGAAAGAACATCATTTATAAACCTGCGTATTGAATTGTTTTGCGATTTGTTGTTTTGGCTATACAGCTGAATGTTCATTGGTTGGTTTATTCTGTGAGTTAAGAAGTGGCAATGCATATTATTAACGTTTGCAGTGCCATGTTTTAATAACAAAAAGCGTTTAGGAATAGTCATACATATGTGAACGTAGGTTCTTAAAATATTGATATATATCCTTTTGTTTATTAGTGGATTATATATCACACACTACCATCCTCACCAAAATTGTCAAAACATTGTTCTTAATTCTTTTATATATTTTTATTGCTATGAAGCTACGCAAATTAAATCAAATTTTGGGTTACCGATCCAATCCGCGGTACTGGAGCCTATAATGTTGTCATGTTGTGCTTCTTTAAGTTGTCTACCACGCCTCGATCCATCTTCTGGCTCCTCTATACTCCGTTTCTTCTATTATAAGGTTTTATGTCCTCACTGTTGGTTGACCAGGATTCAATCTCAATATATTTTCCACAAAACATGAATATTTTTGTATTTTAATTCATTTCTTTACGGTACATGTGTTGTTCGAAACTACGAACTATATTTTATTAACCTTTGTACCTTGACATCTCTTTTCGTTGGTAATCCTAACTGTTGTTCTCCGATTAGTATCCCAGTACGCTTGGATGCAGCATTTGCTAAAATGACAACGACTTATCGCTGGATTACAATTTTATCAGGCCATA
Source organism: Oreohelix idahoensis (assembly GCA_024509875.1). Taxonomy (NCBI): domain Eukaryota; kingdom Metazoa; phylum Mollusca; class Gastropoda; order Stylommatophora; family Oreohelicidae; genus Oreohelix; species Oreohelix idahoensis. The sequence continues at coordinate 15,115 of JAMPIV010018802.1, forward strand.
CTTATGTTTTTGTTGGTCATTTCATTGGCTTGTTATATACATATTCTGACCGCAGTGTCGTAAATATTTGAACAAGCGCCTTAATATTACCGAAGGGTCCAGTGTCTAGGTTGAAATGAGTGCGCTTCACAAAAAGGAGGATTTAGATCTTTCTATCCAATCGTGATTATACGGCCAAGGTTTTAAAACGTTTCTACTTGTCTTAGTTTGATTGTACACACACTTCAGTATTTCCCTCTGTTTTTATTTCCCGTCTTATTTACTGTTAATATTCCCATTCTCTGGGAACTGATCTTCATGTCATTATCTATACACTTGATGCACGCTCCTGTAGATGAACGCTGTCGCAGTGAAATATACGCTGGTTGGCAGTAAAAAGTCATTTAGATTGTTATATATATATATACACTACATTTTTCACTAAGCCATCTTAGTATACAAACCGAATCTGTGCACCTTCATCTATTTCTGAATTCCAACTATGCTTTCCTAAGTAATGATTCTACTGTTGACCTTAAACGCTACTGTGCAATTTTTTGCGAACATTCTTCCAATATGACTAAAAGTTAGTTTATAATTTTATTTTTTTCACTTTTTGTGTGAAGATATGAGCAACAATAGCTTTCTGCCGGTTTTCTGGTACCGTTATTTTTTACCGTGCTCTTCTATATATGCATGTACTAACTCTAGTATTATCCACTGGCGGATCAAGGAATTGTCCAAGGGAGGGACGATACATCAGAATGATAGGCCCCCCCCCCCCCCCCCCCGGGCTACTTATTTACACATACTTTTAGACAATTAAAAAATAAAGTAACGAATTTTGAAAAATAAATTGTGACAATTTGATAGTTTTATTATACAATAACTCAAAAATATTCATTTTATATAAAAAATATAACCATTTATAACATTAATTATATAAAAGTAAGGTACAACTATAAAGAGACATAATTTGATAACAAATTCTTACATATTTTTAATTATAGCGTAACATGTTTTCTTTGAGAGTAGCCGCCCGATACAGAAATTATCCGGCTCTTGTCACAAAGCCCACTGTTTTTGCGGCCCGAGTGAAGTTCCCTGTCGTAAATTTTAGAAAGTTATTAGAGATAGATTTGGTCCCGTCTGAATAGAACAGAACAAGTGGTAAATAAGTGAGAAATAAGGTATAAGAAATAGATTTCACGAGTGAATAGTTTAAGGGTAGAATCTGTCACTGGATTGAGAAGATACTCTAGTCCAGCCTATCTTTACAACTGTAATTTGTTATCAGACAATCCTACTCTCCGTACATATAACATATACGTTTAACCATTCACACACACCCACACAGTTATGCGACAACAAGACGCACAAACGTGAAAACTATGGTAAATGGAGTAATGGGTATGGGCTGGGCTGACCAACACGATTAATTAAGTTTAGTTTAGTTTATTATCATTAAACTCTTCACAACATCAAGCGTATATATATATATATATATATATATATATATATATATATATATATATATATATATATATATATATATATATATATATATATATATATATATATATATATATATATATATATATATATATATATATATATATATATATATATATATATATATATATATATATATATATATATATATATATATATATATATATATATATATATATATATATATATATATATATATATAGGTTTTTGGCCACAGCGTGCTGATGAACTGAATGAAAAATCTGAGTATTTTGTATGACCCGTTACTTTTACTATTATTGTTTATATGTTTAGTCTCTCTCTGAATGAAGCAAGAGGACCGAACAGGTCAACATCGAAGACCTGATAATAAATAAGAATTGTCACTGATGCTTTTAGACTTAGACCGCTGGTAGCTGGTTTGGTGATCAGTACTAAATAGGAAGGAAAAACAAAACATTTAACCACAATTTCAACTATCCTATCACTCATAAGGGTAAGACCTCCTGTCCACTCCGTCATTTAATAAACTCTTTAACCCCCAAGAGCCAGTATACTGTACTTCCCGCTAGACTCATTTGGCCAAATCAACAGTATACTGGCTTTCGTATCTCTTGGTCCTTTCTAGGGCTGTTTTCTAATTTTGACAACTTAAAAACGCTATTTTCTTAAAGTATAGCCATCCATTATGGACTTTTGTTATTTATGAATATGAACATTTAAAAAAATTATTTCCAAACAAAAACAATAAAAACATACTGGTATGGCCATTTTTGTTTGGGCCAAACCCACTTTTTTGCTTGGGACTGAAAGAGTTAAATTAAAAAGGTATTTGTGTCTAGCCTATCTTATCGCGCTTCGCTCCACTGAGACAGGTTGTTGGTAGGTATGCGCATGTCTCCTCCCACTCGGTAAAACACTCAGCGCTCAATATCAGTGTTAATTTAATTATGACTACTTTAACAAATATCGCTTGTCATTACTAGCTATTTGTTTCATCACATGATATTACGCTAGTCACTTATATAGTTACACATAATGGATAGAAGTGAATTGTATTCCATCAATTATCAATCGCCTAGTGTATTTAGGAAAATTCCTGGGGGATCTGGATTTTGCAGATGATTTAGCATTCTTAAGTTCAACACCCAGACAATCCCAAGAAGCAGTAAATAATCTGTGTCATCTCTCGGTTAAAATAGGTCTCCAAATAAATGCCTCTAAAACTAAAGTTATGAACTTTTCTAACGAGACCTTTGATATCATCTTGAACGGGGAAAAAACTACAGAAAGTTGAAAGTTTCAATTATTTAGGCAGTAAAATGACTCAGGATGGTGACACAACAAGAGAAATTCATACTAGAATTGCTTTGGCAGCTAGCGCCTTCAATAGATTATCTAACATTTGGAAATTACGATCACTGAATATACATACCAAGCTTCGTCTGTTTAATTCAAATGTTATATCAGTGTTAACATACGGTTGTGAAAGTTGGAAAATAACAAAATCATTAGAGAACAAGCTGAATACATTCGAGAACAAATGTCTTAGAAAACTCATGAACATCAGTTGGAAAGAATTCAAGACTAATCGACAAATAAGAGAAGACTCTAGGCAAAAATATGTCTCCGACTATATAAGGAAAAGACGATGGTCATATATCGGTCATGTCCTACGAATGCAAAACAACAGAATACCACTGCAGGCGCTCACTTGGGTTCCTGAGGGTAAGAAGAAAAAAGGAAGACCAAAAGAAACACTCAGAAGAACAATAATAAGAGAAGGAAGAACGTTGGGCCTAAATAATGTGCAAGAGCTAAGAGGAGTGGCGTCACAACGAACAACCTGGAGAGCACTGGTTTCTGCCTTATGCGCCGTGTTTGGTGCTTAAAGAATTTATTATTATTATTATTTGCTCCTTTGGGAGTGGAGGGTTATGAATGACAAGGGCTCTAACATAACGAGCTAGATTTCCAAAATTTACTGTGCAACTAGATAACTGAGTTTGAGGAGATGGAGTATATATACAGAATTTGTGTTATTTCGCTAACTGGTGCGAAAATCTACACCTTCGGCCGTATCAGGAAAAATCCCCGCGTTCGACTCCCAAGTTAACGGATTTTCTAGATCTCTCGCTCGTGAATGCCGAAACGACATCACAGAGCCCTGGTCATGCTAATCGGCTTTCTTTGACTCCGTCTCACTGCTTGAGATCAAACAATTACGTTGCCCCTGAGTGTATAAGCATCACAGGATTTGCTCCCCCTCGTAAGGAAACTTCAAAGAACCCTATTATCTTACGCGCGCTTCTGTCTGTCAAAAAAAAAATGACAGGCGGATCGCTCGCGTGATATTCCAGCTAAACGAATCATAACTCACTGACTGTTATCTGTCCCTTCGCGGACTATCTAATAGGTCTGTTTGTAAATACTCATCCGCTCCGGTAAGACCGGGAGAAACGAAAAGGAGGGGGGGGGGGGGGGCTAAAATGTGAGTCAGAGACAGATAATTTCATGGCTTCTGCGTAGCAAAAATTATACTTATTGGAGTGGGAAGCAAAGGTGTACGGATAAGAGGCGATATTCTCATATACACTTCACATCCCCTGTGACGCCTTCCTGGCGTTGTCTTTTGTCTCCATGTTGCATGGCGGTTCCTTTTATTGTCTTTCATTATCCCGTCACGTAGGATTACTTGCAAACTGCGTTCTTAACCTTTAGGGTACTTTCATGTGTTCAGTACCAGCCATATTTTAATTCGTCCATCGTCAAAGCAGTCAGTGGACATCACGCCTGGTGGTGTCTTGTAGGGCAACAACAAATTGATTCCACATTGCTCGGTCGGTGGCCATCCTTCGTACAGTGCCCCAACTCTGGTTCATTCTTTGCATCTCAGCCTCCACAGTCCTCCGCCAAGTAGTTTTTGGTCGGCCTCTCTTTCGTTTTCCTTCAGGGGTCTATATCATAGCTGTTCTTGTGATGGCATCGGGGTCTCTTCTGAGGACATGGCCAACCCAGCTCCATGCAGTTTAAAGTATGGCACATACTCAAGTTGCTTGTGTCGGAACTTGAGTATGTGGCATACTTTAAACTGCATGTTTTGCCTTTAGGTTAAACAGGGCGCGCTAGCCAAAACGAGGCAAAACTCCTTTTAAAAAAATCCCTTAAGAACAGAAAATTGTAAAGTATAAAGAGGCCATTCAGGAACGAAGGAAATTTCAATGAGTCTCAAGGACTGAAAACACTAGAGGCAATATTAGTCGCTTAGCGAGCAGTTAATATAAAAGTGCATTTATACTGGACAAACAAAAAGCCAAGTTGTTTTTTTGTGTGTGTAACGAAGCTGTGAACAAATAAACAAAAAAAACAAAAAACAAACAAGAAATCGATGTTTCAGTACCGGTAATCTAAAAATATGAAATCTTGGCATCATTCTTTGATAACAGCGAAGGTGAGAAGAATAATGTGTTCCACTTTTCCTGCTTGGAAATCCGGGTCTGCATAATTTTCTGATAGCATCTGTGTTGTCGGGGGAAAAATGGAATCAAACTTTTAAAGGTAAACAGGAATAAAAGGAATACAAAAAGAACCAAAAAACAAAGCAAAACAAAACGACAATGAAACAAAACAATAACAACAAAACAACAAGAAAAAGAATGTTGTTTTATCACAATGTTAAACCAGATCTAACACATATTTATCTGTGCAGTTTTGTTTGTGAACAAGTAAGACAGGGGTCTTCTGTCCAAATAGTGTATGTAAATAAAACGAAGCTTGCTACTAGTTATTAATAACAATGTGACTTAAAACAATTGTCTGCCACTCACCCGAATAGTTTTTCTTTCATGCAGCAAACTCTAGCTGGACTAACCTTTCTGGAACTTCCGTATAATGTGTTATGAAGATTTTCTCGAAATCGTCTCAAATGATTGTAATCATAGACCGCAAATTTAAGGTGCAGTGTTTTCTTTCCTTCAGTTTTCCTGTGAAACTCACATGTTCTAGCCTTTTTTTTCTGTGTCCAGTCTCTGTATCGCTACTGGTCCAGTAGTTTACTGTGTAAACTACTGGCAGTCTCATGACGTACAACACATTGCTACAGAAACTACTTCAGCATGAGCACATAAGTGATCAGTGCAAGTTTCTTGCACAAGAAGCAGCTACATTGGTGGTTGAGTACTGTCGTGGAATATTCTAATCCACATATATAAATTATTAGGTAAATATGAAGCCTAACAAATAAAATTAATAAAGAAAAGAGCAATGGTAAAATAACAGTGCTGTCACAAAGAAGGTACTCGAAATCCCCCTTGTTTTCTGCTTCGTCTGCAAATTGTAACGCTTTCACGTTGATAGTAAAAGCTTACTGTATTATACCCGCTTTCTTCAATGAAACGTGTGCTGTATTTCTTGGAAAAACATTGAGAGGCAGACTGCGTAATGACCTAAATTAATCCTAACATTAATTATACTGCGTTACCAAAACGAACGAACAGATGGACTCAAATAGAAAGAGAGAGGGGCGAATAAAATCAGGAACGCATGCAAAATTAAACACGCGTCTCGCTATTAATGCCACCCCCAACAAGCGTAACGCGATACACAATTACTACTATCACGCGTGTTAGGCTACATGCACTAACTTTTTCGGACGAACAGTGATAAAATACACTACCCTTCCCAGAGTTAGGTTTTAAAATCATAAAAAACGCTTATTAGGAAAGATAACAATAGATGGGTTTACGTTTGAAAACATTACAGTACCCAGACAGCACATTTTCGAAACAGGAGGATAAAGAAATTGCATATTTTGAACGCAGCCACGTAGCTCTTTTAAATTTGGATATTTGGGTTCCTTAGGGCTTGCTGACAAAGAATATGTAAAACGTTACGCAAATAGTCCAGGAATTAATAAATTATAACCAAAATAAAATAGTGGGGATGCCTGACAACATGGAATCATTTCTGCTCATAAAATTTTTTTATAACGTGTTTGAAAAAAACCTTACGTTACAGAAATAGCCTACCATGTAAACTCCAAATTGATTGGAGCGCAACAAATGAAAGACTAACCACGATTGGTCGGGCTATAAATACTATCTATCGTTGTTAGGGGAGACGTGGAAAGGTAACATTTTTTCAAACACTTGTCGAAACGTGGCTCCATTGGCTAGACTCGCTGATATACTCACTTAGGAGCGTTAGTTCGAGACCACTAGTCAAATAAGCTTGATAAAGCAACAGTGCGTTGAAGCAAGCTCATATTTTTGCTAAATAAAAGCCTGGAACATAGGCAGATGGGAATTTGTGCCAGTAGTTGTGCCAGAATTCATTGCTAATCAACGTATCTGTGTTTGTTTCCATGAATTGTGGTAAGCTTGAAACATTCAGTATCTTTTAATGAAAATTGAATGTGAATTGTTAATTTATGCCTGTATATATGTGTAGTTCAGTAGCAAACATGATGTAAAGCCTATAATGCTCCCGCCTGAACAGAAGGTGTCGGAGGAAAGTAAAACTGCATGGAATGGCCAAACAGTACACTGACACCTAGATTATTGATTAGACAGAAATAATGCTGGAAGTGCAGAGGCGTGGTAACCATTAAGGAGGTTAATACTGGAATAAAGTATTTCACATGAAGTTGATAGTTGGCCTAACGCTCTGAACTCAATGTTTGTGATGTGTTGTGATCAGTGTAAAAAGAGAGTATAAGTTAGTTATGAAGTAGAAGGTACATCCTTCTTGATTTCAGGGACCGTGGTCTTGATGGTACTGAGCAGCACCTGGTCAGAGCTTTGCTGAATCCAGAGTCGGACAGCATACTCCTTGGTCCATTTAGCTATCAGTGAGGTGTCTCCAGAGCCGAGGGGAGAATCGAGCAGAGGAGTCTGTTCCTGCCGCCATCACGCCAGATAAGCTGATGTGGCCAGCTGAGCTCAAAATTATGTACCCCCAGCTTAAAATGACCTTGTAAAAATAAACTTAAGAGGGGAATTAAATTGTGTTAATATCAGGAACTGAGAACATCTCCAATAATAGTTCCCATAAAGACAAACTATTGAAGTCATGATGACAAATACCAACAGAGCTTGAACAAAACAAAACCAGTATTACCTCATATTACTACTACACAACTGACACACATAGGATACCTTTAATAATATATGTCATTACAATATTCATATTGATAAATTCTGTACATATAACTTGTAAGTAAAATTGATTGTGATTCCTGGTTCCCTTTGTATTTGAATCAGGACACATATTCATTCATGACAGCAATGAATACATATTGTTATTTGAAAAGTTATCAGTGACTTCTTTAAGATATCCTTGTAGAGTGTTTTATGTATGTGAGTGTCACAGTGTTGTCAAGTGTAGTGGAATAAATTAAATTGTTTATCTGTCTGTTGTTGTTTTGACTTACACTTCATCATACACATACCCTAGACATATAACGTAGTCATCACACTATTCCAGAATAATTCTGACTGAGATATATATATATGTGGCAGCAAGTAAGGTTATCTATAATACACTACTCTCATTAGATATAGATACCTTCACAGCTGATCTCAGTCAGTACACTAAGTCCCCCTATAAATATTTATAACATCTCATCTCACCACAAGTACTTCATAAGGAGTGAAAAGGGAAATGATGATGATGATTACTGTGTATTGGGATACACCTTCATTTATCTGATTCGTTCCATCACATCCACATTGCTTACCTTATTACACTTGAATCTCTGTCTTATGGGCACGCGTTTATTAACGTCGGTAACTAGAGGCGAGGAAACGGAATCACTCTGAAGGAGCTAGCTAACAGTATCGTCACGAATGCTTGTTCTTGAATTCCCGAGGCTGAAAAAAATAGATAGACACCAAGAAACACATGAAGAAGAGAACTAGGGACAGAAATAAGAAGATTACAAGAAAGACTTGGAAAGAACTTGGATCGACGGCAGAACAAGATAGCAGCATCATCATCATCGCCATCACCATCGCCATCATCATCTTCATCAACCTTCAACTTTTCAAGGAGCATAGGCCTTCAACTTATGCCAAGTAACATCAGCATATCTTCCTCTAAAACAGACTGCAAGGTGTTTTATACTTGGACATGTGCCATAATATAACGAACGGAATATGTGTCTATGTTGAACAGGTCGCACCTCGCATTAACGAGGCCAAATTTTTTTTTTTAAATATGTATCTTCCTCATTCCTATCATGACCGACTCCAGTTTTCATCTCCATATGTTATTTAGTCTCATCCTTCCTCTCGTACCGCGGGGATTCTAGAACAAAGACTGCCATGTAATACTATCAACTGGTTTCCTTAGTGTGTGCCTCATCATTGGATGATATCATTGAAAGTACCATAGTGCGCTGAATGTCAAAGAAGAAATAATACGCGAAAAGAAATCTTTATCGGTGATCTTGATATTTCTCTATATTTGGAGAGGAACAGAACATTAAATTGTAGAACAAACATTTCGGTCGCCTCAGAATGTGTAGTACATCTTTTGCTAACGTTTAGCATTTTTAACCGTGCAGAACTTTACACCAGACGTAACTTGTGGCTTATATTTATGGACACATTCATGCATATCAAAACTGTGGTTATTCTACGATGTGTTGCTATGGATAAAACCCATTCTTTTTATGAAACCCATCTCTACGTAATTGCTCTCAGCTGCGTCGTACTACATATGCTGTTTTCATTCGTTCATTTACTATTAGAATAAACGCAGACAAGTTTTCATGCAAACGGCTTCTAGTTTACTAACATAAAAACTTTAAGCTGGCACAATTTTACAACATTGCGGTTCACAATATTGTTTCTTGCTCCATGTAGCTCCCGTGGGGACGGTCTCTGAAGAGAAAAAGAAACACTGCTGCACACTCAGGCATTTCGTAAAAGGCTACAATTTGAGTTTGAGCATGAGGTTGGCAACCTCATCATGTAAAACAGTTTGCTATAAAAACCACAACTGCAAGAGCACAGGTATAATTTGATGTAGGCTTCCTGCAAGCAGGCCAGCTTTAAACGTGCTCCGGGGGGAACGCAGAGGAAAATTATTATACTGTTTCTTCTTCTGTCACTTTCACAAAATATAAATCACAGTCATTGGTAACGCTGCCTTAATTCACATACATATTCAAGGTAGTTTTATCTAATGTATTTCCTCCAAGCACGGCTTCGCGATCTACTCTGAGATCCCGTCCATCGTGAGATAATAAACTTCTGTAGCCTATAAGACCTGCGGATATTCGCCAGTCATTACTGGCAATCTTTTCTCCATTTCCGAGCTTTAAGGAGACTCTACATTTTGTGTGTTCAGTGGCATTTCCCGCTGACCCGTATATTATTGAGTGAGTCAAAGAATGTTTAGAAAATTTTCAAAGATGCGTTATTTATTCATTCATTTCACTTGAGCTCATCATGGAGAACTGGCATCAACGGATACATGCAACGTCCTGCTGTCCTGCCTCACCTGTTCTTATTCTTCTAAGTTCACTTCAGACGTCTAGGTGAATATCTTCAAAGAAAGCAGTGGTCAGCTTAATGCTGTTGGTATCTCTGTAAAGTTTTTTCCAGGAGTGGTACTGATGATGGCCTTATTCGCGTTCTGTGTTCTTCATATGTTGGGCACCTCTGAAGTAGATTTTCACCAGTCATTTTACCAGTGTCACAGTTACACTCATCAGTAGTACCCATCTTTAGCTTATTGAATAGATGGTACCATCTGTTTAAGGTAGTTACATGCTATCCTTTACACGTTCATGACTTTTTCAAATTCCTTTTTCCATGTTATTTTGGTCTCCCTTTATTTTACTTACCCTGGGATTCCTAGAACTAGGTCTACCATGTCATACTATCAACTGGTTATCTCAGTGTGCTCCTGTCAAAAGCCAGCGTTTTCTTCTCACCTTTTGCTCCAATATCACCTTTCTATTTCTTGCTCTCAGTTTCACATTGGTGATCTTGTCATACTCTTGTAATCCTTCTATTATACCCAAACACCCTTTTATTAAAGGATTTAATTTTTTAGTTGTCGTTTATGCTGTTCTGTATGTTTCTTAGCTAAACAGTGAAACAGTTGGATAGCTGGACTGCCTGACAATAGAGAACGGAAGCTCACATTTTTAATATGCGTCATGGGTAATTTTTATTTATTTTTGTTTATTTTTTCCCCTGCTTTTTTCACTCAGTTCACTCACTTCATGTTTTTTGTTTTCTTAGTTGGAAGAAATTTTATGCTTTCAAGATGGAAATCAATGGAAAACTTGCTGAGGTTCGCCCTAGACCTACGTTATCAGATGAAACACTTTTATTATTTTCTACTTTGCTTAAGAATTATTAAAAAGACGCTGACGTACAGAGTGTAAGTACAGCAACTGTTTGGAATCAGTCACTGGTATCTATAAATGTTATAAATAAACTAAACATATTTTTAAAAGACAAAAACTCTCGGATAAATTATCATAGTTGTTACAAATGTCATCTCAAAGACTTGTTGTCATTTGATGCTATGATACCGACCCTCCCTGTTTATCCAAAACAGGGATCAATAACAAATTCAGATAATCTTCACGAGGACATATCGAGGAAATGAACAGTTGGAAAACCAGCATCAAATCTGTAAGTAACTCGTGAGATTTGGTTTCTATAAATCAACTCTGTGGAAATGTGCTTTTGTGTCCATTCTGTCTGAAGATTACATAGTGTTTAGTTTTGTGAATTTGGCAGTTTAAAATTAAATGTATGTTGTTATGAAATTCACTATTCTGAATTTCGTTTATGTCGTATTTGAAGAAAGAAGTATAATTGTCTAAAACAGTAAAACACATTTAGTATTTAAATTCTGCAATATATTAACCAACACGTACAATAATTCCATATGTATAACGTAGAATGCGTGAGTGAGTAATATCAAAAATTATTATTTAAACTAAAATCTAAATTTTCTTGCATTATTTACGCAGCGCGGAAATTTAATTGAAACATTCCCTTACTGTTGTCCTTGTGTCTTCTATTAAGAATAAACGAAAGGCACAGTGCCATAGAAGGATGGAAAGATAAATGTAAAATGTCTTTAAAGTCCAAAGATGGGTCTATGAATCTTTAGAAAATATCTGTTTTATATAATGCACTACTCGCGATTACAAGAAGTAACTTTATTGTCTTCTGAAATTTACCGCGCGATCAATGGCTCCAATAAAACAGCTCTCCTACAGCAATAGAACCTAACCTTGAACTTGATACAAAAGTCTGTTCAGAGCATTGCAACAATTTTATCATCAGAAAAGTCCGCAATCAGACAAATGTTTCGGCACTTTTATCTCCTTGACACTCGGCCAGGCAAAAGGGGGGGGGGGGGGGGGGGGCGGAGGGGGGGGGGGGGGGGGGGGGGGGGGGGGGGGGGGGCGGGGTGGGGTGGAAATGGACCAGCCCACGTCGGTCATGATTGCCACTTGGCATCCTTCTGTTAATATTTTTTTTCCCGACTGCGCTTGGTTGCAGTTGCCAAGTTATCTATTCGCTCCTTGTATGACCAATTCTGCCAACTGAATTCCATAGTACCACTGCGGTTGTTCCACAGCCAGCAAGATGCCTTTACCTCAGTTTAGCAAAGGCCAATTTGGAGTAGAATAGTGATGCAGCTACTATGCCTCCTGCATCTACTTCTACAGTCATGAATTTAGTTGTGAACTGATGTCTCAAGTTCGTGCCCAGATCATTTTTCAGCATTTGACCAATTTGAATGAGTACTTGCAGATGTAAAGTACATTCAATTTATACTGTCAACTGCATTATTATAATCTGGCATGATGACGGGGAGAGCCGCATTCTATCTGGTCGTCGCTTAGACTTTCTTACAACTTCAGCAAATGATCCTCGCCCACTGATACGCCCCAGTCGTTTGTATCATCAAGAATAGCTGGTTATCTAATATTTCTTGGATTAGGATGTACTGACTCTCCTGCTCTCAGGAAGTACGTAATTCTAATGTTAGGGCTGGTTTTGCTTTACCTTGCCAATGTATGTTATACTAGCTGCGCTATTTAGTAAACCTAGCATAACAAAAGTAAATTCCAGCGTTTCCTTCTCTTGGTATAAGGGGCACTGAACATCATGGAATTGTTCCCAGTTCGGAGAGTTTGCTGCAGATTATAGAAGATCGTAAATTGATCTGATAATGAAGGGGGTCTTAGCGGGGGGCCTTATGTCATATAGCATTACGTGTCAATGACCTCTGCAGAGCTTCTAACTATGTAGTCCATTGAACTTGCTAAGCTTGTTGACATCCTTTTGACGCCCTCTTTCCTTACTAAGATTGTCGGATTTCATGAGCTAACATATCTCTCTGTTCTTTGTTTGATGCTTCAGATCATCATCAAATTTCACCAAAGCCAAATCCTCGCTTATATGTCTTATATAACCGATCACCTTCCATAGCTTGAAAACATCTTGGATTATTTCTACAGTGTCCTTCACTCCACTTCCTTCCAGTGCTTTAGTGTGGGTTGAACGGTCCTGACTATCTCATCTGATGAGGTACAAACTATCTCATCTGATGAGGTACAAACTATCTCATCTGATGAGGTACAAACTAACTCATCTGATGAGGTACAAACTATCTCATCTGATGAGGTACAAACTATCTCATCTGATGAGGTACAAACTATCTCATCTGACGAGGTACACATCATCATTATTAACCTTGCCTCTCCCAAAGAAATTTCGTTGTCATAATGTGGGCTGTATTGTTATAATGTGGGCTGTATTGTCATAATGTGGGCTGTATTGTCATAATGTGGGCTGTATTGTCATGAATCTTGTAAGACTTTATAGTTGTGTTAACGTTTGTTTGTTTGTTTTTTTCATCTCATCGGTTGACATGATTTCGCTGTAGACCTTCTCATATTTTATGACAGCCTTCATAAGAGATGTGTTTCATAGAAAAGACTAGAAAATGGCAGGTGTAAAAATATAAACAAGAATACCTCTGACATCTGAATCTATCTTTTCATTTCTTCCACATTTTAGGCTATCATGTATATCCACGTTTCTATATAATGCCTCATGTTGTCTACTGACTATTTTCTACTCGTTCTGAAATTATATTTATGTGTGTATTTGTGTGGATGTGTGTATCTGTACGTTCTCGCGCGATAATGTCATTAAAATTTTAGACAAATGCTTCGATTCGCTTGCATAGCTAGGCGGGGTTGTCACACGGAAGGTCCTAGGTTCGAGTCCTGGGTAAGCCATTAACTTCTGTTGTTTTTCTGTTGTCTAGTGTTCTACTTCTTTATTTCTTACGAGTGCCTGGAAACATACCTTTATGTTTGTCTAATATTTATTTGCTGTTTGCAGGCCTCGGGTTTCCCTTCCTTGTGTGTTATTAATGTCATTAAAAGCCATATATGTAAGATATTATCATAATATGTATCCAAGCATCGTGTCATATTGTGACATAGTGTACCAAAGTGTCTAATATGTAAAACATAGTCACTGTAATGAAACATATGTTATTTATTCTTCTTCTTCGTACACTCTCAGACGTCCACTTGAATGTTTTCAAAGAAAGCAGTAAGAAAGCAGTAGTCAGTTGAATCCCCGTAAAGCTTTTCCACGAAAGGAACTGGCGTCGGCCATATGCGCTTTCTGTGTATCGCATAAAAGGGGCAACTTTGAAGCAGATGTTCAGCAGTCATTTTATCAGTGCCAAAGTTACACTGGTCGGTAGTTCCCATCTTTCGCTTGTTGAATAGATGGTATCTCAATATGTTGTGGCCAGTGCGGAATCTGAAGATTACCAGTTGTTCTCTTCTGTTCAGCTGGTAGAAAGCATCTTTCTGTGTGTGCCCTGGATGTTCTACATTCCATTTGTTTCTGTATCTGATTCTGATATGAGCAGGCTATATTGCTTTTGTAACATCTTGTAGACTTTGTAACGTTGAGTCATGGAAAGACGTTGAAGTTGTATTTGTTATCCAGTGTTATGTATGTAACCTTGTGTTGTATTAGCTATCCAGTTCTTTCTTATGTACTCGTACATAACCTTGTGTTGTATTCATTTACCAGTGTTAGGTATGTAACCTTGTGTTGTATGTGTTATCCAGTGTTATGTATGTAATTGTGACGTACGTCTAGTTCGACAAGTGAATTTTCCCTGATATGATGGATGATTTAAAGGGACTTTTAGCTTTTCATAACATTACAACCCCTGAACATTTGTTGTAACTTTTCGTTTCGCCAGAGCGAACCGTTTCCACCGGGACTCACTTAGTATGCGGCACGAGATCAAAGACACTGAGACGATCCCCGAGCAGAGAAGCTAGTTTCTCGCAGGTATTTAGCATCTCCGCGCGAACTCAACCGCTCGCAAGATGGACCAGTGTAGTGGTGTTGATGGTATTGTATGATGGTGATATTACTAATTGTAATTGTATGAGGCCAGCTGTGAAGGCTCCTGAGATAAAATGTAGTTGTGAATTGTCAGAAGGCCTTTCTTGCTACCACTACGACCTCACACTTAATTTTTTTTTAATGAATGTGGCTACGTAAAGTGTCTAGGGTTATGCTATGTAGTGTGGTGTAATAGGTTATAGATATACCCACAGATATTTAACAAGACTAATAATATTAATAAATGTTAAAATACACTGAACTAACTCACGTGTGTAAAATTTTTTGATAGAATTATATTACATTTATTTTGTTCTGGATCAATTTTTTAGGTTGACCAGAACTTAAAAGGATTTAGAGATTATGAAAGAAATGCATGGAATATTATATCATAAATGCAATAGTGTACATATATATGTACTATACTAGTTAGTTTTATTAAAATGTTCTAGTAGTCATCTACTTGGGAGGAGAGTTAATGTTTGTGCTGTTGGGGTGGCCTCATCACACCTGTCTATATTGACTACACAGTGTCCAGAAAATGGGGGGAATTTTTATGGGGGGGTATTAGTAACTACACAGCGTTGGTGAATGTCCAGCAGACCAGAGGCTCACTCATCTGGTAGTTGTAGCTCTGGTGCTGAAATCAGGTGGTCCCACCTCTCCGTGCTGGCGGGCAATAATGGTGGTCTCTGTCACAAGTACTGCACAGATACACTCGAGTAAAGTCACCAACTGAATAGACACTGCTTGGTTGACAACAGAAACTCGCAGCTCTGCAATCAAAGTATGGGCCATGTGTCAAAATCTATTCTCTACCCACGTCTGGACACAACACTGACACAACAACCACATCATACAGACAGGTCAGATCTCTCTGACCAAACAGCACATTTACCATGGTGGGTTTACATCAGATGGATCCTCCCAGACTATAGATTCTGAAAAATATTTATTAGTTGTCTGCCCTAAAAGAGGATAGGTAATATGTTTCATTATTCTCAACACTTGATCTGTCTTGCATAATCCTTGCTGGAGTTTATGTACATTGTTGGTCCCTAGACCCTGACTAGGGCGGGGGGTCTAGAGCAAATCCCTACTTGTTTGTAAGGCTAGATTTCGATATGGCAGTATCAAATCACTCGAACATGAAACAATATTCAAAATATATAAGGAAATAATTTCAATCTTACCAGATTATGAATAAATAACACAGAATTGCTAGCAAAACTCAGCTGAGCTGCTGGCTATAGTATGGCGTCCCTAAATTTATTACACTTTCTTTCATATGGAAATCACCACACTTTAAAATCTGTGTCTATCACTGAACAACTATTGAAGAATGGCCCCACTTTCGCGTCTGAGCGCTAATGATATGATTGTCTGTGGCCAATCACTGCCTAGGTTTATTTTAAATTCAAATTTCCTACCATAAAGTCATTTCAGTCATGCTTCAGTCAAGTATGGATGGTTATCTGTTAGTCTGTCCGTCTCTACTTGTGTTTCTACAAAATGTACTTGATTTTTGAACCAACCTTTCTCTCCCCTCCAAAATTTTGTCGTTAAAAGTTATATTTAGACACAGCTACCACCCAAAAACCCTCTCCTCCATACTAAGTAAATTTGAACACCTGCGTCCCAAAGTCGTGTTTTTTTTGTGCAATTAGCGACACTTTTAGATTCAATACAGTCTGTCGATGATGTGAACAACACTGTCTTTTGTCATTATCTTCAATATTATCTATCCGTCTGTAAAATTAAGAACATATTAGTTCACTGCTCAGAATAGGCCATCCGGCCAGCTAATTTTTATATTCCTAACATTAATATTAAGAAAAAAAGTACTTTTTAATTTTTGTAATATTCCTAACATCTGCGTTTAGCCGCTGAATTCAAATCAAGGGCTTGGTATCGCGCAAAAGCGTCCAATAAATGACTGTGGCGTAACATATCTATGGTCCCTTCTGTCGAGTTGCTTACTTTTTATGTCAACTTGGGAAACGTGACTTTTCTCCGTTTCCCCCCCCAATTGCGTCTCCTTAGCCTTTCTAGTCTCACGCAATCTTTCCAGTCATATTTTTTTCCTTTTTGATCGCCGTTCCCCTCCTGTCTAGCAAGTCAGTTATTATGGAGGATGATGACCCGCGGTCTAGGCGATCATGTACTATTCGCAGCCTACGCATTATGTTTTTATCCTTAAATGTTATCTTTGGAGGGATTTTACCGTTGTATCTCTGTTAATTTCACTACACATCTCCCCACTTGAAAACATGCCTATGGCAAGTTCCAACACCAGCGATACACATAGGTAAAATTGCTCCTCACGTCTGCCACTACTCTAATTTTGATCACAGGGGTGCCGACTGAGGAAATCTGCACCGACATTCAATTTGCCTGGGATATATTGGATACTAAACTGATAAGGTTGAAGCAACAAAGACCACCTCTGCAATCTTGCGTTTTCATGCTTAGCCTGAGACAAGAACACGAGAGGCTGATGGTCCGTCTCCACCACAAATGTCCTACCATACAGATAGATTTGAAACTTCTTTATTGCCCAGATTAATGCTAAACATTCCTTTTCGCTTGTGGAGTATCCTTGTTCCGCCTTATTCAATTTGCGGCTTGCATAAGCGACTGGTTTAAGTTCCCCATCAGGTGAAGATGATCTTTGCAACAAAGCCCCTCCGAGTCCTACATTACTTGCATCGGTTCTTAAGACAAAGTCCTGTGTCAAATCAGGCAGTTTGAGAATAGGCTTGCTAGTGAGTTTTTCCTTTAACTCTTGGAACGCTAGTTCACATTGTGCAGTCCAAATAATTTTATCTGGAAGTCCCTTGCGAGTCAAATCAGTCAGAGGAGCACAAATAGCGTTAAAATTCTTGATGTATTTCTGATAAAATCCGCATAACGACACAAATGATCGCACGTCCTTTTTTGTTTGCGGTCTAGGTGCTCTCTGCAGTTTTTCCAAGTTCTTAGGATCAGGGGTCATATTACCCTGATATACAGTGTGTCCCAAGAATTCCAACTCTTTGCATCCAATACAACATTTTGTTGGCCTAGCAGTTAAGTTCGCCTCCCGAAGTCTATCAAACAACATCTCCAGAGCTTCAATGTGTTCTTCAAATGTCTCTGTGGCGACGAGAATATCATCCATGAAATTCGTGATACATGGGTTATTCAGGGGATCCAACAATTTTCGCATCATCCTTGAAAACACACTCGGAGCATTTTTCAGTCCGAATGGTAGCATATTGAATTCATAATGTCCATCCGAAGTGCTAAAAGCCAAATAAGGTCTCACTTCAGGCTTCACTGGGATCTGGTAATAGCCTTTACTAAGATCCACTTTTGAAAAATATTTTGCCTTGTTCAGTCTGGCAAATAACTGTTTTGTGTCTGGTAATGGATCCACTTGTCCTTCTGTGACAGCATTCAGTTTCCTGTAATCTATGCACAATCTGTGTTCCCCAGACGGTTTTCTCAACAAAACGACACTAGAACTAAAAGATGATTCACTGTGCGAAATAATCCCCTCCTTCAACAAATACTCTATTTCTTCCTTCAATGCCTTCTCCTTCGCGAACGGAATAGAATAGGCTCTCATACAGATTGGGTTTGAGTCTACCAGTTTCATGTCATACTGTAGCAAATTTGTATGGCCTGGTTTATCTGTTAATACATCTGTATGTTCCTCCAGAACCTTTTGAACTCTCTCCCTCTGGTTTTTAGTCAGGTGCTTACTGACTTTTACCTGTGCTGCTGTTTCACAAGGATGTAATGGGTATTCATGTGAGGTGAGTGGTTCTTTTTGCATCTGGGTTGCAATAGCCAAGGTCAATAAGGGGGTGCTTTCCTGGAGTGGTCTGTCCAGATACTTCTTTAACAGGTTTACATGATAAACTTTTTCCTTCCCCTTTTTGTCAATTTTATAGTTTGTTCTAGACACCTTCTCTAGAACCGTATATGGACCTTGCCAACCAATTTGTAATTTATTCTGGCTTCCGGGTAGTAGAAGCAGCACCTTCTCTCCGACTGCCAGTTCCCTGTCCTTTGCCTTCTTATTAAAATATGCTGCATGTTTCTACAATGAAAGTGCCTGGCTTGAAATAGCTTAAAAACTTCTTCCGTTAGTTTCCCCTTGAACTGAGATCCATTATCCGTCAAGATTTGATGCGGGAATCCTAATCGGGTAAATATTGTAAGTAGTGCCTCTGCTACATGTTTTGAATCAATTGATGGCAGGGCTACCGCCTCTCCCCACATAGAACAAGTGTCCACCAGAGTAAGGATGTAACTGTTCGTCCTCTTGGTCCGAGTGAGAGGTCCTACAATATCCACTGCAACCCTCTCAAAAGGTGTTCCCACTATGGGCATTTCCCCTAGAGTTGCAGGAGCAGTCCAGTGCTTTGGAGCTACCCTTTGACATTCTGGGCAGGATTTGACATATCTTTTTATATCCTCCGTTATCCCTGGCCAGAAGTAATGACAAGCTATACGCTGTCCTGTGGCGCTGATCCCCATGTGACCACTGAAGGGAATCGCATGCCCGAGTTCCATCACTTTATCTCTATATGAAGTGGGAAGAACCAGCTGGTTGTGACCATTTGTTCCAGTTCCGGCCTTCCTGTATAAGAGTTTGTTCTTCATGAAATATTCCCCCTTGCTCGGAGGTGTGTGGCATTTGGGCAATTTTTTAAAACAGGGCTTGAGTGTCCTATCCTCAGCCTGCGCCTTCCTCATCTCCTCTGGATGAGCATTTATAGGTTCACCTTCTTCCTCCTTCTTCTGTGACCTGGTCTGCACTGTCGCCATGATCACAGGTTTCTCGGGATTCCCCAAGAAGACGTATCTACACCCCAATATCAGAGGGTAGATTGGTTCATCTATCACTGCTGCTCTGATTTCTCCTTCCACATAGCGAGTTTTCACCGTTATCCTTGCGATGGGAAGTGTCATGGGTGGTATGTCCTTAGTCGCCCCTTGTATTTCCACTGTTTCTGTGGTATACTGACTTGGGTCCACTAGGCTAGACTTCACAACTGAATCATAATCCAAACCTGTATCATAAAGGCACCTTATGGTGACCCCATTACAAATAACATCCTCACAAACTGGGGGGTGATAAGGTTCCTGTTGTCCCTTAGGATTAACCTTTAATCTTTGCGTCCCCGACTTCATTGCAGCAATGTTTGAAGGTTTCCTTCTACAAAATTCGGTGTTATGGTTATCCTTCTTGCACCATTTACACCATCTTTTTCCTTGGTTCAACGGTTTTCTTTCATTGAACTTTTGGTCATTGAACTGTGAGTTTCTGTCGCGATAGTCATTTCTTGGCCGCTCAAAGTTTGTCCTACCTTTATTTCCCTGCTCTCTATTATCAAATTTATTAAATTGCTGTGGAGCTTTAAAATTGTCTATGTGCTTCTTCTTAGCACCACTTACCTCTGCCTGGGCTGCCTGATACCTCTCAGCAACATTTAAAATTTCCCCCAACTTCTCTGCACCTTGTTCCATGAGAAATTTTCTCATGTCTGGAGCCATGGACTCTCTCAATTGCTCAATCATGATCATTTCTTTAAGATCTTGGGTCTTCCCCAGAGCCGTCCATTTCTCCAAATAGGTTTCTAGTCTAGCAGAGAATTGGTGGTATGTCTCCCCAGACAACAGTTTGGCATTTCTAAATTTCTTACGATAAAATTCACCATTCTTCTCATATCTTAATAACAAAGCCTGCTTTAACATGTCATAATTGTCTTGGTCTTCCCTGTTCATTTTAGCAAATACTTCATAAGAAGTACCTCTCAATCCTTGTGATAGCTTTAAGCTCCACCTCTCTCTCTCTAACCCATATGTAGTAGCTAATAACTCAAAACGTCCTAGGTACCCCTCTATGTCATCGTCTTTTTCAACAAAATGGTCTAAATGAAACCCCATAGCTGAGTTTGAGGCTCCCAGACTAGGCGTAGCATCTGAGGCAAAAGGGCTGGCACCATTTTCAGGAGCCTGGCCTTGTAATTCCAGCTCCCTTAGTCGTAATTCGTGCTCCCTTTGCAACCTTCTATCTTCTGCCTCCCTTTCGGCAGTCAACCTTTTTTCTTCTGCCTCCCTTTGCAACCTTCTATCTTCTGCCTCCCTTTCGGCAGTCAACCTTTTTTCTTCTGCCTCCCTTTGCTGTCGTTTTTCTTCTGCCTCAATCTGCAGCCTCTTAATTTCTCTATCAGCCTCAATTTGTAACCTCTTCTCTTCAGCTACCTTTCTATCTTCCCTTTCAATATATTTATCACATTCAGCCGTTACATATTGAATTAAAATTTGACCATCCATTCCCATCTCCTTCGCGGTGAGCACAGCAGCTGATCTAAATTTTGCCAGCTCCGCCATACTTTTTAGACAATATAATAATATACAAGCTAAATCTCTAACCAGTAAATACACTAAGTACTTCTTATGACTATAGTCTAACCAATTCTAACTAACCAGTTAACTAATTAATTATTACTGGCTGTGAAGATTCACCAACTTTTATCTGCAGGGACACTTTTAATTTTAAAGGAAATTTTACAATTTATTTCCCTACTTTTATTTCTCCCACCAGGAGATCCTAATATTACTGTTGGGCTAATTATCCTGGACGAGCCCCCAATTTATGTAGTGGTGTTGATGGTATTGTATGATGGTGATATTACTAATTGTAATTGTATGAGGCCAGCTGTGAAGGCTCCTGAGATAAAATGTAGTTGTGAATTGTCAGAAGGCCTTTCTTGCTACCACTACGACCTCACACTTAATTTTTTTTTAATGAATGTGGCTACGTAAAGTGTCTAGGGTTATGCTATGTAGTGTGGTGTAATAGGTTATAGATATACCCACAGATATTTAACAAGACTAATAATATTAATAAATGTTAAAATACACTGAACTAACTCACGTGTGTAAAATTTTTTGATAGAATTATATTACATTTATTTTGTTCTGGATCAATTTTTTAGGTTGACCAGAACTTAAAAGGATTTAGAGATTATGAAAGAAATGCATGGAATATTATATCATAAATGCAATAGTGTACATATATATGTACTACACTAGTTAGTTTTATTAAAATGTTCTAGTAGTCATCTACTTGGGAGGAGAGTTAATGTTTGTGCTGTTGGGGTGGCCTCATCACACCTGTCTATATTGACTACACAGTGTCCAGAAAATGGGGGGAATTTTTATGGGGGGTATTAGTAACTACACAGCGTTGGTGAATGTCCAGCAGACCAGAGGCTCACTCATCTGGTAGTTGTAGCTCTGGTGCTGAAATCAGGTGGTCCCACCTCTCCGTGCTGGCGGGCAATAATGGTGGTCTCTGTCACAAGTACTGCACAGATACACTCGAGTAAAGTCACCAACTGAATAGACACTGCTTGGTTGACAACAGAAACTCGCAGCTCTGCAATCAAAGTATGGGCCATGTGTCAAAATCTATTCTCTACCCACGTCTGGACACAACACTGACACAACAACCACATCATACAGACAGGTCAGATCTCTCTGACCAAACAGCACATTTACCATGGTGGGTTTACATCAGATGGATCCTCCCAGACTATAGATTCTGAAAAATATTTATTAGTTGTCTGCCCTAAAAGAGGATAGGTAATATGTTTCATTATTCTCAACACTTGATCTGTCTTGCATAATCCTTGGTGTAGATCTCGTTGGTCGCCGTAGCCTCTAAAAACTGACTTGGGCGGGGGGTCTAGAGCAAATCCCTACTTGTTTGTAAGGCTAGATTTCGATATGGCAGTATCAAATCACTCGAACATGAAACAATATTCAAAATATATAAGGAAATAATTTCAATCTTACCAGATTATGAATAAATAACACAGAATTGCTAGCAAAACTCAGCTGAGCTGCTGGCTATAGTATGGCGTCCCTAAATTTATTACACTTTCTTTCATATGGAAATCACCACACTTTAAAATCTGTGTCTATCACTGAACAACTATTGAAGAATGGCCCCACTTTCGCGTCTGAGCGCTAATGATATGATTGTCTGTGGCCAATCACTGCCTAGGTTTATTTTAAATTCAAATTTCCTACCATAAAGTCATTTCAGTCATGCTTCAGTCAAGTATGGATGGTTATCTGTTAGTCTGTCCGTCTCTACTTGTGTTTCTACAAAATGTACTTGATTTTTGAACCAACCTTTCTCTCCCCTCCAAAATTTTGTCGTTAAAAGTTATATTTAGACACAGCTACCACCCAAAAAACCCTCTCCTCCATACTAAGTAAATTTGAACACCTGCGTCCCAAAGTCGTGTTTTTTTTGTGTGCAATTAGCGACACTTTTAGATTCAATACAGTCTGTCGATGATGTGAACAACACTGTCTTTTGTCATTATCTTCAATATTATCTATCCGTCTGTAAAATTAAGAACATATTAGTTCACTGCTCAGAATAGGCCATCCGGCCAGCTAATTTTTATATTCCTAACATTAATATTAAGAAAAAAGTACTTTTTAATTTTTGTAATATTCCTAACATCTGCGTTTAGCCGCTGAATTCAAATCAAGGGCTTGGTATCGCGCAAAAGCGTCCAATAAATGACTGTGGCGTAACATATCTATGGTCCCTTCTGTCGAGTTGCTTACTTTTTATGTCAACTTGGGAAACGTGACTTTTCTCCGTTTCCCCCCCAATTGCGTCTCCTTAGCCTTTCTAGTCTCACGCAATCTTTCCAGTCATATTTTTTTCCTTTTTGATCCGCCGTTCCCCTCCTGTCTAGCAAGTCAGTTATTATGGAGGATGATGACCCGCGGTCTAGGCGATCATGTACTATTCGCAGCCTACGCATTATGTTTTTATCCTTAAATGTTATCTTTGGAGGGATTTTACCGTTGTATCTCTGTCAATTTCACTACAACCAGAGCGATTAGAAGAAAGACACTGGTGGAGATCTCAGGAAGGACGGGTGGCATGCTATCAAAGACAGTAGTGGTCCCTGAAACGATTTCGCATCCCGGTGTTAAGCACGGAACCGATCGCAGCCAGAGCGAACGGGGAAAGCTGACGCAAGCAGCGAGCGAAGATACGAGAGGCCAGGGGCGGCTTCTCTCTTTGGATTTGGCGGTCAGATCCCCCAAAGTTCATGAGATCAAAAAAGCTGTCAAAGTTCTCATGTCCCACTCATCTTGCATTCCAGTTGTAGATATACAGATCACGTAGAAATACACTTCATCATTCGCTGGCCAGAACTTGATAGAAGCACTAACGATATTTGAAATCTTGCTAGATTATCCCATGGATTTTCATTTTATTTGCAGTGAATTCTATTTCTGTGCAAAGCGGTAATATATATATTGTGTAAAGTGATCAGTGGTCGAGTTCATTCATTATATTTCATTGGATTTTGTGTTAATTTAAACCTATTAAATTAAACCGTCTCAATAGTTCCAGTTGTAAATGTAATGATATACCTGCTATATTATTTCCAAAAGATAATAGATGTTAATGCTTAAATTAACTTTTAAAGTCGCGAAGGAATTTATAATTAATAAATTTAGTTAAGTCCTATATTTATAGATGTGTGATTTAACCACTAGAACTCGCGCAGTGTTTATTAAATACATAATTAAATACGGGAGCGTTTATATAAAATAGTCTTAACGGAAAATTTATCGCGCGCTTAGAAGATTATTTGATTTTTAAAGTATGATTATGTTGTTATGGGTTTTCTATCTTTTTCTCTAGATTGATCACCTTTTGCAATCCCAGCAATAACGAAATCTTTCAGAGTTTCCATACTCGGTTCTTAAACTTCCAGACAGTTTGATGAGACATTTTTTTAAAGTAAATCTTGTGGTGGTCCGGTGCGGCCTAGCTAACATAATTACATGAAAGAAAGCCTACCCAAGATCATTTGATTATTATCATCAAATTAAATTACAATCTGTAAGATAAACTGGAAGATGAATAGTACCAGTAGCGATAGTTTATATACTGCTCTATTGTGAGAGATTACCGATTTACTTGACTGTGACTGAGCCTAGTTTTTCCTCACTGGATTAAAGAACAAAACTTTACCAGTCAGTTGCTGTCATCACGCAGTGAAGGAATATTGCCATCACCTCATTTTCACCCCTGTGTTGAATTGTGTCAGTGCCATCCCATAGACTCCTTTTATATAATAAAACACAAGAACTCTTAGAACTTCAAGTCCGGCGATAAGCGGGAATATTTGCTCACAGTGAAACCTCGCATTATCTGGGGCGGGACATAGAAGGACTGGACAGTTGTCACACGTAAAGAGTTTAAGTACTGTGTATATCATGCTATGGATTGTCTGATGCTGAAATCGGTAAGTGTGCGGTGTATATGAGTGTGGATCCTCACAGTGTGCATGAATGACAGGAGATTTAATTTTTTTGCAACAAACCATTTGTTAACTTGCCTACCGGGTAATACGTTTTCTGTATACCCGGCATTGTTCCTTTAGTGGGATAATTTGTTAACTCTGTTTCACCCCCCCCCCCCCCTTTTTTTTTCTTTGCTTAGTAAAGGGAAGACACCAGTTGGGATAACAGTATTTTTTTGTCTACCACCATAACGAATATTGTAACACCTCTTTCAGAGTAATTAAATTCACTGTTGGGTTAACTTTCCTATGCTCCTGATAACTATCTATCTTGAGACTGGGTTTATCTTTGTCTAATACAAGCGGGAAGGGCTTAGTCGATACCAATCTTCTTCACCCCCTCCCTACCTTGATATTTGCATTTTTTTCTGTACTTATGATAATTTTATGTAACACTTGATATTGTTTTTTTGTGATTTGATCTTTACGGTAAATAAACATCATAAACTTATATCGGACTGTGTTGGAATACCCAAAAGCCCAAACATTCCCTATTTGTTTAATATAGCTGTATCCACGTCGTCTGAGTGTTTGAAGCAACAAATCGGTGTGAGCGCTGACGTGTGTCTGGAAAACTGGCAAATAATTGTTTGACCAGGAGAGTGGAAGAGAAGATTGAGAGAAGCGATTTGTCGTAAATAAGTCTGTCTTTACTCTCCTCCAGCACTCTGTGGAGCATCATATTTAATCTATACATTTCTATCACTGAGTTTTCATCATCATTCTACACTCTGAACCGGACTACTATTTCTAGACTCTTTTCTCTCAAAATAAATTTACGACAGTAATCTTGTGCTGTATTTATTTACCAGGACGTATTTATATACAGGTATATGTTGTCCCATAGCAGGTAATGCCGTAGAGAAGAGAAGCGTTAGAGACTTCGCCATACTAGGTCCAGTGTTTTTTATGTGATGGGGTGACCAGTTCCATTACGTGCTGCCTTGTTGCCTTCCCTAACCCAAAAGCTGGTTAAACTCTAGCGTGACGCTATTAAGTTTTGATCCCGAACGCCGGTAACTTCCCCACGAGAGGAAAACGTTCTAACCGCTTGGCCAATAGGATGGTCGTCTTTATTTAGGTAAAATGTAATGGACACTTATGACGCTTGATTTAAAGCCAGTCCACTTCACTGCGAATATTTTGAAAGGGAAATAGCACGAACATTTGTGGCGGCGGGTAAAATTGTTGATTAAAAAATGTTACGGTCGACAGGGAGGTAGAGCAGTTTAACAGCATTACAAGGAAGAAAGTCAGTAGTACTGATTAACAGGACTAGAGGTAGGAAATTATAAAGAAGTAAATGTCAAACTAAGTTGGAGGGACAGACAGCGATATCAAAATAAGAATACAAAAGGCAAGAGGAGCTTTCATTGCATTGGGAAATATATGGAGATCAAGAGAAATCGGATCCAACACGAAAATAAGAATCTTCAACTCAAATGTGAAGTCAGTCCTATTGTATGGCTCGGAGACATGGAGAACAACAAAGACAACAACCAAAAAGCTACAGACTTTCATAAATGGGTGCTTGCGTAGAATAGAGGGATTAAAATGGTATGACAAGGTTACCAACGTGGAACTGATGACAAGAACTAGACAAGTGCCAGTGGAACAAGAGATGAGAAGAAGACGATGGCGATGGATAGGACACACACTGAGGAAACCTGTTGATAGCATTACAAGGCAGTCCTTGTTCTGGAACCCCCAGGGCAAGAGAGGCAGAGGAAGACCAAGAAGTACATGGAGAAGAGAGTTGGAAACAGAGGTGAAAATGATGAAGAGAACATGGAAAGAACTTGAGATGATGGCACGGGACAGGAGGACTTGGCATGTGTTTGTTGAAGGCCTATGCTCCTTTGGGAGTGGAGGGTTATGAATGAATGAAATGTCAAACTAGGTCAGAACGGAATTTTAAGGAAAATTGTTGTTTCCAGCAACTTGGAGCAATACAAAATTTGAATTTCCCCGCTCCAGCTCTACTACGGAATCTAAAGTGACTACTTCAACTGTGCCCCGGCTCTGTTCCGCGCCGACTCAAAAGTATTATTATTATTTTGGCTTTACTTCTAAGTTACTTCAATTATTCTTATATTCATAATTAATTGTGTTAAAAATGGTTGCTGCAATCACACCGTCTTTCATAGCCTGGTGCACATCATTTAAAATAAACTCCAAAGCAAGAAACAGTCGCTCTGCACAAGTTTGAGTTTCTGGCATGCTTGAAGCGATTCTAACATCAATCTTAGAGTGGTGTGGGTAGCTGTTAATTGTTGTCAGAAATGTAACCAGTTTGCCTACCAAGATTCCATCGCCTCACAATGGTGTCAAGCTTTCTCTCGAATAACGCTTCATTGCAATTATGGATCGCCTAAACCCTACAGCTTCTTTCCTATTTATCAGATTTATCTTTGAAGTTATCATCGTTTGAAGAACAGGCGCTTGAATTATTTCAATTTCCCTGAGATGAAAACTCTTTAATCTTAGAGATGAACACTCGACGAATTTCAGAGTGGAAACGGAAGTTTAAGAACAGCATGCTGGTTCTGGAGTGTGTGAACTTTCTTAAACGACAAATCCATTTCTTATGATCACTTTTATTATGATTCTTTCTCTTCGGTCTATTTCCCCCAATACAAAAATGGCAATAGATTTTGTTTTTTGAGTGATCGAGCAATTTCACATTTTGGACTGAAAATGAAAAATTAAACTGGGGCGGCGAAGTAGTTAAGATTTTATGTACACCGGCACTGCTCTAGCCAACGTGCAAAAAAAAAAAAAAAAAAAAAAAACCTGTTGCTGTATTGTTCTGCTCTCCAGCTCCCAGTTCTGCTCCAGAGCTCTGATTGTATCTGTAACTTATTCTGTTAGCGTTCGATGTGTAAAATATCGTACACTATTTGGAACACTTTCTTCAATACGTTTACATCATCTGTAACACGTACTCTAGAGTTCATTTCAGAGCCTACTTTTCGTATATTTGGCACCTAATATAGAAATTACATTACGGTGTCACACAGCTGGGCTGCAAAAATTAATTTGATATTTAAAATGTTTTTTCTATCTCTCTGACTATTCCGTCCTCTTTATTCCTTCTGTGACATCTACAAAGTCATAATTACCGACATCAGACCTAAAGGCCATTGTTACCCACGATCTTCTTTCCTCTTTTATATTCTCTGGCCCGTCGGGTTTACTGTCAATGGCCGACGTATAGTTGGATTAAGCGAATGATGTGTGGGCCGTTATTGATGTGGCATTCTATATCACAATGGACCAAAACAGTATGATTAAGCCAAAGAGAAAGCAATCACTGGACTCGTAGGTTTTTGCGACGAGACATCATTTATTGAAGACAAACGTGAATACTTTGACGAACTGGTACAGCGATCATCACGTGTCATAACATTTCAGAGTTAAATTCAAATTCATGGCAGGCATATATATATCGACATAAATAATCAATGTTGAAGTTGACCGATCTCACTAACCGTCACCATCTTAAAGGCGACGGAAGCTCTGCGGCAATATGTCCGTAGGATCTCAGTTTCCATTACGAGACTATTCATCTGGTATAATATTTCGGAGGTCTTCCATAAAATACATCGTTAGATCCGATATAATTCCCAGCAGGAATTTCGGCGCACTAACAACACGCCATAGCCAAACGTGTCGAAGCTCTGCCAAAGACTTGCGAAGGATAAATGAGTATCTAAGACGATACCTTAAAGAGCCAGTTCTGGCCAATATTCATGCTCCACTTAGGGAGATATAACAATATATTTAGGTGTGTCTTCCCACGACGTGGAACCAAGACACATAATATTATTCATATGAGACGTCTGTCCATAACCAAGGACTTTCGGATCTGCCTCCAGAATCATTGCTGGATGGCAACAAATCACCGTGACAAATCGCGTCGTACCCGTTCAATAATAGCGCACGGTCGTATGCAAATACTTAAACATACAATTACTTGTAATTTAGATGCGCTCACATGTGCGTCTATAAAATACTTGGCTCACATGTGAGGATCTCAAACATTTTACTCCCCCTGTTAAAAAGTACTTAACAGCCATTTATCTTTGGACATGTGCCCTAATAAAACAGATTAGGTTGAACGTCCCTCCTCAAAACGAGGCAAAATGTTATTTAAAAAAAAAAAAAAAAAACATACGCTTGGAGTAAAGTAGTACATTATACACACTACGAGAAAAGTAATTCACTATACACGGTAGAGTCATGCGATATACTAAACACTGTACCAGTAAAGCACTTCATTGTACACGGTACTAATTAAGTAATTCATTTTGCACTGTGCAAGTAAAGCGATTCACAATACGCCGTTCGAATAACGCAATTAGTGACATTTGGTACGAATAAAGCTACTTTGTTATATTCGTTCAATCTGGCGAAGTAACGGGTGAATAATGCACCATTTTAAATGTCAGAACATTTTAACAAAAAAATTAATAATCACAGTGGGACATAACAGAACAAACTCGCCGATGAAAGATCGACAAAAATAAAAAAGAATGAACTGCTAATTACAATAGGACAGAACAAAAAACTAATAATCACAGTGGAACATAACAGAACAAACTCGCCGATGACAGATCGACAAAACAATAAACTGCTAATCACAGTGGGGCAGAACAAGAAACAAATAATCACAATGGGACATTTAACCAACATGATCTCAAATAGTGCCAGAGCAATTGTCACAGGATACATTAAATTGCACGAGGTAATAAACGATAAGACGCCACACCTTATCCTGCTAGGAAGACATTTCTAACTCAACCAGACAGGAAAACTAGGCTCGCGAAATGAAAGCTGTCGGCAGCCTGAAATTATGGGATGTACCAAAAAGATCAGCCCTGTGTAGTTCCTAGTGGTCTGTAAATAGACAAAGAAAGAATAGGCTTACTGACCCCGCAGGTATATCGTAAGAGGAGTCTAATAAGAGATTGTGCATTGGGCAACCTCAGCATGTTAAACAGATTGCTACAGAAACAAATGGAAGAGCTGGTAAATACTTTGATGCAAGTTTTCTTAAATGGAAAAATCTGCTTTGGTGGATTCATGATCCATATCAAGCAAAACTGGAAAAGAATATAAAGGAGATTTCCATATTGTTTGTGTTTACTCCGGTGAGTTTTTCAATAATTCATAAAGATAATATAAAAAATAAACTTAAAATACGAAAGTGTCACGAGATGCCTCCCCTTTTCTCTGCAGTAGTGGTCCAACAGTGGCCAAAACCTAGAGTATCTAATGTGGGTCTTTAAAGGTGTCTACCTTCGCACAAGATTACTCTTGGCAGAGTTGTAGATAAAAGGATAATGATGGTTCTACCTCGAGGGAGTTTTCATAGATATTCCAGAAGTCAAGAACAATGGTGAATTATTCTGAGCAAGTTAACTTTTTATCTGACCAGCCGATGCATGGAGGCATATCTGGAGTCATCCTTATATGACCACCAGCTATGCACAATACTGCTATATATGTACGTGGAAGTGAACCTGTGTCTATGAGGCTAATTTCACCCTCATTGACTCTTGAAATCATCCACACACTTCCAGAGATTCCCCCTCTGGTGAAACATGTTGAGAACCCAGCATTGCATACTAAGCTTGGAGAAATCACTAGAGCCCCAGATGCAATTCTTTGACTTTGACTTGGTTGACTGCATGCAGAAGGATCTCACTATGGACCCAGTGATAGGCAGGGGAAGCTGAGATGGCTCTGTGCAGGACGTGACAATTTCTTGGGAGAGCCCAGAACCATTGAACAGTATTTTAGCTCTGCATAGTTGGAGAGTCCACAAGGATGGGGGAGAATGTACATAATGCTACGCACTTCTTACTCTTAACTTGGGACCAGATGTGGTGATGCTTTAAGTGCAAGCCAAGATGGAGAAACTGGAGCTAATGACTTCAACTCAACACGTGTTGGAATGGCAAAAAAGCTACAGGAAAAGCCTAGATCTACAGTGTAAATTGTTACAGATTGCCTACCCTTCTTTGCAGTAGTGGTCCACCAGTTGCCAAAACTCAAGAGTTTCTAAAATAAGTCGTCAAAGCTGTCTACCTTCGCACAAGGTTACTTTGGCAGAAATGTATATAGAAGGGTAATGACGCTTCTATCTCAAGGGACTATTCACAAGATAATACAGAAGTCAAGAACAATGCTGCATAGGGCCGAGCAATTGTTAACTTATATCTGTCCGTCTCCTTTTGTGAAGGATTAAGCATAGGTTATAGCCCGTTCAAGCCTCCAGCTGGTGCAAATCCAGCGAAATTCCCTTTTACAAGAAGCATCACTGCTCCAGTCGTAGTTTGGGGTCACCTCTGCTGTCGGTTGTCTGTACGACTTGCGAAACGATCACCAATGCTTGCTGTCGTGGTTCATGATTACACTATTTTCATATGTTGAGGTAGCCAGCCTCATATATAATAAGTTAGCAAGAAAAACATGTCAAATTCACATTTGTAAAATAAATGTTTACACATACCCCAAAGTAACTTTTGAGAACACAATCTCCTCGCACAGTTTAGAATGGACACAGCACTTTATTAGATGCTTCGAATCACTTGGTCTGGGATAATATAGTAATCCTCTTATGGCGGGTGTTCTGCGAATCACTTGGCCTGGGAAACTTTTGTAATCCTCTAATGACGGGTGATGTTATTCCTTAGGTATCCAGACTTCGTATTTAACATGCAGGTTTACTTTTAAGTTTCAAAGTTGCCCAAATACTTTGGTCCGGGTCCTTTTAAGTTTCCAATCTTTGTATTCAAAAATGCGGATTTACTTGTAAGGTTAAAGTTGCCCAAATATTTCCGATCTGTCACTTAGAATATCTTCTCCTTCTTCCTCGTTCGCCCTGAAAAGGACGGTGGTTGCGTTGTATCTATTTACGCCTAAGCTGTGATATCTGCACCTTTCGGTCGACACATCCGTCTTCAGCACTTAGAATATAGGAATTCTTAGTCCAATCCTTCTTTCTCTGGCTTTGGTGAATTGCCGGCATGACGTGGCGATGCAGTCTTATCTGTGAGTTCTATTTCGCTAGGTTATATCTCTCATTTCCAGTTCAAATCCCAGATTGTGTTCCGACGAACCTTCCAGTGAAAACCATTGTGTATTCCGGCTTCTCAAATCAATCCAATCGAAAGCTCTGAACTATATGGGTAGGGGTGTTTCATTTAATTCTCCTCCGCGAGTTTTAAAATATTACATTTTAAGATTCCATCGCGTGACCTCTTGAAATATGTAGTAATGCTTCTGCCATCTCACAAACAAATCTGTGAACTTATTTGATGTCCAGATGCTACCTTCCAATATTGCCTCCCCCAGACAGATTATCGGTCATAATCTTGATTCAGGAATGGTCTCGAAAACTATTATCTCGTTATCACCAATGTTTTCGCCCATGCCTCGGGTGGCTTCCTTAGATAGCAATTAGGCTTTCTGTGCGGGTTATTGCGATACCACGTTGTACAAACAACTGACATCTCTTTCAAAGGTGGCCAGACTGGCTTACATGATAATCGTTATGTATGATTTAGCTCGTTCAAGCCCCCCCCCCCAGCTGATTTAATTCAGCGTGCACTTTTCATACCTATTCGCACTTTTCATACCTTTCGTTGTCTCCGGCAGTATCAATTCATTGCTTCATTTTCCTCACCGATCGTCCTATTATTTGGCATATTTTATGCACTTATAGTTTTTGCTCTGACCACTCCCTAGATCTGTTTACGTTTCGCCAGGTGAATCGTAGTAATACAAGGCTAATTAGACAGGTCAGCTGTTAATACTTTATCACTTAAGTCGTCTAGCCACTTTTGATAGAGACGGTCATTGTTGACACACAGATGGTCTCGCCCGATCGACAGAAAGAAATTCGTCTGACAGATGTACGCGTAAACACATGTGATATATGTAATCGCTTCAGCTGGTTCATCTCTGAATCAATGTTACAGACAACCTGTCAGAGGCGACAATATTGGTGGAAGGTATGAGCCAGGAAATAAGTTCACAGATGTGTTTGTGAGTTTGTACAAATACGATCGGAAGTATTGCTATATTTGAAAGAGGTCTCGAGTTCAAATTTTAAAATTACATATTTTAAAACACGCACGGGATATTAAACACCCTGACCCAATAGTTCTAAAGAGCTTACCATTGGTTTAATTTGAGAGCCGGAATAGACTTTGGCTTTCATTGGCATGTTGGTCTACAAATACAATCTGGAATTCAGCTGAGAAATGTAAATATAATCTAGCGAAATCAAATCGGAGACACAAATCAGACTGCATCACAACGTCAAATTAGCAACTCCTAGTAGCCAGAGAGAAAGATCGGACAAAGAATTCCAAAATTAAAAGTGACAGATCGAAATATTTGGGCGTCTTTATACCTTAAAAGATAACCCGCATTTTAAAATACCAAAACTGGAAATTTAGGAATCAGAGCACCCGTCATAAGAGGAATACTAACATTTCCCCGATCAAGTGTTCGAAGCATCTAATGAAAGTTGCGGTGTCCATTCTATAGTGCCAGGTATATCCCATTGGGGTTATTTGTGAACGTATAGTTTAAAATGTGAATTGTGACATGTCTGTACTTGCTAAGTGGTTATAACAGTCATAAGAGGCTGGCAACCTCAACATATGAAAATAGTATTTTCATAAACCATTACAGCAAGCGCTGGTGATTGCTTCTTGCTAGTCGTACAGAAAACCGACAGCAGAGATGGCCCCAGACTCCGAATGGAGCAGTGAGAAGTGATGATTACATCACATGTGCCTGAAGTGTATAGTATCATTTTGTGAGATATATGTAGCTTGTTAATTGTAATTCAGGCAAGCCATTGCCCTATCGCTGTCCAGACACATTTTCCCCATTAAAGTATCCAGAAGAATAACGGCGATTTCTAATCATATTCCCTGAGTTAAACTATGTATACTCAGGGAGAATAATTATTCAGAGAGGCTAACATTGGTGGGTGGTCAGCGAGACACTGCGCCTGTTAATTTGCAGCCCACAAATGTACTGAGCAGGCATTCGTTCTTTTATTTTTCCTAAAGTTCATGATTCGAAGCAACAAGACTGTTCTTAGGCCAGACCAGTCTGAAGTAAGAATCTTCGCCACTATCTTAGTGATTCAAGAGCTGTGTTCGACACAAACTACCTACAGTAGACACGTTGTGAAGACACCCACCTTGACATTAGGAGTAAAGTTCATCTAGACGCCTCTAGAGAAGAGTCTTCGTCACAACGACCCAGTGTAGTACTCAGCAAGCTACGTATGTTTTAACAGTCACGCAAAGGACACTAATAACCATCACTCCCCAATTAAGTCTCTGTGAGGACAAATTCTAAAACTTCTTAAAATCATATCCGTACATATTTGTTTAAATTTTTAAAGACTAATTGATTATTAAATTTGTTATATGTTATTTTTACAAATTCATAATTGATTCAGTTCTTATAAATAAGCGAGCGCATGTAAGATCGACAATCTTTAATATATAAAAATTAATTATAAAAGGAATTTCGCTGAATTAACTCAGCTGGGGGCTCGAACAAGCCAAATCATTGCTTAAAACTTCACAGAAGGTGCCGGATCAGATATACGTTATTAGTGCTATGTCCTATGCAGCATTGTTCTTGACTTCTGAATTATCTGGTGAATTCTACCTTGAGATAGAAGCGTCATTATCCTTCTATCTACATTTCTGCCAAGAGTAATCTTGTGCGAAGGAAGACGCCTTTGACGACCCATTTTAGATACTCTTGAGTTTTGACTACTGGTGGACCACTACAGCAGAGAAAAGGGGAGGAAAATCCCGTGACAATATATATATATATATATATATATATATATATATATATATATATATATATATATATATATATATATATATATATATATATATATATATATATATATATATATATATATATATATATATATATATATATATATATATATATATATATAATTTTTTTTTTCTTTGAATATAAACTAGAGGTTCTGGATCATACATATGCCTTTCTCTTTCTCTCTGTAATGATTAATTCAACTATGAGTTTGTCAAAATCAACAAATACAAATTTAATGATCAATTACTTTGAAACAAATGTAAATAAATATGACTGGTGATTATGAAAAATAGTTAGGTTTTTTCACCGAAAGGTTTTTAGGCTTGGTGAATTTAGCAAAATAATGTTCGGTTGTTTTGTTGGCCTGTTAAAATTGTGACGTGTCAAAATTCTGAAGTGCTGATGATGCTTTTCCGTAGATTCGTCTCTGTGGTGAGGGGCACGTTTCCAGATCAGTTCAGGAAGTAACTTCTCCAGGTCAGGGCAAGAATCTTCAGGTGTTGATTTCAAGCTTGGAACAATAGTAGTCCAGTAAATGGTTTCTCCGGGTCGTACCGCAATTAGTTGAATCGCCTCGTACTGGTACCAAAAACTTTAGAGGGAATAAAAGAACACATTCCGCTGCTAAATATCTGTTTCTTTTCTTCTTTTCTTTGATCCATAACCGCCAACCGTCAAAGCAGTCAGTGGCCATCACGCATGTTGGTGTCTTGTAGGGCAGCAACAAATTGATTCCACTTTGCTCGGTCGGCGGCCATCCTTCGTACTGTGCCCCAACTCTGGTTCATTCTTTGCATCTCGGCCTCCACAGTTCTCCGCCAAGTTGTTTTTGGTCGGCCTCTCCTTCGCTTTCCCTCGGGGGTCACCAGCATAGCTGTTCTTGTGATGATATCAGGGTCCCTTCTGAGGACGTGGCCAACCCAACTCCAGCGTCTGCCAGCTTTGACGGTGTGCATGTCCTCCTGGTTACTCCGAATAAGTAGTTCTTGATTACTGATGTTGTTTGGCCAAAAGATTCGGAGAACTTTCCTTAGGCAGATTTTGTGGAAGGAGGACAGTTTCGACATTTCCTTCTCTGTTACTATCCAGCATTCCGCACCATAGAGAAGCACAGAAACACAGCTCTCATACAGTCTTAATTTGGTGTTTGTGCTGTACTGGGAAGACTTCCAAATGTTGTTGTGACTAGCAAAGGCTGTTCTCGCTTTATTCATTCTGTTGTTAATGTCCTTGCTTGTTCCGCCGTCAGGTGTTACTATGCATCCTAGGTAAGTAAATGTGTCTGTTCGTTCTAACTGCTGGTTCCTGTTATTGGCTCGGGATTGCCCACATTTAGTGTCATGACCTCTGTCTTCTTCAGATTGATGTTCAGGCCAACCTGCTGGCCATACTTATTCAGCCTATCGGTTTTTTCTTGGATGTGTTGATGTGAATGAGCGAATAGTGCAATGTCATCTGCGTATTCCAGGTCTTCTAGTGTAGAAAACGTTGTCCATCTAATTCCTCTTGGGCTGCCCTCTGTTGTCTGGCGCATCACCCAATCTATGGCTGTCAAAAATAATGTTGTTGATAAGGGGCATCCCTGTCGTACTCCTGTTTTCACTTCGAAAGTTACATTGCTCAATCCAATATTGCTTGTTAAGTTAGAATATAGGCTTTTTTTTACGTTTCCAGATCATTTCAGGAAGTAACTTTTCCGGGTCAGGGCAAGAATCTTCAGGTATTGATTTCAAGCTTGGAAACAGTCTAGTAGTCCAGTAAATGGTCTCTGTGGCCGCAATTAGTCAGGTCGCCTCGCACTGGTACCACAAACTTTAGAGGGAATAAAAGAAAAAATTCAGCTGCTAAATATCTGTTTGCCTGATATTAATCAGGCGCCTTTTCCCGCTGTCCATCAGCGATTTGTTTTCTCAGATTTTTTACTCTCCCTGAGAGTATATTATATCACTCAGGGCATGTGACGAAAAATCACTAGTATGTCAGTTAATGTAAGGAAAAATTTGTGACTGTTCAGATGCAGTAGCATGTGCCTCAGTGTACATATACAATTTACATACTTTCACCAAATGATAATATACAACTAATCACAAGTTGATGTAATCATCACTCACTCCCTGCTTTATCTGGAGTGTGGGGTTATCTCTGCTTTTGGTTCTTCCGTGAGAACTAGCATGAAGCAATCACCAGCGCTTGCTGTGGTGATTCATGAATGTATCCTTTTCACATGCTGAGGTTGCCAGCCTGGTATGAGTCTTTAACCTCACTAGCAATTATGAACATGTCAAATTCGCAGCATAAAAATATGTTCCCTCACCTCATTAATTGAGATATCTCAGACGACTTGCTCAGTAGAATAGTCTAGACGATTTAACACAGATTCCTCGAACACACGTCTGGGGTATTATTTCTATTTCAGAATCCATCTGTGACTTGTGAGTGGTCCTGTAGAATTCCGGGTTTCGTATTAATGTTGGCGAGTTTTATACTGCTGTACATATATGATCTTAACACTTTTTGCCCGATCCTATAAATTCAGAATCCAACTCTATTGTTTTCTTTGGCAAGGTCCGAGCTGTTTACGTTGACTTTTTCAGGAATGCAGTGCCGTATGTCAAACTTTTTCTTCTTTATATCGTAAATTCCCGGCCCACGCTTCCACCTGGCGTTTTCGACAAAACTCCCAATTAGCGCGGTTGGTTATTGGCGCCTCAAATGCCAGCCAATACATTCAAAGTACATGTTATGAAAACCTTTCCTCGTGTAGTATTCTCCATGACTCATGCGTTTGAAAAATTCAAACAGTCATCTTTCATATATGGAGCTGTGATATCCGTAAAATGTTGTCAAAGTTGACTTATATCACACTTTCTACTCACTCTTCCAAATGTCTTCCAAGACTGCGTTTATCTATCATCACCTGTCCAAAACAGTCGAGTCGGAAGTGATTATACAATCTTAAGCAAATACTTCAGACTCGCATTTACCTGGAGTCAGTGTGGTATTAACACGTTTTAGTGACTCAATTAATCTCTCAGGGATGGGCGATACGCCTTTCTGGCCCTGTCATGCATCGAAGCGTTAAACTTGAACAATGACAGTAGGGAAAAAGAATATGCTAACAATTGAATAATGCACCTAATTCAGTATGCACAACAAATGTAGTTCAATACTGCCGGAGAGGAGAAGAGAGCGCACAAATTATGTCACACAAAGCGCAAGAGGTGCCATACAAGTGGAGGCCCTGTTATTCATGTCCCAGACAGGGGACTTTGCGTGACTAAAGCGACGTTTAGCGTCATTAAGTTGTTAGTGACGATAGACGTAGTTTCAAAAAAAAAAAAAAAAAACTCTTATTTTGGTCACAATGTGTGTTCAGTAAATCCAGAAAGCAGGATACATAAAACTAGTCAGAGCCTAGGTTGTGGACTGTCGTTTAACTGACCTAGTTCTTACGTCCTGGCTAATGAATGGATTGCAGCGGTTGGC
The DNA here is from genome assembly GCA_024509875.1 of Oreohelix idahoensis. Lineage (NCBI taxonomy): Eukaryota > Metazoa > Mollusca > Gastropoda > Stylommatophora > Oreohelicidae > Oreohelix > Oreohelix idahoensis. Next base: position 53,801 of record JAMPIV010018802.1, read on the forward strand.
AGACTTCTTTATTATTTCCAAACAATATTGCATGCTGCTTAGACATATTCAGAAACATATACTGGCAATCTAAACACTGAACCTGTTTTCTCCATGACTTGGCAGTGCGTACGAACGAACAAACAAACAAACAAACGGAACAAAAATTTGAACAAAGTCCTTCAACGAATTCACGCTAAATCATGAGTCGCTGTTTCATGGACCTTCCAAGTCTTCATTAACCCTTTCATTTCTTTCTTCTGTCTTCTTCCCCATGTGTTCCTCGTTCTCCCTAACTGTTCAGTACACTATGAGATTGTAACCAATGTTTAACTAGTGTAAAGGTCTTAATTGTAATCAATGTTTAACCAGTGTTAAGGTCTAAATTGAAATCAATGTTTAACTAGTGTAAAGGTTTAATTGTAAACAATGTTTAACCAGTGTAAAGGTCATAATTGTAATCAATGTTTAATCAGTGTAAAGATTTTAATTTTAAGCTATGTTTAACCAGTGTAAAGGACTTAATTGTAAGCAATGTTTAACAAGTGTGAAAGTCTTAATTGTAAGCAATGTTTAACCAGTGTAAAGGTCTTAATTGTAAACAATGTTTAACCAGTGTAAAGTTCTTAATTGTAAGCAATGTTTAATTAGTGTAAAGATCTTAATAGTAAACAGTGTTTAACCAGTGTAAAGGTCTTATTTGTAAGCAATGTTTAACGAGTGTAAAGGTCTAAATTATAAACAATGTTTAATCAGTGTAAAGTTCTTAATTGTAATCAATTTTTAACCGGTGTAAAGGTGTTAATTGTAAGCAATGTTTAACCAGCGCAAAGGTCTTAATTGTAAACAATGTTTAACCAGTGTAAAGATCTTAATTGTAAACAATGTTTAACCAATGTAAAGGTCTTAACTGTAAACACCGATTAACAAGTGTAAAGTTTTTTGAACAATCAGACTGGTGACATCAGTAGCATTTGAAATTTTCTGCCATAAGCTAAGGTTTATTAAAATGAGTCGATATTAGTAGTTTACTTCCATTTTTACCCATGAGCCGCACGGTGCGCTTCAATATGGCACATTAGTCTCCCAAGGTCCACCTTGTATACCAGTTTGCTTATAGTCAATTTTCCTCATATCTGAACTTGACACGATATAGCTCGAACTTAACTGTTCCATTTAAGACTTACTACGATGCCAGGAGATCAAATGAAGGAGATCAAAATTAGTCAGCTAAAATATTTTGGCCACATACATAAAAAGACATAAAATCTTACAGAAGACCTTAACAGAAGGCTAAGTTGAAGGCAAACGTGCAAGGTGAAGACAGCGCTATAAGTGCGAAGATACCATCAAGAGATGGACAGGAAAGAGTCTATCAGAGTGCACCACCAAGACAAGAGACAGAAGACGTTGGAGATCCATTACAGCCAACCTTCGTTGTGGAGATGGCAACTGATGATAACGAATATTTCAGATATTTTTCATCCAAATTACATCGATTTTGTATGTGTATTATCAAATATTTTTTCATAACCATATATGTTTACTGCTTAATTTAAAATATGCCGTTTAGAAAAAATATCCAGAGAGTATAAGAAGATCTCAAAGATGGCCAGATATAGTGCTACATTCTTCATCATCGCACCAGATTATAATGATTGAGCTGACCGTGCCATATGAATTCAGATTGGACGAGCAACACTCGTTCAAAGTGGCCAAGTATAATGATCTGGCCGCGAACTTGAGACGCGATGGGTTCACTGCAAGGATCATGGCTGTAGAGGTGTGTTCAAGAGGTCTCGTGGCTGCCTCAGTTAATAAGAGGCTCAGCGAAACTGCGGAAACGTCACCATGCTGGCTGTGGAACAACCGCAACGGGCTATGGAACTCAAGACAATATTTTGTTTTAAACATAGGGGTTACTTTCACAATAGCCTTCAGCTGGCAGAAAATAGGAGTGAATTTGAAAGCTGCAACCAAGGTGGAGTGGGTTCAATTCTCTGCACTAGACAACAGGAGGCTAACACGTGGGAGTCATGACCTAAGTGGGCCCGACCCCTTAGAGTGTAAAGGAGATTAAGGGGCCGAAACACTTGATCGACGGGGGGACCCTTCTGATGATCAGATTGCCTCCTGTTCTATCACTCTGTATAGAATTTCTTATCATCTATCTTATTGGAACTCATTTTATAGTGCCTGGATAAAATGTAAAAACTTAAAAGGAATACAAAGAATTACTTCTGTTAGGCTCTTCCGCAGCTGCTTTAGCTGAATGTATGAAGACCTGTGTTTCATAGTTTTTTTTGGTCGGGTGTGTGGCTTTAGCTTGCGATTGACCTTGTTTTTACCATGATACTGTCCTTCTATAACTTACTCATGTGTTGCCGTAATCTAAAGATCTCAGTGTGTCAGTGTCTTTCAATGACTGTATCACTTTTCAAGGTTTTTCCATCTGTATCTACAGTCTCCTCAACTAAAAATTTTCAGCTCAAAAGTGAAATCATTTCTAATGTATGGCTCTGAAACACGGAGAAGAACAAAAACAACCATGAATCTGCAGACTTTCATAAATGGTCGCTTGCGTAGACTAGAAGGAATGAAATTATACGGCCAGATCGCTGGCTAATGTGGAACTGATGACAAGAACCAGACAAACGCTAGTGGAACAAGAGATACGAAGAAGACACTGGATATGGATAGGACTCAAACTGACGACACCTGATGATAGCATTACCGGACAATCCTTGTTGTGAAATGACCAAGGTAAGAGAAGCAATGGTAGACAGACACACAGACGACACCTGATGATGGAGAAGAGAACTGGAGACAGAAATGAAAGTCATGAGGAAGACACGTGATAACATAGAGCTAAAGTCACGTGACAGGAGGTTTTGGTATACATTTGTTCAAGACCTATGCTTCTTCGGGAGCTAAAAGATAATAATGATAATTATAACTCTGAGATCTTTTCTCTTTGTGTTCGGCGTTTTCCGTGTGACAGTGAATCAGCACTGGATAATACACGAGTTATACTTATATTTTGACGTGTTTGACATTCATTGATGTCTTATTGAAGTTAGTTTCTATGTGCTGATACTGTCTCATGCAGTATTTTTTTTTTATTTATTTATTATTGACCACCCCCCCCCTTTTCCCCGCCCTCCACCACCACAAAATTTGTTGTGTCCTGCATCATTTCCTCATAGCCTTTCTATATGTTTCATCTTTGTTTCTTGATTTTGACTGTGGCTAACGAAGGGCAGTAAAAAAGTCTCATGTATGTGATATATTGTTTAATTGTAAAACTGACCTAAATATCAGATTCCATTTTGTTTCTCTTTCTGAGATCCCTTTTGATCATCAATTTCTTTTTCAAAGACATCTATGTCTCGTGATGTTTAATCCTCTACGGGACATTACTTAGCACAGTCTCTAAAGATAATGACAGAATAATCTTTCACTTCTAAACCTATTCATTAATGGTTTAAAATTACTCTGCACTCTTATCTCCCGATTTTCCTATAACCCCTTCCCAACGCTTAAAAAAAAAATAACAATCTCGGGCTTCATTTGCATTTTTTCAGTGTTATACCAAGGTTTTTTTTTTGTTTCGTTGAAAAATTGTGTAAATTTGTCTATGACAAATGCAGCTGGCAGTACCCGAAAATCTTGACCATTTTTTGTCCCCATCATGTCTATTTTCTCTTACCATTATATTGTCAACCTTTAATTCTACCTGTTTATGTGTCGATTAAAAATTGATTGTTACGACTTTATAAATTGTTGCTTGTGTATTCCTAATTGTTTTAATGATGTCTCCAGTTTACTTCTGTCAGCGTTTCCCACTATTTTTAATCACACAAGTTACTAACTAAAGTGAGATTCCCTTACTTCCCTAATGAACCAGCGACATTGATCATATTGGTATCAAACGTATCTAAAGCAGGGGCGTCTTTAAAGTATATGAGATGCTGGGCGGATCTTTCCTTTGCTTCTCTTCTTCCACACCTGAACCCGATTTTTCTCTAAACCTTGCAGACATGATTTTAACAAGGTAAATCTTTATGGGGCTCGGTGTTTCAATAGTAGATCCCTTTAGCCCTGAGTTGCCTATCGCTGTCTTAGTGGGACAGAGGTCCTCAACAAAAACGTGCTAATCCCTTCTGTTCTGTCCGACCCGCTCAAAGTTTACCTGTGTCTTCTTTACCCCGTTCATGATTGTCTCGAATTCTCGTCTCCATCTGTTTTTGGCTCCCTCCTACTCTGGGAATTCTAGAAGAGGGACTGCTTTGTAATCCTATCAGCTGGCGTACTTCATGTGTGTCCTATCAGCTGGCGTACTTCATGTGTGTCCTATCAGCTGCCATACTTCATGTGTGTCCTATCAGCTGGCATACTTCTTGTGTGTCCTATCAGCTGGAATACTTCATGTGTGTCCTTTCAAAACCAAGCATCTACTCTTCACCTCCAAGTTCTTCATATTGTTGTATATAATGCAGATTAATTATTGATCCATATGATCTGGTAACAGAGAAACAGACACAGAGAGTAAGAGAGAGAGAGAGAGAGAGAGAGAGAGAGAGAGAGAGAGAGAGAGAGAGAGAGAGAGAGAGAGCGCGCACGAGAGAAATGAATGAAATACACTGAGAGTTTTTCTTGTTTATAAATTAATAGAACAGTCCATATCTAGCACATGTGTTTCGTGAAACTTCAAACTAGAAAGAATACTGCGTGACGGTTTATAAGACTGTAAGTAACAACTTACAGAAATTTCTGCTTTAGTAAAACTACATTTTAATGTCATACCAAAAACGTAGCCTGACTGCAGGAAACAGCAAGAAGTTTTTTGTCGAAACCGTATGTCCCTGTTGTGTCGGCCCTAATGAAAAGTCAAGGAAAGGTCGCACAAAAAGCCTGCAGCAAGCAACAATATCCTAGTGATGAATGACCAGACTTCGTTTTGCATAAAATGCCAGCCGCAGGGTTGCCAACTTGGCGTTTTTATGCGAAATTTAATAAATTTTGCTCTTTTGAGATCTTTTGGTGTCATAAATTTGGCGTTTTGGCTATTTTCTGGCTTTTTTTTCTTTCAAGTCAAAATTGCTTGTGTGTGTTCACACTAATGACAATAAGGGCAAAAAAGTGTTATCACTACAGATTAATCTAGTAACATTTTCAACACACAAATGACTGTGTGTATCCTGGTTAATATTTTTTGAGTAATAGGAAAAATAAAATGTATCTGGATTTCAAGGTTTAATCCCAGGGCGAGAGGCTAGGAGAAAAAAACAACCTACTCAATTTCATGTAGTGACAAATTACAAGATTTGTACAGATGTGTACAAGCCTGGGAAACAAAGAGCCAGGGATCCAGACCCCCAGAACGACCCAGAGTCCGCTGGGAGGACAACATTAGACAATCTTTGAAGGACCGAGGACTAGAATGGAACCAGGCCAGGAGGAAGACAGCCGATAGGATAGTCTGGCGCTCTCTCTTCCAAACCTCTACACCTCACGGTAGAAGGGGAACGACTAAGTAAGTAAGTAAGTGTACAAGACGTATGAACAGCATTGGTTTTGCATCTAATGGTGCATCAGCCAAGGTTTGTTGTAACAACTCTGCGTGGTCTCGTTTGAAAGATATCTCTTCTCACTTGCATCTGCCATTCACTTGCACTATGCATTCAACACGCAGTTTCCATAATACCATCAAATATTTGAACTTAATTGACGTAAATATATCACTGGTTTTGTCATAGTGAGTTAAGAAGATGTGATTCGTACAAAGAATTGTTAGAGTGAGAAACCCCTATACTTAATCTCAGCCTTCTCAAATTGCCACTCTCCCCTTTAGAAATTAAACCTTCATCAACTAGGTGGCATGTGCGAGAAAAAGGTTGTGGTCGTTAATATTTTGATGAAGTGGGGAGCTAAAGGCTTATTTCACTTCTGCTGAGGTAGTCTAAGCAATTTGGACGCACAGATGTCAAACTACGCCAGCATAGTCTTCAGAGAACACACTGTATGATGTCTGTGGGCAGAACAAAACGAATTTATTAAGTTTATTTTGGTGTCAAATTCTTAACAGAATGCGTTTCTTCGGCAGAACAAGAGCAAATAGGCCCTTTAAGAAGTAGACAATCTAAAAGCAATATACGATGTTTGTCTATTCTAGAAGTATCTCTTATAAAATTAGATGTCGCCTTCCCTCGACGGGAAATACATTTCAAAGCCTATCAAAACTAAGGCGTTGATAATTTTGAACCAGGCTTTCAAGGTTTCCCATTTCACAATAACCATTTATACACTTTGCGGAAAACATGATAAACACAGCAGAAGAGTAATACAGAAAAATAACCTTTGTCGACTAGAGAGAAACAAAGACTCCCCAATGACAGTGAACTATTTTGGATTAGTATTCTTCAACATGAGGCATGGAAAGAGCTCGCCACCTTTACCCTTTCTTGTTTAATAAAATCAGTGAGTAATGCTATAGCTGAGAGGATATTATTTATTTCATCTATGTGTTGCTTCCGAATAAATATTGTTAGGACGTCAATGCAACGTCGAAAAAAATTAATTGTTATAGACTTTATTTCAGACAAAGTGTATGTAGTAGGTTCCAGGGAGGTTGACAGAGCTGACCAAGATGTAGAGCTTTTTTGTGATATGAGTAGTAAACATCTATTAAAATGATTTGTTTTGCTATTTTTTTAGGTTTTATTGGTAGCTTTTTTTTTGGGTTGTCCCTCAAAATTTTAATATGGCGACCCTGGTTTTTTTTTTTCTAACATCAAATGCTACCACTATAAATGCTACGAGAGTAACCTCTGTCGCAGCGTGGAATTATGTGAACATTGTTTGTCACCTTATGCAAAACTTTCTATTTAGTATTTAGCATACACGTATATTTAATTTAACCTACTATGTTTATTGTTTCAATCAGGAAATACAATAAATGATTCTAGAAGATATCCAGCAGTGTGCTTTCGTGTCCTTAGAAATTGTTAGTTGCTGTTAAATATTTACTCGAAGTGTGCACAGCAAGTAACGTTAGCTAATCCCTTTATTATTCTACTCTTCGGGTATTATCAATGTTAGGCGCGAATTCTCTTTTCTTTTATAAATTGTATGTTTGTTTGTTTGGTTTTTTTTTTTTTTTGCTTAAAATGTATGCAGTTTGTAAGATAACCAGCTGTATTGCCACCCAAAATGATCGTTTGCAGTCACATAGAATCATTCCAATTAAATTCGCACACAATACTTGTAAATAAATAAATACAGTATAAATAGTAAATATTCCGATACATATGCTATTATTGCTTTTTAATGCATTCGATTTGGCATATGACGGCCACATCTTATGTCCATGAATTACAAATCTTCTCCATCCATAATTCTAATATAAGCTAGCTAAAACTGCTACAGCCTTTCATAAATGGATGCTTGAGTAACATAAAAGGATTAAAGTGGCACTTCAAGATTTATAACGTGGAAATGATAATAAAAGCTAGACAAGCGCCAGTTGAATAAAGATGAGAAGAAGGAGTTGGAGATGAATAGGACACACATTGAGAAAATCTTCTGATAGCATTACAAGGCAGTTCTTGTTCTAGAATCCCCCGCGTGTGACAGGCAGAGGGAGACCAAGGAACACATGAAAAAAGAGAACTGGAAATAGACAAGAAAGGGACGAAGGAGAAATGGAAAGAACTTCAGCGGATGGCACGTGACAGGAAGACTTAGCACACGTTTGTTGAAGGCCTAGGCTCCTTGTGAAGTTGAAAAGTGAAAGCAGAAGAAACTTGCACGAGCAGACGTCCATAAAATAAACGCTCAGATATATCTCTATCTGGTTGACTGTGCCATGACAAAAAATTCATTTTGGCAGCATTATCAGGTAAAAATGTGTTGACAGTATACAAGATGCCATAAAAAAAATTCCTGCTGGCCATATCTGCATACCCAGTCAGCAGGATAAAATCTGCTGCAGTGTGGCTGAAAACTGCATCAAGACCGTCTGGAATTCTATGCTCGCTTCTGAATTCAACCAGACAAATGAAAAGCGAAGGAATTTAAACTTCAGAATAGTTTATTGCGTTAAACAACTGCCTAATAGACATCAGTAAAACTGGTACTATTCACTTTTAGCGGACACTGGGCTACACATCTTGTTGCTGTTTGAAGCTGACAGTAGATAATTCTGCGATGTATATCTTTTATATTGTTAATAACATATTTGTGTGCCATTTACACATGGGTTGCTGATATTTACCTTTCGTACTGTTGCTTAAATGTGTTAGTTAAAATTACTGTTTTCAGAGCTTACGTTTAGCTTAGGCTGTTCTAATCACGTGTACCGTAAAGAGATATGTGGTACTTTTTCCACCTTGGTTTTTTGTGCTAGACTTTCTGTCTTGATTAACAAAAGGGTATGAGTTTTTATGATACTAACAGACTGTAGTGGTGTTACTTACAGATGTCAAAATTGTAGTGTGCAACTGTCAGTGCTGTTGTTACTTGCAACTATAGCAGTTCTGCGTGTACTTGCAACTGTAAAAGGAGGTAAAGGATCGCGTTACACGCCCATTGAGGCATATTGAGAATACGGTGTTAGGCCCGTATTTTCTTGACCATCGGCACACTAGGGGTGATGTGGTCAGCATCACGCCGGCCGCTTTAACCTTCACAGAGTTACTCTGGTACCAAATTAACGATCTGCCATCAATGGTACTGATGCGTGATGCCATATGATGATGGATGGTATCCGCATGTCTGGTTTTGTGTAGTGTGTAGATGTGTTCAGTCAAAAACAATGTTCATACAACAATAACAGGGCAATCCACATAGGACGTCAGTAAACTCACGACGTATAAAGTCAATGAGTCTTGAAACAGCCGTTGACGTTTTTCTTCATTATTTATTGTGGACGCCACAGTGACAAAATGGTTACGCAAATGTGTAGGCACATCAAACAGTCATTATCACAGCAACATTCAATACAGCAATAGACGGTAGACAGCATTACAATGATGAGTCAGATGCATGTTATATTTCATAGTGCTGTAAATGTAGTCAGGTGGAAAACTCCATCCTTTTCTATAACAGCCAGGAGATAACCAGATGTATGAGATCAGTTCACTCTCCTTAGTTTGACTTCAGCAAGACAGACACGTCTGCCGAAGTATAAATAATGTCCTCAAAAAAATATCCTCTAGATAATAAAGGTTTCCTAAACCTAGTTCATTTAACAAAGTAGCAAATAATGGTCCTTGGTACATGCATCAACCGATGCAGTACAATGCAGCGACATGTGAGCTGGGAAAGAACATCTCGTGGCGACGACTTTCGGAGACAGGCTATGAATCGAAATCGCTCACGACCCAAAATCGATAGAGTTAATGAAAAAGTCAATTTACCTTGCTTTCATGAAATACACAGAAATATCACGCCTCCCGACATGTGGGAAAACACTAGAGGTATTATCTCGACTAAACGAAATATCCATAAGAGGACTACACATCCCTGACAGAACAAAAGAAAGCGGAGATCCCCTCTTCAACGAGGCATCTCTTTCGCCATTCCAAATCGCTCACTCCACCAGTCGTGGGCGGAAACCGCTCGACCAAACAACCAGACAAGACAAGTCATGCGCAGTCCAGCGCAAAAATGACCACAGCTCAAACTTAACTGCATTCGATACCAACGCGAGAAGACAAATGCTTACCGAGAAAAGTGACTATAAATTTCAAGCAGTTGTTGCCCTTGCGTTATAAAACAGATATTGAAATAAAACGATGTTGCGAGAATTTATCACGCAACATATCACCACCTCCTCCCGATAAAAAAAAATGTGGAACATATTTTTTTTTTTCCAATATCAAAGAGCATGCGATAAGCGGCTCAAAATGCACGAATTATGCGCTGATAATTAATTAAATTGCCAAACAATAGGCTAATTATAGAGTGTCTGGTGAGGATATACCTCAACAGAAAAATAAATATGTCTCAAAAAATATGCACATCGGGGAGGTGTCACCAACACACATCACGTTAGCATGTAAACACAATATACGTATGCAAGTTACTATAATCATCATTAAACAGCATACTCTAATATTGTCTTTAAAAATGGATGTACAAATCTGATAGGAAAATTTAAATAGTACATTCTTTGACATGTAATGACATAAGTACATAGTAAAGTTAAACTACATGACGATCCAGGACATATGCTCTGGTATTCCGAGGGTAAGTACACAATCTAGAACTCGTAAGGAAAGTCCTCAGCTCAACAATGACATTCTGAGAAAGTACAAGCAATATAATGCTAATTAATAACTAATATGCTTCATAAGGTACAATACATTATTAATAATTGTGGCTGTTTAGTAAACTAACGGCCCTTATATTAACTACTCAGTCCCCTCTATCATCTTAAAAAACGAACAGAAGAAGATGACAACAAAGCACGATAGTGTGTACATATAAAGTAAGTACAGATGTGCTAATCTATTGTAGAAATATAGGTGTGTTATGACTCTGTAATATATAGAAATATAGGACAGAAGTATTAGTTGGAGTCATGTGGGCATCTAGACAAAATGTCAGCCATCACATTATCCGCACCACGGATAGCTCGTACCGTGAAGTGAAAAGGTTGAAGAGCTATAGCATATCGAGTGGATCTCGAACTCTTCAAATTCTTAGTCTGAATAGCTGTAAGAGCTTTCTGATCAGTCTCTAGAATGAAATGTGCGCCCAGGAGGAATCTTTGTAGCTTTAGAATTGACCAAACCATCGCTAACAACTCACGGTCTAAAACCGAGTAGTTCCTCTCTGCCGCATTTAGTTTTCTAGAAATGTACATAACAGGATGCAGAGTATTTGCATATTCTTGCATCAGTGCTGCTCCAATCCCAGTGGATGAAGCATCACTCCGAAGAACAAAAGTCCTATCAAGAGTAGGTAATCTTAAGATGGGAGGAGAAGAAAATATATTCTTGATTTGGTCTAGTGAAGATTGGCATTCTTCCGACCAACGGACCAGATTAGGCGAACCTTTCTTCAACAATGTTGATAGAGGTGCCATGATCGAAGATAAATTTGGAATAAATCTCCCATAAAATTGAATTAACCTAAGAGACTCCTAACTTGTTTCTTCGTTTTAGGAACAGAGATGTTCAGTATTTTGGAAGTATTGTGGTCTTCTGTCTTCAAGAGACCATGACCAACACGATGACCCAGGAAAGAGATTTCACCAAAACCAACAAAAGCTTTAGAAGGTTTTGCTGTCAAATTATTCTCACGTAGAGTGGACAGTAAGTCATATAACCCTAAATAGTGATCTTCCCAGGTATCACTGAAGAGACAGATGTCATCTAAGTATGCGATGACATCCGAACGATGTGACAGAATTCGACGCATCATGCGAACGAAAGTGGCAGGGGCGTTCATGAGACCAAAAGGCATAACATTCCATTGAAATAGACCCCTAGGTGTAGAAAAAGCAGTAAGAGGTTTGGCATGCTCTGCTAAAGGCACTTGCCAATAACCTTTAGACAAGTCAAGTTTAGTGAAGAATCTAGAATTAGAAAGTCTAATCAGTAGATCTTCTAACAAAGGCATCGGTTCAGCGTCGAACTTTGTGACCTGATTCAATTTGCGATAATCAACACAAATTCGTATGTTCTTATCCTTCTTCCGGACAATAACCATGGAAGAAGAATATGGTGAAGTCGATGGTTCAATTATATTTAATTGAATCATTTCATCCAATTCCTTTTCCACTTGCGACTGAAAGTGTATAGGAATAGGATACGGCCTAACCCTAATTGGATTATTGTCGGTAAGAATTATGTCATGTTCTATGACATCTGTGTGTCCAGGAATGTCAGTGAGAACATCCTGAAATGTTTGTAACATCGACGAGACTTGTCGATGTTCGTCACCAGAAAGATTAGGAGAAACAGAAACGTTTTTCCAAGATTCCGTGGAATGTAATGGAACCACTGGAAGGGGAAGGTTGACATCAGAGAAGGTAGCTTCCTCATCCTGAATGACAGACAGGGATGAATAATGACCGTGAGGTGCAGGAGCATCATCCGTTGCCTGGAAAATAGGCAGCAAATAGTCCGGACGTTCGTGAAATTCCGAAAGCATGTTTATGTGGAAAGTTTTATGCTTTCCATCAATATCGACCACATAGTCAACATCGGAAATCCGAGAGACTATTGCATACGGACCTTTCCATGCAATAAGAAGTCTATTTTCCCTACTGGGGAGTAGGACGAATGCTTTGTCACCTGGACAAAGTTGTCGTAGACATCTATTCTTGTTAGCAAACTGTCTTGCCTTCTCTTTAGCAATTTCTGATGAAGCAGTTGCTAGCTTACATGCCTCAATGATCTTTTGTCTAAGAGCAATGACATACTCATATGAGGATTGAGTTTCATCGCTAATATCATCGGCAGTGATGAGATCGTGTAATAAAGACATAGGGCCGCGTGGACGCGCGCCAAAGACAAGTTCGAAGGGAGAAAATCCTGTGTGTTCATTAGGGACTTCTCTATAGGCAAAGAGAGCCGCGGGTAAAACCCTGTCCCAATCTTGAGGATGATCTTCAGTTATCTTACCAAGCAAAGTCTTGAGCGTTCTATTCAGACGCTCAACTAACCCATTAGACATAGGATGGTAGATACTACTGAGAGATCGTTCAATATGTAAGGTAGACATTACCTGTGACATAGTGTCAGATATGAGTTGAGTGCCATGGTCTGACAATATTTCTCTGGGGAACCCCAAGCGAGAAAATATCAACCAAAGAGCATCTGCGATATCTGTAGTAGATATGCTCTTAAGAGGAATAGCCTCTGGCCAACGTGTGCACATATCGACACATGTAAGGATAAACTGATGTCCTCTGGCCGACTTGACCTTAAAAGGGCCAATAATATCTATGGCCATTTTCTGAAACGGCCGAATAGGAATGTCAGCAGCCTGGATAGGCGCAGCATGTCGTGGTCCTCTAGATTTGACCTCCTGACATACCTTGCATGATCGGCAGTAAATACGAATGTCCTTATTGACAAAAGGCCAAAAGAAAGCCGCAAGGACTCTCGACTTCGTACGGGCAAAACCCATATGTCCAGCACATTGCGAGTCATGAGCATGTTGTAATATTTGGACTCTCATGCTCTTGGGAACAAGAATTTGCGAATGTGCCGACGTAGTCGAATCTTGTACCATACGTACAAGTACGCCGTTTCTCATTGCAATCCAAGATTTTCTATTTGTATCCTGATTCGGATCACCTTTCTTCGCAAGAACGAAGAATTTTTTTAAAGAAGGATCTTCTTCTTGCAATTTTATGAAAGAGTCACGAGTGATTACTAAGTGACTATCTTGGCTATCAACTTCATTATCACTATTCAGTGAAGTTTCGGGTGTTTGTAGAGCTTGTGCTCTTGTAACTACTGCATTTGTAGCTTGCATGTTATTATCTTCCCAAGCAGCAATCTGCTGTGGGGTACACTCCCTAACTCCGTGAATACGACCAATAATAAGGTCCGCAATAGGATTAGGTAAGAGACAAGCATGCACATCTCCAGTAAAGAAAGGAGTGGCAATGCGAATTACAGCAGTAGGATATTTTTCTAGAGTGCCGCCAAATGTGACACATTTAATAACCCTTCCTGTAGCACAAGATGGATCTACAAGCGATTGTCTAACACCAATAGTGGTGCATCCGGAATCGAAAAGTAGTGAGACCGGAGTATCATTAACAAGACCCTTATGTAGAATTAAAGAACCCCTCCCGTCATGCGCAACAGCAGCAGGAAGAGCGGGAAGTGGGTGACCACAACTCAAAGTAGTTATGGTACCCGGTTCGAATAAAGTACTGCATTGGGGGCATTTGTTTGCTCTCTCAAAGTCAAAAGCAGAACCAGTGACAGCGTCAAAGTTTTTACTATCAACACCATGATTACAGGCTCCCTCAGTTTCCTGTTGTACAGCATTAGCCTGCTGATATCTCTTTTTTTTTTGTGTTGAGATCTACCCCGACTATTATTACCTCTGAAGTTATCAAAGTTATTATTATCTCTGCAGTTATTATTGTCTCTATTGTAATTGTTATCCTGGTTCGAATTCCAGTTTCCACGATTACTATCATGTTCACATTGATGCGAACATCTATTTGTTTGGTTCTGAGGTCTTCGGCAGGAATAACCTCTATTACCATATCCTCTTTTGAAATGCTTATAATTATTAGGGTGATAGTAACGACCACTATCAGGTTGTCTCCAATTCTTCGAAGAAGAATCACCATGAAATTGATTTCCATGATTTTGACAGAAATTACCGCTACCCTTTCTATCAAAATTTTGTTGGGATCTACGAGCAAAGTTTTGACCATACGGAGCTGCCGAAGCAACTGGTAAACCTTCTTTCACCTTAGAGTTACCCATGGTTATGTGTGGGTGCGCAGTTACGTATTGGCAACAGAAATCTTCCATTTCTTTTATTGTTTTAGGTTTACGTTCATGAAGGAAAGCAAGGAAAGACTCATTGACAGACGACATGACTTTGTCTCTAAGTATTAAGTCCATAAGTCCTTCATAAGTTTTTTCCGTCTTAGATAGTTCAACCCATCGTGAGAAAGTAATGCGTATTCTTGCAATAAACTCGGAGAATTCAACTCCATTTTCAGGTAACATGTTTTTAAATTGTAGACGATAGCCGTCTTCGTTAAGCTGATATTTCTTTAACAAAGCGGCCCCGACAACCTCATAATTGTTCTTGTCAGGTTCATCCACCATATTTAATATACTTAGAGCTTTACCTGTCAGTATCCCTGATAACTGATAAACATATTTTGCTTTGTCTATGTTATGAGCTGTACATGCTTGTTCAAATCTGTCCAGATAGAACATTATGTCATCACTGGAAGGACTAAATGTTGGTAACTTAATCTTAAAAGTATCATTATTAGCCTTACCAGAAGATGAACCCTTGTTTGAATCATTACCATTACTCATGCTCGTCAATTTCAATTTCTCCAACTCTAAAGCTAAGAGTTTTTCTTCATGTTCCATTTTTGCTTTCCTCTCATCAGACTCTCTTTGTAACTTCCTTTCTTCAGCTTGAGCCTGCATTTGAAGTCTTTCATTTTCAGCTTCTTTTTCAAGTCTTTTATTTTCAGCTTCTTTTTGAAGTCTTTCAGCTTCTAGCTGTAGTTTTCTTTCCTCAGCTTCTGATTCCCTTTTTTGTTTTTCCATTTCCATTTGGAATCTCTTTTCATCCACCTGCATCTGCAGTTTCTTTTGTTCAGCTTCCATCTGCAGTTTCTTTTGTTCAGCTTCCATTGCTTTATCATATCGAGCAGTTGCAAATTCTTCTAACTTATCACCAGTCTTCCCAAGCAATTTACCCTGCTCAATAAAGTGCTCAAATGTAGACATGTTGTCTAACATATGAGTCCAAAACCTGAAATAATTAACTAATTTATTTCAAACCTAAGTGTAACAAGTCTTAATTAAGCACTTGTATATTCACATCACATTATATTATCCCAGTCTCTGTGGGAAACAAGTCTCCAATCAAAGAACTTGTATATGAAATATCAGCACTCAATTCTTGATCATAAGTGCACTTCTCATTCAATAGTGCACGACACTATTCATCATTCATTTATCATCAGTGTAGTAGTAACAGTGCATTAGCATAGCCCATTAACTAATTACTATAACTGTAAACAATGACTATGTAAACACATGCAGAATGTAAACATTGAAAATGTAAACAATACAAACAATGTAAACAATAACAATGTAAACAATAACAAAGATCAGCAACAACACAAAAACTTTCGCAGAAATCAACTAAAAATAAAGCAGAAATTAATGAAATATCACAAAAAATGTGACGATATCTGCGATAGAATTAAACAAAATACATGACACCACAGTGTATAAACAAAAATGTTGTATGAAACTAAATTATAGACAAGAGTAGGCTAACAAATACAAACAAATCAAAACAAAACTAAAGAATGCGAAATAATAACGAAAACAATATTAAAACATGTCATCACAGCTAACATAAATAGCAACAGAAGTCGCTTAGCAAATTCCAGTATCGGAAATTTGCAAACCCTACAGAAAACGCTCACAATAGACGACCTCTATGACGTGGCATAATCTAACGGAGACACCACCCAACCGAGAACCCGCTGAAATATAAACATATAAATATACAAATAACATATAAACATATAACATATAGAATGAGATGATACACAGAAGACTCAGCAGAAGTATAAGGGCACAGTTTACATACAAACAGGCCACTTAACTTATAGGCTTCCAATCGTAGAACAGCAGAAAAACGGATGTCAATCAACGTCCTAAAGAGCGAAGCTCCAACGATGATGGCACATCTGAACTGCTTCCACTGCTAACACGATGGTACAAGAGCTTCTGAAATACTGTGTGTTGAGTTGTTTCGGCACTTGACCTTCTAATCCAAAAGTAAGTTGATGGAAATCGGTACTTGGCCTTCTTCAGAAAACAACCCGTTTCAACCGGCACTTGACCTTCTCAAAAAACGACAGCACTGGAACCTTGACAGCAGCAACTTGCTTGACTTGCGTAAAAGATAACAGCAGTCCGAGTTATCCGGCAACATGTAACAACGCCGGGTACTGTCAAATTCTTGTTTCCGTCAAAAGTTGAAATTTTGACTTTTACCGGGCAACGCCGAGTACTTTGAAAATTTTGAAGATGTTGACTGTATTGAAGAATGTTAATTTCTTGAAGGATGCTGATGAATTCTTGTTGAAAATGAAGTGGGTAAGGGACCCCGTGTTTGCTAGTACCAGAATCAAACCAGCTTATGGCCACCAAATGATGCGTGATGCCATATGATGATGGATGGTATCCGCATGTCTGGTTTTGTGTAGTGTGTAGATGTGTTCAGTCAAAAACAATGTTCATACAACAATAACAGGGCAATCCACATAGGACGTCAGTAAACTCACGACGTATAAAGTCAATGAGTCTTGAAACAGCCGTTGACGTTTTTCTTCATTATTTATTGTGGACGCCACAGTGACAAAATGGTTACGCAAATGTGTAGGCACATCAAACAGTCATTATCACAGCAACATTCAATACAGCAATAGACGGTAGACAGCATTACAATGATGAGTCAGATGCATGTTATATTTCATAGTGCTGTAAATGTAGTCAGGTGGAAAACTCCATCCTTTTCTATAACAGCCAGGAGATAACCAGATGTATGAGATCAGTTCACTCTCCTTAGTTTGACTTCAGCAAGACAGACACGTCTGCCGAAGTATAAATAATGTCCTCAAAAAATATCCTCTAGATAATAAAGGTTTCCTAAACGTAGTTCATTTAACAAAGTAGCAAATAATGGTCCTTGGTACATGCATCAACCGATGCAGTACAATGCAGCGACATGTGAGCTGGGAAAGAACATCTCGTGGCGACGACTTTCGGAGACAGGCTATGAATCGAAATCGCTCACGACCCAAAATCGATAGAGTTAATGAAAAAGTCAATTTACCTTGCTTTCATGAAATACACAGAAATATCACGCCTCCCGACATGTGGGAAAACACTAGAGGTATTATCTCGACTAAACGAAATATCCATAAGAGGACTACACATCCCTGACAGAACAAAAGAAAGCGGAGATCCCCTCTTCAACGAGGCATCTCTTTCGCCATTCCAAATCGCTCACTCCACCAGTCGTGGGCGGAAACCGCTCGACCTAACAACCAGACAAGACAAGTCATGCGCAGTCCAGCGCAAAAATGACCACAGCTCAAACTTAACTGCATTCGATACCAACGCGAGAAGACAAATGCTTACCGAGAAAAGTGACTATAAATTTCAAGCAGTTGTTGCCCTTGCGTTATAAAACAGATATTGAAATAAAACGATGTTGCGAGAATTTATCACGCAACAGGTACCTATACCTTGTAGCGGTATGGCAGCTTGCGTACCCTGACAATCCCCAGAGCTATGCCAGTGGGAGTTTTACTCCTGGTAGGTTCAACCAAGCTGGACTGGTCTGTGTGGGTAGGGGTCAGACAAAAGCTGGTACCCTGGTCCTCCAGGTTGGGGGTTTTAGCATAGGGCTGACACCCCTGTCTATGTAAAAAAAATAATGAAGTTACGGAAACAACATCAAATGAACAAACTTTGCTGCGGGGTGGACATTCGGAGTCTGTGGCTCGTATGACTGTCAGTGGTGAAAGCCGAAAGGAAGCCACTGACATGAAAACGGATGTCCTGACCGCAAAACAGGATACAAGAATAGGATTTTGGAATGTCAGGACAATGTACGAGACAGGTAAACTAAGACAGGTCACGGCAGAAATGAGAAACTATAGGTTACACATCCTGGGGATAAGCGAGAGCAGATGGACAGGGGCAGGAAAAGTTAAAACAGCAACAGGAGAAACAGTACTTTACTCTGGCAGAGAGGATGGACAGTGCAGTGAAGGCGTAGCCATTATTCTACTGAAAGGGATAGAAAGGACATTACTGGAATGGAAACCCATCAACAACAGACTGATACGATTGAGATTGAGAGGGAGATTCACCAACACTACAATAATACAATGCTACGCACCAACGAATGATAGCGATGAGGAGGTCAAGGATGAATTCTATCAACAACTGCAGAAAGAAATGGAGGACACACCTAGATATGATCTTGTTATAGTAATGGGAGACCTCAATGCGAAAGTTGGTACACACAATACATATAATGAAAGAACAATGGGGAAATGCGGCAGCGGAATAGCAAACGAAAATGGGGATAAGCTAATAAGTTTCTGTAGCATTAAGAACCTGGTCATTGGAGGAACACTTTTCCCACATAAGGAAATTCACAAGTTAACATGGGAATCACCAAATGGTCGGGACAGAAACCAGATAGACCACATCATGGTTAACGGTAGATGGAGACATGCATTACAAGATGTGAAGGTAAGAAGAGGTGCAGATGTGGGAAGCGATCACCATTTAGTAGTTGCAAAACTGAAACTGAAACGAAGAAGGGCTGGACCAACTGTAACTACACAGAAAAGGTTTGACATCAGCAAATTGAAGGACCCCCTTACCAGAAAAGCTTTTGCGGCCGACATTAAGAAACGATATCAATTTGCCAAAAGCCAGGAAAAGACATTGAATGATGATATAGACCAGAATTTTAACACCATTTCAACAATATATAAGGAAAGTAGCAAATCATGCTTAGGATTCCAGGAAAGGAAGAAGCAAGACTGGATAACACCAGAAACACTAAACACCATAAAGATGAGAAAGGAAATGAAAAGAAAGAAAACAGAAGCGAAGTCCCCCAGGTTAAAGCAACTATATAGCGAACAGTACAGTCAACTGGACAGGGAAGTTAAACGCCAAACCCGAGCCAACAAAAGGAATTTCCTAGACGATCTTGCAAAACAGGCAGAAGAGGCAGCACTGAGAAATGAACAAAGCACAGTATACAAAATAACTAAATTCATCAGCGGAAAACAAGGTGCAAACAATATTACATTAGTAAGAGATAAGCAAGGAAATCTCATTAAGACAGCAGAGGGACAGGAAACAAGATGGGCAGAGCACTTCAGAGAAACTCTGAACAAGGAAATACCAAAGACACAATTGAATGTTCCTGAGGCTGAAAACGATCTAGATGTAAATACAGACATTCCACGAAACGAAGAAATCATCACAGCAATCAAAGGGTTAAAGAACGGTAAAGCTCCGAGCCATGATAACTTAAATGCAGAGCTATTTAAGACAGACCCTGAGCTAGCAGCAGAACTATTAGAACCACTATTTGCACAAGTGTGGAAAACGGGGACAACACCATCAGAGTGGAACAAAGGAATAATTGTCAAATTGCCCAAGTAGGGAGATCTTTCAGACTGCAATAATTGGAGAGAAATCACTCTTCTCTCAGTTCCCAGCAAAATACTAGGCAGGATAATTATACAGAGAATTTCAAAGGCAGTAGACTACAAACTGAGGAAAGAACAAGCAGGATTTAGAAAGAACAGAAGATGTGTAGACCATATATTCACTCTCAGGAACATTATAGAGCAGTGCTCAGAATGGCAAAGACAGCTTTACATAAATTTTGTTGATTTTGAAAAGGCTTTTGACAGCATACATAGGGACAGTCTATGGAAAATACTGAGGGCTTATGGAATTCCAAGCTGCATAGTGTCAATCATAAAAAGCCTTTATGCCAACTTTACGTGTAGTGTTGGGCAGAGCAACCTAACCTTCGAGGTGAAGACAGGAGTACGACAGGGATGCCCCTTATCAACCACTCTATTTTTAACAGTCATAGACTGGGTGATGCGTCAGACAACAGAGGGCAGTCCAAGAGGAATAAGATGGACTACATTTTCAACATTGGAAGATCTGGAATATGCAGATGACATTGCACTGCTGGCACATTCACATCAACACATCCAGGAAAAAACGGATAGACTTAATAAATTTAGCCAGCAGGTGGGCTTGAACATCAATTTAAAGAAGTCTGAGGTCATGACGCTCAATGTGAGCAACCCTGAGCCCATATCAGTAAGGAATCAGCAACTGGTACAGACAGATACCTTCACATACCTAGGAAGCATAGTAACACCAGATGGTGGGGCAGGCAAAGACATCAACATCAGAATGAATAAGGCAAGAACAGCCTTCTTTAGCCTAAATAACATCTGGAAGTCCTCCCAATACAGCACAAGCACAAAATTAAGATTATACCAGAGTTGCGTGCTTTCTGTGCTTCTCTATGGTGCGGAATGCTGGAGAGTCACAGAGAAAGAAATGTCAAAATTGTCCTCTTTTCACACAACATGCCTAAGAAAAATTCACCGAATCTTTTGGCCGAATACCATCACCAACCAAGATCTGCTTACTCGTAGCAAGCAAGAGGACATGCATACCATCATAGCTGGCAGACGCTGGAGCTGGGTTGGTCATGTCCTCAGAAGAGACCCCGATGCCATCACAAGAACAGCTATGCTTTGGACCCCTGAAGGAAAGCGAAAGAGAGGCCGACCAAAAACAACTTGGCGGAGGACTGTGGAGGCTGAGATGCAAAGAATGAACCAGAGTTGGGGCACTGTACGAAGGATGGCCACCGACCGTGCAAAGTGGAATCAATTTGTTGTTGCCCTACAAGACGCCACTAGGCGTGATGGCCACTGACTGCTTTGACGGTCGGTGGTTAAGGATCGAAGAAGAAGAAGAAATTAACGATCATAACTGTTGTGCTTTATAACTATGAAGTTAGTATTAACGATCAGGGCTGTTATAACTGTAAAACTGCAGAGTTGTTGGTAGTTACAAATGTCACGGCTGTTTTTATTTACAACTGTTATGTTTGTTGATATTTACGAGCGTTATTGCTGTTATTATTTACAATGGTCAGTGCTGTTACTTGCATCTGTTCGTGCACTTGCATACAAGGGTTTTTATCCACTACATGTTACTAAACCCGCCTAAAACGGCATATTACATGCATTATTATTACAATTGTTCGTAAAAACCATTTGCAAGCGGCCTTAATAGACATTCGTTCATTATTACAGATCTCAACACATTTCTACGAAGTTTCTAATAAATGCGTAGGCGATCCATATTTCATGTTATCTGCCAGACGTGGGCTCCCATGAGCATTGTTCATAAATCACTGATGTACCAGAAACTAGTTTGCGTATTTATGTACCAGAAACTGGCTTGTGTATTTTTAAGTACCAGAAACTGGCTTCTGCACTTTAGTGTACCAGAAACTGGCTTGCGTATTTTGATGTTTCAGAGATTGGCTTGTGTATTTATGTACCAGAAACTGGTTTGTGTCATTCGATGTACAAAAAACGACTTGTCTATTTTGATGTACCAGAAACTTGCTTATGTATTTTGATATATCCCAAATTGTTTGTGTATTTTGATATATCCCAAACTGTTTGTGTATTTTGAGTACTAGAGAGTGGCTTGAGCATTCCGATGTAGTCAGAACTGGTTTATGTATTTTGATGTACCACAAAGTAGCATTTTTAATCTGATATACTCGAAACTGGTTTGTATATTTTGATGTACCAGAAACTGTCTTGTGTAATTTAATGTATTAGAGATTGGCTTGAAAGTCTGGAAGGAAGAGCTGGAGAAGAGAAAGATGGTCATAAGCAGCTCTAAAACAAAATCCATGGTGATATCACGAAAAGAAAAAAGACATCAGATTAAGCTGGGAGAACAGGTCCTGGAGCAGGTCGCCCACTTTAAATATCTCGGAGCTATTATAGACCGAAAGGGAGGCATCAAAGAAGAGTTGGCCACTTGAAAAGCAGCAGCTGGGAGACTTTTTCAGACCATAAATCGAGGATTCCTTAGCAACAGAGAGGTTGGTAAGAAAATGAAAATGGCTGTATACCGCTCCACCTATGTCCCAGTCTTGACATATGGATGCGAGTCATGGGTAATGACTACAACCCATAAAAGCCAGATCCAAACCTCAGAAATGAGGTATCTGAGGAAGGTGGTTGAAGTAACAAGAAGAGACATGGTCCGCAACGACGATACGCCAAGGCCTAAAATCCCACCTCCTGCAGACCCAAGTAGAACAGTCCCAACTAAGATGGTTTGGCCATGTCTGCAGAATGGGAGAAGATCGGCTACCACGACAAGCATGGGAAACAAAGAGCCAGGGATCCAGACCCCCAAGACGACCCAGAGTCCGCTGGGAGGACAACATTAGACAATCTTTGAAGGACCGAGAACTAGAATGGAACCAGGCCAGGAGGAAGACAGCCGATAGGATAGTCTGGCGCTCTCTCTTCCAAACCTCTACACCTCACGGTAGAAGGGGAACGACTAAGTAAGTAAGTAAGAGATTGGCTTGTGTATTTTGATGCACCAGAGACTGATATGTGAATGTTTATGCACCAGAGACTGGGTTGTGTATTTTGATGTACAAAAAAATGGCATGTATATTTTGATGCACCAGAAACGGGTTTGCGTATGGTGATGTTCCACAAACCTGCTCGCGTGTTTTTAGTCGACAAGTGCAATATGTGAGGCGAAATATTATTTAGTGTGTTCTATATGAACTGGAGAAGCTGTTTCACCGAAAAGACTGCCAATTGTACCATGTTTTATCGCAGTTTTGGCTGTGACTTAACGTACTTTTAGTCTTTAACCTTTATGACGTGTACTGAAGCAGTCACATAATTATCGACTAAAATAATTTATTTCATACAATATGCTATGTGTGAAGTTATATTAATTAATTATGTAATAGTTGGGATGGGTCTGCAGAATTTCTAGGGTATGATACAAGGGACTTTAGATACTGTAGATTTTGTAACAAAAACTGACTGAGACCTGGAAGATGAATGCAACATATGCTTCACGTTATGCCCATGTGTAAACAAATTAGAAAGATACTAAGATCGCTGTTAAATATAAAATGTAAAAGCACGTTACATGAAAATAAAACACATGCAGCCAGGCTGTCAGGCAGATAGACAAACAGGCAGACAGATAGGTAAATAGATAGACAGAAAGGCAGGCAGACAGACAGGCTTGCAGGCAGATATGATTTGTTAGATATATAATTAAATAATAGATAGATGGATGGATAGATAGATAGATAGATAGATAGATAGATAGATAGATAGATAGATAGATAGATAGATAGATAGATAGATAGATAGATAGATAGATAGATAGATAGATAGATAGATAGATAAATAGATAGATAGATAAATAGATAGATAGATAGATAGATAGATAGATAGATAGATGGATAGATAGATAGATAGATAGATAGATAGATAGATAGATAGATAGATAGATAGATAGACAGATAGATAGATAAATAGATAGATAGATAGATAGATAGATAGATAGATAGATAGATAGATAGATAGATAGATAGATAGATAGATAGATAGATAGATAGATAGATAGATAGATAGATAATTCCAGGTAACGAAATTTGAAGTGCAACAAGGTAAATTGTGATATGTCACTTTGTTCATGAGTTTCTAAGAGAGGTCTTTGCCTTTTAGCTTCCTGTGGTGCACAGGCATTCAACAATCACGTGCCACGTCTTCCTATCCTGCGATATCCATTCAAGGTCATTCCAGGTTTTCTTTATCTCTATCATGCCTATGTCTAATTGCGTCCTCCACGTGTTTCGAGCTGACTATTTCACTTACTGTAGCGAGAGGACAGATATAAAGATGGTGATATTATCCTGGACAAATAGATGTATCAGATGATACCAGGATAGTGCCAGATAAGAGACTAGTCTTACTCAATTCTCTGAAAAGAGTAATGGTGTATTGGCATCAAAGGTATAGTCAAGCTGTATAGGCTGCTAGATGAGATGGTAACGTGCTATCTACCGTAGATTCCTATTGGCTCCTCTCCAGACTAACCTTAGACATTAACTCTGCTAGGGGTAATTAATTACACAACAAGAACTTTAGACCAAATTTAAATAATTCACTGAAGACTCTGGGTACAATTTAGAATTTATTTATGTACAAGAACTTTTCTTCTTTGTTAATTTTTCAAATAAAATTCAATTGAATGCAAAATAAAATTATGGGTCACTTTCAAATATATATATATAAAACACATTTACAGTTAATTTCTTAAACTAATATAGTTCAATTTCACCGTTTTCTTGCTTCCTGATGGAATCTGTCTCTACTTTTGTGCTTTCTTGAATAGATGAATATAAAGGTTACTTTATGATTCATATGACTATCGGGAGCCGCGCTAGCGTAGTGGTTACCACACCGTGCTGGCGACCGGGTGATCCTGGATCAAACCCGGGCGAGGGCATTTGAGGATTTTTCGTCGACCGGTATTTGGACTGGATTAACTCGAGATCTGGCGAGGACATTTGAAAGAGTGTCGTCGACCAGGAACTGGCGGCTCCTGAGCCGACCCAGCTCTAATGGGTACCTCCGAAATCGGCGAGTATCTGCCTGAATGGCGAGGGACACCTGTCTCTGTACAAGAAAAAAGGGATACTCACGTAAAATCAGTCTCAGGTTAGACATTAGTAATAACCTCGAGTATTAGCGGGCGCACGAGAAAAAAAAATATGACTATCAAATGTCTTCTATATACACCACAAGGTTTCATCATTACATAGTCTATTCGTAGGTGGGTTAATTTGGTGTTGTTTGAAAATTGAAGAGTAGCCCAACACTGAGCTACTTATCTGAAACAAAGTCCTTCCTAGGCCTCGTGCAGCAGTATGATTGGGTAGAACCCCACCACTGCGGGTCCTCCACTCATCAAGATGACACAGTTAATACTGGCAAAAGCTCTGACAAACTTGAGCATCTAATTGCTGACTTGGTCACTAGAGATTGTGTACGACGCTCAGGGCAGGATATAACCCTCAATCACATACAGGCATTTAATGGTTACACAGTCTGCTCACACTTCTGCAGATGGCAACGGAGTTGATATAACTGCTTGTGCTCTGTGTCTGTAGTTTGAATTAGGCGGCGAGTGTGTCTGTGTCATGCGTTCTCTCCCCTTTTATAATGGCCTTGCGGATGTACGAGGTGACGACTGGACCAAGGTACGTTTGCATGCATCCAAAATCGTGTAGGCAAGGCAAGATGTGCTAATATAGTAAATCCAAAATAATTCTGGAATCCTTATTTCTGCACCGATTTCCTCAATCGTAAGGTTGAGAAAAAGATTTGGTGTCCAGCCAGAATTAAAATATCCCGACCCAACAGAAGTTAATTGAATTATGGCTGAGCCCCCAGGGTGTAGATTTATATTTAAACAAAATACAACCCAAATAAAGTTAGCAAGAAAAATAACAACAGACGCTGTTATGTTAAATTGGATATAAGGGTATAGATTCTCACATTTCTTATTATACATATAAATATGAAAAAAGTTTAGCTCTACTGTTTATTAAAAAAAAAAAACAACTAGTTTGTCATCCTGTGGACAGTAGATCTTTTCTATGGTAGTTTTGCTGGTAGGTGTTAATACTCATCTCCTCAAGGACTGTAGAAGCTGCGGAGATGATTTGTGTTCGGACTCTCTTGGTTTTGTATGCTCCAGCACTTTGGTCTCATAAACAGTTCTATGGGTTCAGAGGGTGTCAGAATTTGCTTCCCTGGACTCAGTGCACATCACAGATAAGGATGGGGTAAGTCACCTCTGCTGAATACCTCTTCTGCTTATGGGATGTGTGGTATGGTTACTGGGTGATAGGATATGGTTGGGTATGATAACATATTTGATAGGGTATGGTGGGTAAGGTTAATTTTAGTACCATGGACTCGTACCCTGGTTTGTACCCTGGACCTGGTTTAGGTATCTGGTAACCGCAACCTGGTTTAGTACTATGTAACCGCAACCTGGGTTAGTACTGTGTAACCGCAACCTGGGTTTAGTACTGTGTAACCGCAACCTGGGTGGACTGGAAACAATTGAGTACCGTTAGTGGTTTCAAGAGCAGTCATCTCCTAAGTCTGATGGCCGGTAAGCGTCCATCAGAAATTACATTAACACAAGGTTAACTACTATCTATGAAATACCCCTTCTTAACTGACACTATAGAGTATATTGAGTTCTCAGTCTCTATCTGGCTCTCTGCTTATTTACAGCAGTGGTCTTCCCCATGTGGGCAATGAGTTTCACAAACTGTGAGGTAGGGGCTGGGGTCATCAAATGGTTGAGAACCACTGGGTAATAGTTTCCTATGCTGCTTTAACATGGTGGGGTGTCATTGCTGCCAAGGTCTGAGAACCAATGATTTACATTCTTGCTTACTCCAGCAGGTAAATCATTTGGAGGGTAGTCATGTTCTCAAGGTTTGAGAACTGCTGACTTGCATTTCGTCAGTCAAGTGGTAAATTCATTAAATAGCTAAAATAATTGTAAAAATTCTTAAAGTTCTGGTTCCTGTAGAAAATCTCATTCATGTAACTGATAACAGCAAAGTTCTTCAATCATACAACATGGTATATGCATAGGATTGCATTAAATACATGCACAGAACATTCCCTGATGAAAAACACATTAATGTCCCATATGTGACAAAGAGAGAAGAAGTGATTGAGAACACTTGTATCAAGTTTGTAGTCTTGACAGAGAACACAGAAGCCTTATAAGAAATAGAAAATAGAAGGACCACTAATACACCCTTCTATTTTGCTTGGGTCAATATGCAAATACCAAAGTAACGACAATAATAAACATCATATTATTTAACCCTGTCTTATTTCTGCCAGGCTGTGAAATAAAGATAAGTGGTTAATTTGGTCTATGACCTCAGCAACTCATACATTAGTTTGAGTGATCTGTAAATATGCAAATAACCATTATTGACACTGAAAATGGAAATGCATTTAAAACTTTGTTTAACAAAAAGTTACTCTAATAATAACTGTGGATAAACATATGATTATTCATGTTATAAAAGCATCAGTATTAGATTCTACTTACTTCGCTCAACTGAATTCACTACGGATATTTCGCAACAAGTACAAAGTAGCCTCGACCGATGCCCACAAAATCACATCTGCTTCGAACGATGGTTACAAGAAGAATGGCTTAAAATTCCCTCCAATATTCCAGGATGCTTGGTCGACCTCTTGGGTGGCCTTGTTGCAAATTCAGTTTTGGTCCCAGGGGTATTAAGTATCTTCATTTAAACTGGCCGTAGCATCCACTGTGTACGTGTTTGCAGCGGCAGGCAGGGTTTCTGCCCCTTTGCTGATTTACGTCCAGTTCGTGACATCCGGTCTGTTCGTAGCACAATGTTTTCCACCTTTCAAGTGGAATGACTTTCGCTGGCGAAGTGAATAATTTATTACCATTGGCCGTGAGAATCAGCTAGCGAAGACTGTGAAAAAGAGAGAGACTTTTCCATTATAAGAATGAAAAAGATATCTGAAGATAATTTGTTTACAATCTAGCGAGAGATTTTTTTAGAGGAATAAAATAATAGACAGAAGAAAACGTCGGTGAGAAGTCGTTTCACGACATAAGTCCCCTTTTGAAAGTTCGGCCAACGGCCAACTCAGTTCGAGCCGACTCCTCTCTTATGTCGGACACTACATTCATGTATTGTGTCCTCCATACCTTCATTCCAAATATTTCCTCTTTTTCCTCTGTCAAACGGTATGCCTGTAATCCACACATGGCTATCCGTTTCCTCTTCAATAAGTAGTTGAGGTGGGTTGAGCAAGTCTGCTCGCATGATAATCCCACTTTTCCTTTCCTCCATACGGATCCTCCATTGAAGCTTGCCTTCTGGCAAAGAGCTTGCCCTAAAGCCTACACTCTGCTTACAACTGGATCTATAGCAAATAGTTTTGCGTGATGAGGTTGCCAACCTTATACACAACCTTATTTTAGTCATAGTACTTGACCTGTCTAAGGACACATACTATCTCCCCAGGTATGAGAGCGTGTATGTTCCTCTATCGCTGTTTCTCCAGTGACAGAGAAAGATAAGTCTATCATTTGTTCCTACCCACCAGGTACCAAAGAAATTTGGACCAGCTTCACTTTCTGATCCCAGAGAGTGGGTGAGGTTATCGGAACTGAGTGAAGACTAAGTGCTTGAGGGTCTTGTTCCTCTACAGCCGTTTCTCCCGTGTTAAAGGAAGATATTTCTGAAACATGTTTCATCCCACCAGGTACCAAGAAACTCTGGCCCGGCTTCACTTTCTGCACGCAGAGAGTGGGTGAGACTATCAAAACTGGTTCAGAATTAAGTGCACTGGGGTGGTCAACCCCTTTGCATTCTTCCAACTTTTCAGTGAAAATATTGGAAGACGAGTTAGGCATTGGAGTCTCCATAGCCTGTTCAGTCACGCCGTCTCTGGATCGTGCTGAGTCTCCTAAGATGATATATTTCCCTCCTTGAGGTATGGGGTAAATTCGTTCATCTAATATTGCGGCCTTTACTTTGCCGTTTACAAAGTTCTACTTAACTTCTACATAAGCTAAAGGCAAAATCATCCTTCTGTTGTTTATCAGGGGTGCTGTTACCTCAACATCCTCTTCGGTGACTTGATCAAGGTCGATGACAGAGGCTGAGACAAGGGCATCACACCCAAGACCTTGATAATACAAACAGGTGATTTCTTTTCCATTTACTGTGGCAGTCTCCACATTTTGAGAATCCCTGTATCCACTCCGGGCCTTCGTCAAATTCCCATCCATGGTAGAGACCTTAGCTTTGTATGAAGTCTGTGGGATTGGGTCTCGACGCCTACAGTCTAACTGATGTAGGGTGGCCGAAAGGTGATGTTCAAGAACATCCCTTCCCTTCCCATAGGGTTGCGTAATCCTTTTCCGTTGAGTGATCATATTGTCGTAGATTTTTTGATAGGAAAATTAAGACTGAGTTTGGTCCCTTCTGAATAGATTTGAATAGGTGATTGGCACCGTGAGAATTAGTAAAACAATAGAATTTCCACACAGGTGAGATGATAGACTGTGGTATAGAGGCTGTCGCTGAAAGCGAAAAGAATTCTTCTCTCTCTCACCTATCCTCTACGACGGCCTTTACAGGGTCCGACAGTCTAAACCACATATATATTACATATAATTCTATCTACTCACGGACACGCACATACACGTGACGACAGTTAAACACACAGACGTGGGAAATCTATAACAATGAATATATATATATTATTTGAACGAGCTGACCAACGCACTGATTTAGTTCAAGAGAGATTTTTATTATTATCATCGAAAAAAAATCTTCTCACAACACCAAAAATTACATCAAGGAAAAACATACACAAATAGGCATAGAATTCAAGAAAAATGCTACGAGGATGGTAGCCCGTTAGAATCTTACTCTAGGTTTAGCCCACAGCCCCGTTAAGAGAACAGATGATGGCCCAAAGAGTTATAGATACATAGCGTTGAGTCTAAGAGGTTTCTTTCTTTCTCGTAAATGTATGAACAGAGTTGAATAATCTGATTTAGCCTAAGAAAAAAGGAACTCTAGCTTTTGTAACAAATTCTGCAGATTAAAAAAAGTTAAGACAGCAAATGGGTGACAATAATACACCGGTAAAATAACACTCAGACCTGTGTACCCTCATTCATTCAGCCATGGCCTTGCTCTCACATATATACTCACAACTTTGCTCGTTGCCTCTGGGAACATAATAATTCTAGGACCTTCACACAGACCCGAAAATGCAGTCATTGACCAAGAAATCCCTAGTTCCAAAAGACGTACTAAACTCTCAGGGAACGATTCCTTGGGTGTTCTAATTTTTCGAATGTCTGATTAAGTCACATAAAATTTGTCCAGGCACGAAAGTAAGCGGAGCACAATGTCATTAGCTTTGATTTCTAGAATTTCAGGAATGTCAGATCGGTGTCTACTTGCAGGAAGGTACTATATTTGGTCACCACAATACTAGTCACAATCTCTGTCGGAATATTAATGTTATTCTTGTAATATTCTCGCCGCCAGGCAGCATGTACATTTAAATTTGTGGAGCAATATGAACTGGCTCAACAGCCCAATATATATTTCTAGTCTTTAGAAACCGTTAGTGGGATTGCTATTACTGTCTCTCTCTCTGATGGCATCTGCACTGTCAGACCAGTGTTACTTGAAACAAAAAAAAACCCACGTGGTTAAAGATAGGAACTGTCTATGCTTCACACAAATATGTCTCTTTACTAAACGCTGGCAAGTTGGGTACCACCGTTACACTATATAAAATGGAAAGAACACATATCAAATAATTTACATATATGTACTCAGTATAACTTACATTTTAAATAGCAAGCCGACCGCTTGACTTAAAATTTAAAACTTCCCGAGAAATAAGTTATATATATAAAAAAAATCGATCATCATGAATTAGGAATATCATGCGTATTCCGTCAATATTCACTGATGTCGCATCTAGCATTTATAAGTTAGATATAAAATATTCTCTCGTCTGATTATTTAGCAGTAAAATTAACTTCATTATAGCTACATTATTGTTTAATGCTAGAAATTATAATTTATTCTGCTATCCACTGAAACACGTCACTAGAAAATAATACAGACTATATAAATTAAGCACTCTGTTCAAAAGAAACTAGTTAAAATGAAATGAGCGATTAAACACTTAATCACTTCACAAAATACTAGAATATAGTATATAATATTTATATACCTCAAACACAGAAGTACTAAGAACTAAACCACTTCGACCAAACTAAAGGCCATCTCTATTAACAGAGATTATTTAGAAATCGAACGAAGGTTGTTCTAGTCTAACTGCCAAGTTACTGAGTGAAAATGAAATAAAGTTTCAAACTCGGGCCAATATCTTAAAATCAGACAAAGGGCCCCAACTTATTTCGCCAAGCGAAATTATCTCCCCTACTCCAAACATTTACGTCAGCTTAACGCGTGTCGTAACTGCCACCTACTGACCGAGATGTACGCGTGTCAGCTTCAAATCCCAGACAGCCTGTCTGCGGTGCGGAACGATTTTTCACGCCACGCCAGGTTTTTCTAACGAAAACCCTCATGCGTTTCTGCAAACTGTAGACAGCTGTCTCGTTCCTGCACTGTGAGGATGCCGTGTTTGACACCTACGCTAGTGTCCGGTGAAAAATGGTAGACCAAAAGTCTGCTCTTAGTCTGGGTATGAAACATAATCACACCTTTCGTCTACTGACATCTTTATAATAGAATCACTATATCCCAGTATGAGAAAAAGCACAAGGTAAAGTTTGAGAATACTGAAGAAAATATTTTTCGCAACCGAGTGATGCGAAAAATACAGGAAAAAACAAGTAAGGAAAGATAATAAAATAAAGGATGTGGGTGAGAGAATAGGAAGAAGATGTAGGCAATTTAATGATATAAAGACCTACGTGACACATATTTGGTTGAGCGATCCTATTTACCAGGTTTTTGGTGCGGTTGTTTTCAGTATTCCTGTAGTGAGTTTTTGCTGAGGATGAGGAAGGTCTCTTCAGATTATTAGCACAGCTGTGCTTAATCTTGTTTTCAGGATAGTCTAGATGTCTCCGTTTAGATATCCTGGCCTCTGCTCTGTCTGAGCCGGAATTCTGAGACATAGACTTGGCTTCATGTGGTGCAGTTATATTTACCACTGAAGATGGTGATGCAACTGGCAAATGAGTGGCATGATGAGTATTCCTAGATTCCAGTTTATCCGCGGATTCCATATTTGTAGGTTGAAACTGAGTTTCCATTTCTTCCTTACACTGGAGGGATTTTTCTTATCTTTGACTATCATATTCCAAATTCTCTTCCTTGCACTTTGCTCTCCATTCCTTCCTTTTCGCTTCTCTCATCCTGCATTTTTCCATCTTTGAAACAAAGGTATCCAGTCCTTCTCCGGGAGTTCACACTCAATGGCTAACTCTGTCCAGAATGTTCTCCACTCATTCAACTCTACAGATTCTTCCATTATATCCGTGTGGTTCGTTGAGCGAGTATGAGATCTCTAACTCACCAACAATAATTAACGCAAAAATACTTTCTACAGTCTTAACTATACTAAAGTATTACAAAACCATATATTAAATCAAACCAGCCTTATATAACCATCAAATTAAAATTAGTTAACAATAGGTAACTAATTTCCAGCAGTACCACCAAGAAGAGTTCTCATAACACAACTTAAAATCTGTGTTTTTCTCAAAAATGTATATGTATTATAGTCTCGGGTAATTTATATGTCCCCTCTTTAACCTAATTCTAGACCTGGACACCAATAAGTGACAAGTACCTACAGCAGTAGTGGTCTAGGAAAGATAAAGAGTTTTCATATCTTAGACAAGTGTCTAAATATGAAATAAGAGTTTACCCCGGACACGAGCGTCCCACTAGTCGCGAGGTGGTTTCGATGAGCAGTCATCTCCTAAGTTTTATGGCCGGTAAGCGTCCATCAGAAATTACATTAACACAAGGTTAACTACTATCTATGAAATACTCCTTCTTAACTGACACTATAGAGTATATTGAGTTCTCAGTCTCTATCTGGCTCTCTGCTTATTTACAGCAGTGGTCTTCCCCATGTGGGCAATGAGTTTCACAAACTGTGAGGTAGGGGCTGGGGTCATCAAATGGTTGAGAACCACTGGGTAATAGTTTCCTGTGCTGCTTTAACATGGTGGGGTGTCATTGCTGCCAAGGTCTGAGAACCAATGATTTACATTCTTGCTTACTCGAGCAGGTAAATCATTTGGAGGGTAGTCATGTTCTCAAGGTTTGAGAACTGCTGACTTGCATTTCGTCAGTCAAGTGGTAAATTCATTAAATAGCTAAAATAATTGTAAAAATTCTTAAAGTTCTGGTTCCTGTAGAAAATCTCATTCATGTAACTGATAACAGCAAAGTTCTTCAATCATACAACATGGTATATGCATAGGATTGCATTAAATACATGCACAGAACATTCCCTGATGAAAAACACATTAATGTCCCATATGTGACAAAGAGAGAAGAAGTGATTGAGAACACTTGTATCAAGTTTGTAGTCTTGACAGAGAACACAGAAGCCTTATAAGAAATAGAAAATAGAAGGACCACTAATACACCCTTCTATTTTGCTTGGGTCAATATGCAAATACCAAAGTAACGACAATAATAAACATCATATTATTTAACCCTGTCTTATTTCTGCCAGGCTGTGAAATAAAGATAAGTGGTTAATTTGGTCTATGACCTCAGCAACTCATACATTAGTTTGAGTGATCTGTAAATATGCAAATAACCATTATTGACACTGAAAATGGAAATGCATTTAAAACTTTGTTTAACAAAAAGTTACTCTAATAATAACTGTGGATAAACATATGATTATTCATGTTATAAAAGCATCAGTATTAGATTCTACTTACTTCGCTCAACTGAATTCACTACGGATATTTCGCAACAAGTACAAAGTAGCCTCGACCGATGCCCACAAAATCACATCTGCTTCGAACGATGGTTACAAGAAGAATGGCTTAAAATTCCCTCCAATATTCCAGGATGCTTGGTCGACCTCTTGGGTGGCCTTGTTGCAAATTCAGTTTTGGTCCCAGGGGTATTAAGTATCTTCATTTAAACTGGCCGTAGCATCCACTGTGTACGTGTTTGCAGCGGCAGGCAGGGTTTCTGCCCCTTTGCTGATTTACGTCCAGTTCGTGACATCCGGTCTGTTCGTAGCACAATGTTTTCCACCTTTCAAGTGGAATGACTTTCGCTGGCGAAGTGAATAATTTATTACCATTGGCCGTGAGAATCAGCTAGCGAAGACTGTTTAAGAGAGAGACTTTTCCATTATAAGAATGAAAAAGATATCTGAAGGGAATTTGTTTACAATCTAGCGAGATATTTTTTTAGAGGAATAAAATAATAGACAGAAGAAAACGTCGGTGAGAAGTCGTTCCACGACAATCAGCATTGACAACATCATAGATCGCATCTAATTTCATTGTCAAGATAATTAATCTTTGCTGTCGTCATATCCTTCTGCGTTGACTAGCCGGGCTACTGTGTATCTCCAGTTTCTCAGTCAGCTATTCTAGAACAAATAATGTACAACTGTGGTAATAATCAACTGCTTTTAATTCTGGAGCCAGTCTTTTAACTGAATTAGATTAAGATCAATTGCAAATGTAAAATTAAACTCTGATACTTTTACATGGCGATTGAAACGTCACATAATATTTTTAAACTTCACACCTGTCCAAATAATTTATATGAAACGAACGTCAAGGTAAAGAGAACTAAATCCAATTATATTACATTAAATGATATGTCACATTAATATTATAGCAGATCGTGAGATCCTGTCATTTTAATACATGACGTCATAGACTACAGCATTTTGGCTGTCTATTGTTACGTCCCTTTATTGACCATTTTAGATTTTATTTGTGTCCAGGAAAAAAAAAAAATAAATAAATAAAACTCATTAGTTGAATGGTAGTTGTTGGTTTTTCGTTTGATTTTTGTT
The DNA here is from genome assembly GCA_024509875.1 of Oreohelix idahoensis. Taxonomy (NCBI): domain Eukaryota; kingdom Metazoa; phylum Mollusca; class Gastropoda; order Stylommatophora; family Oreohelicidae; genus Oreohelix; species Oreohelix idahoensis. The sequence continues at coordinate 88,842 of JAMPIV010018802.1, forward strand.
TCATGTAGATCCAAGATACAACTGAGGGTACATACATGTTTTAAAAATGGAGAGTGACTTTTCTAACACTCTGTACATTAAAAATGACAGAATAAGTTGTGAATTTATTGTTACGTGGTGAATATATTATTTGGTGCACTTACTACTTGACTGAAAATTAAGTGCCCTATTTAAAGTTTAACAGAAACTAGAAAAATATACGTGTTTTGAGATTATCCTGCAGCTGAAATTAATAACAGGCATTCTGTAGTTGGACCGAGAAGGTGGATTTTGAATTTGCTGGTGAGACGTCTACTCTAGGAATTATTAACATATACATTTGAAGCTAAGTACATTGGTGGATTTATAAACTATTGTTAACGTGGATTTTGTTGAATTATAAGAATCATCACCGAAAATGCCAGTGGAGTTTTTAACAAGGACGAGCGAGACCTTGTCTGGATTGCCTGCGTTGCCTCATCAGGTAGACCTTAGTCTTATGTCTGTGTGAATGTGCTTTTAAAAACACGAGATTATGGGAGTGTGTGTGTTTTAATGAATATGGTAATGTTTGCGTGGGTGGATGAATGCATGTGTGATAAAGAGAGATGAACTAATAATAGCGTGGAAGGTTGGCGGGATGAAGTGACAGATAAAGACGAACGGTGGAGGGGGTGAAGTGAACGCTTGAAGGGATGAAGTAAACAGCGAAGGGGGTGAAGTGAAGCTTGTAAGATGATCGGTGGGAGGAAAGAAGTGACAGATAAGGAAGAACATTGGTAGGAGTGAAGTGAAAGATTATGATGAGTGGAAAGGAATGAGGTGATTGATAAGGACACACTGTCGAAAGGATGAAGTGAAATATAGGGACGGGTGGTGTTAGAGATGAAGTGAAGTATAGAGGACAGTGGACAGGGCGAAGTGAAATATATAGGACAATATAGGGACGGGTGGTGTTAGAGATGAAGTGAAGTATAGAGGACAGTGGACAGGGCGAAGTGAAATATATAGGACAGGTAGGTGCAATAGGTCTAGTGGCTGCCTCAATGTATGATCTACTGAAAACTGTTGGGTTTGAAATGACAGTCAAGATCAAGGGCACTTAAGAGAATCCGTAAAACTGCGGGAAGGGCATCGTGCTGGCTCTGGAACAACCGCAACGGGCTATGGAATTCAGGACAGTAATTTATTTTCAACACAAAGGTTACTTTCGCAATCGCCCCAAACTGGCAGAAAAAAAACAAGAGTGAAGTAAAAAGTTGCAACCAAGGTGGAGTGGGTTAAATTATCTGCACATGACAACAGGAAGCTGACACTTGGGAGTCATGACCCAAGTAGGTCCGCCCCCTTAGAGTGCAAAGGAGATAAAAGGGCCGAAACACTTGATCGATGGGGTGAACCCTTCTGTTGATCAGATTGCCTCCTGTTTAGAGTTTATATAGAGTATGGAGTATACTCTGTATAGAGTTTCCTATCATCTTATTGTTAATAAATCCACAAATGCAATGTTACCAAGTATATTGTTATTTTAAAATTATGATTCAAATCCAACCGAGTCCGCTGGTTTACATTGATGCCTTTCCTGAAACATGAAATATGAGAAAAATAAATGATCATGCAGACTAGCAACAGCTGAATAACATTCAACACTGGCAATAAATCAAACTGTGTTTTATTTCATTCTTCGTTTTCAAAATGATAGCACCTGTTTTGCTCATCCTGTTTAAAGCAGAAGTTATTCATCATTTATAGTTAGGGGTTTTGTCAGTGAGATAACGTGACATCCGCTGTGTAAACACGATCTCCTGTATGCGTGGATATGTTTTGTGTACCTTACCTCCAGCATCGTGAATCCAGTATATGAGAACTAAATACAAGAAAGTAAAATCATTGGCAGGATAATGTAATTTTGTCCTGAACACATTTACATAATCTGACCAAAAGTATTTCACGCATATAACAGTATTTTGGCTAAAGGTATATTCATTTCTACATGAAACTACATGTATTTCAAACAAATGCCCACGAGATCGTATCTGACAATTTTAAGAGCTTATTCCTGAACAAGCTTGCTTAAAATAGCTATTGTAGTGTGTTTGGATGAACAACAACTCTTCTTTGTCTGTTCTCATTTATAAAAACAAGAACAGCGTCACAACTGAAAATATTGCGCGAAAGATAATGTTTGGGAAATCTGCTACAGATGTGAATATATTCTACTAAGGTCATGTTCTTAACGTTATCAGTTAGGATTTTAATATTCGTAATCAAAATGAATCAAACCAAACAAATATGCAGCATACAAATCCACTCGTTGTGCCAGACATTTCACAGGAAGAATCGATTCCTACTACTATCTGGAAAAATACTTGTACTTAAGATGTCAAAGTATGTATACTCTGACTGGTGATCAATAGATCAATACGCAGATATACTTTTCGTCTAGAATGTACTTAATAAAGTAGATTTGATAAATGTGTACAAAAGTATCAAAGCAATGAGCTTGAGAGATGAAAGCTTCAACCCTACTACAATCATTAATGATATAAATGGAACACCAGTATTTAACAAAAACAGAAGAAAGACTAGGTGGAAAGAATACTTCCTACAACTTCTCAACCCAGTAGGCAATCACATAAAATCTGTATGTACCTATAGGTATGAGAAATGGTAAGAACCTAGTATAATGCTTTGTGAAATCGAAGAAGTTTTAAATAACAGTCCTCGAAAGAAATAGCCAAACATGGACGGAATACCAACAGAAGCAGTTTTTAACTGCGGCGAGACAGGAGTGAAATGGGTGAAAAGAATATTTTACTATGGCGCGGACAGAAAGAAAAATCCCTGAAGACTGTGTGTATGCCATAATAGTACCAATTTCGAAAGGGAAGTGCAGTAAAAAGGAATGTGGCACATACAGAGGTCTTTCACTACTAAGTCACGCAGGAAAATGATATGCAAAATTACTTGAGCAAATAATAAGATTCATTGTCGAACCAAAGTTGAGTGGGGCCCTATTTGGATTTAGGGAAGGAACGAGATGTACTGCTGCTTTGTTCATCTTAAGACAGTTTAGCGAAAGAACGATTGAGTATGACAGTGCTCTAAACATAGTGCTTATACACCAGGAACAGGACTTCGATAGAGTGGATAGAAATAAACTTTGGTCAGTACTCGAAGACTACAGAATACAGGGGCAGCTGTTAAATAATGTGAGAGCTCTGTACTATACATGCAAAAATGCAGTAAGAACAGCTGATCAACTCACTGAAGTAATTGATGTAACCAGTGGAGTTCGACAAAGCTGTGCACTATCACTACTACTGTTGAAAGTATATATGGACAAAATTACACCAGAAGCTAACCTAGAAGCAAATCTCAGAAGACGAAGAAAACACAGAAAATGAAGAATACATTCCACTGAATGAGTTATGTTTTTGCAGATGACCAAAGTCCAATGTATGAATATAAACAAATTGCAAAAACATATACAGTTGCACTTAATTCAACCTGTGCACGATACAACATGAAAATCAATAAAAAAAATTATTTGTTTAAACATGAAGATCAAGACATCAAAGACAGAAACTATGAAGACTGGCAGATTACCAAGCCCACTTAACATACATGTCAACGACACCAGGCTTAAGCAGGTTCCAGAGCTCAAATACCTAGGAAGCAGTTTTACTGAAAATGGAAGACTGACAAAGAAGTTGAAACTAATGTCAAAACGTCTGTACAATGACCTACTAACTGTCACCACTACTCAAACATGAGAATATCAGTATGGGAACTAAACGACAGCTGATAAATAGTATATTCTTACGAAATCTTTGCTATCAGTGTCAAACATGGTCCCTGACCAAAAGAGGGAGGGTTACATCCTGTGAGATAAGAGTTTAAGAAAAGTCATTAATGTTACCAGGAGAGAAGAATGAGAAATGATGACATCAGACAAATTAGAGGAACTACATCCTACATCAAGCATATAGACACACAGAAATTCAAGTGGTGTGTCCATCTCATGAAAATGGCGCCCGATAAATTACACCTACTCGCATACACCAGAAGATCTGGGTTTAGAGCACGGAGAAGACCAAGAGGCAGATTGATAGACAACATTACAGACATCCTTCAACAGCACGGGCTCACAGACAACATCACATACATCCTACAACAGCACGGGCTCACAGACAACATTATAGACATCCTACAACAGCACGGGCTCACAGACAACATTACAGACATCCTACAACAGCACGGGCTCACCGACAACATTACAGACATCTTACAACAGCACGGGCTCACAGACAACATTACAGACATCCTACAACAGCACGGGCTCACAGACAACATTACAGACATCCTACAACAGCACGGGCTCACAGACAAAATTACAGACATCCTACAACAGCACGGGCTCACAGACAACATTACAGACATCCTACAACAGCACGGGCTCACAGACAACATTACAGACATCCTACAACAGCACGGGCTCACAGACAACATTACAGACATCCTACAACAGCACGGGCTCAAAGCAGACAAGGTGACATACTTTGGTCGGGAACACAAACGTCAGGCCCACACTAGGCTTCACGGCAATAGTAGAAGGAAAAATTAAGTAATACACTTTCATGACCATACCAAATTTGGGAGCGATCGGGAAAGGGCGTGGAAATGTCGGACCTACGGAAATGATGCTCGCAAGTTTATTTTATGCATATAAAGAAAAACTAGCTCTTGAGTCGTCTGTCAAACTTGGAAATAAGATAGCGCAATACATATGCTGACTTAACTAATGCTCACTCTCGCTAACGCGCCTCCAGCCAATCTTCACTTACTCAACCAGAAACACAAACAGACAGTTAGACAGATAAGGAAATACCATTTCATTACAGACGGACACAGTTCAGTCCTCAAAGTATGTCTGAAGTCGGGAGCCAGATTGTTAAACTGACTACACAAGATGTTTTGGAAGAATTATATTACCCAACTTTGAACAGCACCCCTGTATGGGAGCTCTGTTTTGCACTTGAGTATTCCATTTGTGATCCTTAAGATGGTATTTGTACTCAAGCGTGACCATCAGTCTTATCTCTGGTCTGGCAGAAGTACACACAGTCTATAGAATGGTATTATTTGATATAACGAAATTAACTTAGTTTTATCCAGTACATGTCGTAAAGTTTAGTTTAATAATACAATGTCCCGGACAAACTAAGCCAGAAACCGCGTTAGAAAATAAGACTTTATAACTTCAGAAATTTGACGTTTTTGTTTAGTCTGTCAGTGTACGATGCTTTAACATTTTATATGTGATAATCAGTACACGTTTAAGGCATTCTAGGGCCCAAAGCAAAGCAAAATTAGGGGCCCCTGTTACAAAATTAAAGGGGACAGAAATGTCTCAGTGTGTGTGTGTGTGTGTGTGTGTGCGTGCGCGCGCGCGTGCGTGCGTGCGTGTGTGTGTGTGTGTGTGTTTGTTTTGCTATTAAGTAAATTCCTCTTCCGGAAATACATAATACAGTAGAACTATTCGGTAACTTTGTTAAGAATTTGACAAGTTTGATATAATAGACTTTTGTTAAAATAATTGTTTTATATGAAATTATGTGATACATTTTTTGGTTCTGCATAACATTTTAATGATGCTACGCGAGTCAGCAGATGATGTGGTCCATTCAGCCCACACTGAAAACGGGAAGGAAGTGGAGAGTGGAAGAAGCTGTTGATGCTGCCCAAGAGTCGATCAAACTGAGGGAGGTAATCGGATACACACAAACGAATAAACGGGGATTTGGTCATGGAGACATCCGCTGGTGGTCCAAGGCATCAAGCAGGGAGCGCAGAGACATGGTAGTTCAGGAGATACGAGGAGCTGAGAATGATAAGAGGTTGCAAAAAGCCGTGCAGCAGGACCAACAAGGCCAATGGACTACATGGGAAGGAGCCCTGCAAAGGTCATTGACATAGAATCATATGTGGCATAAGGCACCTCTTAGGCTCAGCTTCGTTGTTAGATCAATGTATGACCTCCAGCCATCGGCCACAAACCTTGTGAGATGGGGGAAGTCAGATGATGAGCAGTGCCCTCTGTGCCATGGGAGGCAGACACTTGAACACGTGCTCTCAGCTTTCAAGGTGTCATTAGGGCAAGGGCGATACACATGGCGCTACAACAAAGTGCTAAATGAGCTGGCTGCGACAATAGATCTGGCAAGGATGAAGGCGAATAGCAATGTCAGGCCAAACACCGCAAACACATACTTTCTGAGAGCAGGAAAGTCAGCACACCCAAAACTGAGTAAATCAGGTAGCAGTGTACCATCTCTCCTTGACTGTGCAAATGACTGGGAGATGGCGGTAGACCTACCTGGACGAGGGGCATATCCAGAGAGTATCCGGAAATCTCGAAGACGGCCGGATATAGTGCTGCATTCTTCATCATCGCACCAGATTATATTGATTGAACTGACCGTGCCATTTGAATCCAGATTGGAAGAGCGACATTTGTTCAAAACGGCCAAGTATAGTGATCTGGCCGCAGATCTGAGACATGATGGGTTCATTGCAAGGGTCATGGCTGTTGAGGTGGGTGCAAGAGGGCTCGTGGCTGCATCAGTGTATGATTTATTGAAACTGTTGGGGCTGAGGGGACAGTCGAGAACAAGGGCACTGCTGAAAAGGCATCATGCTGGCTGTGGAACAACCGCAATGGGCTATGGAACTCGGGACAGTAAACTCTGCGGTACAGGAAACATCCGGAATTTGTCTAAGTCCACATTACGTTGAGTTTTTCGTTGTGCTGGTGAAAGGGCTGTGACTGACAGGCAACACGCGACGTTGGTTATAAGAGGTGTTGGGCACAGAATTACAGTTGCTAGCGTGCAGTGGCTAGCCTCGTAGGCTTCGTGCAGGTGTGTCAGTGTCTGTCCCTAGTCGTGGTGTGCGGCGGAACGAACGGAATAATTTGTCTTCTCTTTGGTTACTTTCACAGTTGCCTCCACTCTTGCAGAGTTGTGAATTTAAAGTTGCTACCAACGTGAAATTGGTTCATTTTCGATACAAGACAACAGGAGGCTGAGACACTTGGGAGTCATGACCCAAGTGGGCCCGCCCCCCTTAGAGTGTAAAGGAGTAAAGGGCCGAAACACTTGTTCGACGGGGGGACTGCGTCTGATGATCAGATTGCCTCCTGTTGTATAGCTCTGTATAGAGTTTCCTATCATAGTTTAAGAGAGAACTTAAAATCATCATCATCAATATCCTCTGAAATCATCATCATCATTATCCTCTGGGCTCCTTTCGGAGCATGGAGCCACCACTGCAGCTGGTCTTCTAACAGGAAGCCTGTACTAAACATTCATATGCTCGTGCTGTTGTGGTTTCAGTGGATATTTGTTGTACATAATGAGGTTGCCCGCCTCATGCACAACCTCATATTAATCCAACTTGTAGGAATTACCTGAGGGAGGAGTATTCCTATTCTTCCTTTGTCTATTCAGACACCACCGGTCACTTCACGGGACAAGAAACAAAAATATAGTCCCTTGTAGCCCCTCAACGCTGCGGGCCTAACTACCAGTACGTTGACGGCATAGACTTAAACTGTGCTCGGAATATATTTATCTTTATATAAATTGTAATACGTTTTATACTATTTCGACATTATGAGTTTTAAAATTTCCTATGCTGCGTATTTTCCGTTTTATGAGCTGTAATATTTTCCTCATTATAAATTCCTGTATTAATGTAAATGTGGCGTCCTTCCTACTGTACATAATCCCCACAGCTAAAGGTCTTTTATTTTTGGACATGCGCCCTAATATAACCGATTAGGTTGAACGGTAAGCGCCTCGCCAATACGAGGCAACATTTTATTTTTAAAAAAGCGTCCTTCCTCAGTTTTCGGTTTTGTTGTAGAAGTTTTTTTTTTTTTTTTTTTTATCGTCTGACACTTCTGTAACAATGTACAGATTAATTGCTTACACAGTTTGACCGCATGAGCGAGTGCTAGGATTCAGAACAAAAGTTAAGACAAGGGTTTATGCAGGCTTCTTTTGCTGTCTTATAAATCTGTAATAGATCTTTCTTTCATCTATATAATAGAAATTGATGATGAAGCCGTGGAAAGAATTAATTTGCCACATTTCGGACCTAGTATGTGGGTAAAATTAGCCCCATAGCCGAAAGTGAAGTTTTAAGGACTTCACCATCCTAGATCCGGTCTTCTGAGGTTCTCTTCCTCTCTACCCTTGCCTCCTGTAAATCAAAAGCAGAATCAGATACCCATGCACAGCTGGGTAGACTGGAGCATGACGATAGCGGGTTTTGATCCCGCAACCCGGTAACTGTGCCGCGAGAGGAAAGTGCTCTAAATAAGGTTGAGACGAAAATATGATGTGTATCACGCGTCGGCTTGTCGGTGATAACAAATCTTTGTGCCTAATTGACGCAATGGACAGCACCATAAAACATTACAGTCACAAATAAGTCGTACCCTTGATGTCATGTACAGCAGCAACAGTGCCAAATGCCTCCGTTTCCCATGAAGAAACAGAACGCGTTGTTATTGTTTCATGGGACCAAGGACTAAAAATAACATCAAGCTATTGCCAACTGTCACGTGTAGCTTTCGTAGATACTAGTCAGACAAAGAACGAATAGAACGACTGACTCCTAATGCAGGACTAATATGAACTTGTGTACCAAGCTTGCAACCTCCTTATGCAGGACTAATATGAACTTGTGTACCAAGCTTGCAACCTCCTTATGCAGGACTAATATGAACTTGTGTACCAGGCTTGCAACCTCCTAATGTTAAACAACTTGTCACAGAAGCCACAAGAGCACGTGAATGCTTGGTGCAAGTTTCACACGATGGCGTGAGCCAAGGCTGGCGCCATGCTCCATAAGGAGCGAAAAGGAAATTGATAACGATGATGCATGGAGGCATATCTAGAGTCATCTTTGTGATGACCACCAGCTATGCACAGTCCTATAGTATACAGATGTGGAAGTGAACCTCTGTCTGTGAGGCTAATTACTTCTTCACTGATTCATGAAATCATCCACACAGTTCCAGTGGTTATCCTGTGGTGAAACGTGTTGAGATCTCAGCATTGCACATTAAGCTTGGAGGAGTCTCTTGAGCCCCAAGACGTAACTAAGGTTTTTACCTGATTGCAGGCCTGCAAGAGCATCTCACTATGGGCCCCATGATAGACAGGGTTACCTGATTGCAGGCCTGCAAGAGCATCTCACTATGGGCCCCATGATAGACAGGGTTACCTGATTGCAGGCCTGCAAGAGCATCTCACTATGGGCCCCATGATAGACAGGGGGACCTGAGAAGTGGCTCTGAGTAGGACGTGACGACTCATTGGGAGAGCCCAGAACCAGAGCCCAGTATTTTAGCTCTGTATAGTTGGAGAACCCCTTGGATAGCGGGGAATACACAGTATGTCACACTCTTCTTTCTCCTGGCTTGGGACCAGATGTGGTGAACCTATAAAGGCAAGCCAACTCAACACGTTTTTGAATGGCAGAGAAGCCACAGGAAAAGCTTAGATCTACATCGTACATAATACCAAGGACTCTTCAAGGACTATTGCTGCAAAAGAACATAAAAGCTCAGCAGCCTTAGTTAAACAACAGTAACAAAGCTAAAAAAAATGTATCTTCGTGTTACTTCAACCACCTTCCTCAGATGCCTCGTTTCTGAGGCTTGGGGGCTGGCTTTTGTTGGTTGTAGCCATTGTGTGATTAATACTAATAATGCTACTACTACTAATAATAAATCTAATGTTGTTATCCTCTTTACAGATCTCAGTTCTATCCCGGGATGAACAGCTGGAGAAACTTCAAACTGAACGCATAAGATGTGAAGAAACAATGGCTAAGGACCCTTATACGGTAACAGGTGAGTACACTTGACATTAAACATGACCTATATATACTCATATGTTGTCCTATTTAAGAAGTCTCTGTATTGTATAACTGTAAAAAGCAGCAAAAAATGAACAGCAGCTGTATAAAACGGAACGTACAATAGCACACGTGTAACTTAAACATATTGTAGCAGACATAATGTTAAAGCTAATGTATGGAACTATCATAGTGTACGCACCTCATTCATCATCATCATTTCCTTTATTGCTCATTCTGGGACATGGAACAACTACATCAGCGGGCCCCTTTGCAGGAAGCCTGCTTCCTAGTATTTATGTGCTCTTGGAGAACTGGGTTCCTTAGCAATTTGTTTTACATGGTGTGGTTGCTATCCCCATTGTTGAGAGCTGCGCATGGACTTTCAGGATAGATCGTACAGATTGCATCGGTGACTTCTTGCTGCCCGGCTGGTATGGTTTGATACGGTGATATAGGATACATAAATCAAGGATCTAGTGGACATTACATTTATTATAGTAGAAGGTGCCTGTATTGATGTATGCAAATTATTGTTGAAGTCGAGTTCTGAAATATATGTTAAACGGATCGTCTGTCCTGTGTAGGGTGATTCTTTGATGTTCTGAAACTTGTCTGTACTGTTTTGTATGACAGCAGTTTCAACCTTAACCGACATGCCTGAGGAACAATAGTCTGATTGTTTCAATGACCTAAGGATAGGTCTCAGAGACCCGTGGGATCTACATAGTCTCCGGTTCCTGAAGTTTATAGAAGCTGCTACAAGTGAATTGAAAAAGACAATGAAAATAAGAAAGACAGCAAAGACCACATTATGGTTTCCTCTTCACATAAACATCAGGATGAGGCACACAAAAATTCCCCAAATTGGGAGAGTACATCTGTTTCTACTGACTTCGTAAACGCATTTGATAAGTTAGAATAAACAGGATTATTTAAATCGTTGGAGTAGAATGGGTTAAACAGAAATATCACAGCATATTTAATTTTAAAAAAAAAAAGAAAAGAAATTACTTAAATATCAGAAACAAGTTTTCTCAGCCGCGAACATCAGTATAGACTACAGCACGAAACAAAGATGGCGATTATATATTAGATTATTCTACATCTACGCAGAAAAGAAATGATGGCAAAAGACTACAAACAAACAACCCGTACGCCAACAACGTAGTTGACAGATGAAAAACTGTGTATGGGTAGAGTTGTGACAGGACTACAGGAAATTTGCTAAAGAAATAATTTATCCTTCTTCGTAGTTCGCACTCGGACAACCACATCTTTCATATTAGCATGACTGTGACACCAAGGATTCTGTCCACGTCAAAGATTGCTTTCTCAAGAAAGTCACGGACATTTTGGTGTCACCTGTTTCTCTTGTAAAGCAGGCATATCTGGAGGACATGGAACATATTGTGCTTCTTTCATCCCGGAAATCGTGTATATGTCTCCTTATCGTTGATAGAATTATAGTCTTTGGTGGCCGGTTTATGTTCGCAAAATCAGTCATGGTGCACGCGGGGAGTGGTTTGACATGCACAGGCCGCAAGGTCTTTTCTATTTGGACATGCGCCCTAATATATCCAACAGACTCTATGCCCTAGGTTGAATGTGGTGCGCCTAGCCAAAAGGAGGCAAAATTTTATTTTTTGGTTTGACATGTACTGGCTATCCCACATGTCTAGCCACGAAAGTTAATTAAACTCTACTGGAAAATTAAATAAGATTAGTGAGTAAAATAGCAAATCAATTTTAGATAGTTACTATTTACATAATTTTAAAAAACAAAATAAAAACACAATAAAAACTAAAAACTTATTGTTACAAATGTCACACAGTAGTTTTAGTGTTTTCTTATAAAAAATTATATTGTGCGCTTTGCCCTGTGCTAATTATGCTTAAGAAAAGTCGAGCTTCTTGTAAAAAAAAGAACAACCGTTATTTTAACTCCCTCTCAGGCGCCTCCTGGCCGTTGGCGCCCAGGGCGGTAACACCGGTCGCTCTGCCCAAAGCCCAGCATTGTCAGTACAAATATTACAACCAGGTCTGTTTTCGATTATTGTTATATAGTGTGCCTATCTTTATCGTCCTGTATCTTTTTCATCATCGTTCTTATTTTATTTCTCTCTCATTTTTGCTCTTTCATCATTGTTAAAGTAATCTTTCTTAATCACGGCTTGTACCTAAGTGTAACTTTAAACACGTCTTTGATTTATTTCCCCACCTTACTTTATCTTTTGGAACACACTTGGCTCGGGAGACATTATGTTTGGCGCGGGAGGCGTTCACTTAGGGAATAAAAAGAATTCGTTTGATACCTAATCCTTTGTTTAAACAAAACGTGTGTTACTACATTGGGACACAATAGCAGGCCCCCAGAGATATCAGCAACAACGGAATCGTGGCAGGCACAGGTATGCATAGACATTAGACTATCTATGCATACCTCCGTATAATCATACCGTGGAGGAAAGTTAAGAGACGCATAAACAGTGTAGAATGGATATCAGTGTGGTAACAATCAGTGGCGTACTAAAGGGGGGTGCGAGGGGGGGGGGGCGTTCCGCCCCGGGTGACATCCAGGAAGATGGTGCCAGCGGACACTATTATGATAGTACATACTGTTAAAAATATACTTGCGAAGTGTTTTTCTTTATGGCAGGAAGGTGCCACAGGTAGGATCCGCCCCGGGTGCCAAATATTTTAGGGACGCCTCTGGAGTAAAACTTAATATATCATATCATTTCATCATTTAGTTAGGTTCACTCTCATATTTACTCAACTACATTTTTACATTTCATCTGTGTGTATGATGTAACGGTATTGCCTCCCTTGCTGTGCAGTAGTGGTCCAACAGTGGCCAAAACTTAAGAGTATCCAATACGTGCCTTCAAAGGTGTTTACGTTCGCACAATATTACTCTTGGCAGAGATGTAGATAGAAGGGTAATGACACTTCTGTTACAAGGGAGTTTTCATAAGATATTCAGATAAGCGAAAACAATGCTGCGTCGGCTGAGCACGTTACTAGAATCTGCCGACAACTTTTGTGAAGAATTAAGCAATGATTAATTTTAGTTCGTTAAGCCCCCACCTCTGATTTACTCAGTAGAATTCTTCTTATTCTGGTATAGCTTTGTTTAGAGTATGTTTAGTAAATTGACTGAGACAAAGATGCAGTACATTTAAAATGAATGATCTAAATTAAATTTGTAAAATTACAATAACAAAATTTAGTAATCACTTAAGTCAATAACTATGATAAAGAATATAAACGAAACGCTCTCCTGAGTATTGCGTTTTCCGATACATAGTTATACCCCCCCCCCCCCCCCCCACCCCCTTCTATTCCACCATCCCATTTAACTCAGAATTTATCCTCGATGAGTGTGGTGAAGTGAGATGTTATAAATATTTATAGGGGACTTAGTGTACTGACTGAGATCAGCTGTGAAGGTATATATATCTAATAAGAGTAGTGTATTATATATAACCTTGCTTGCTGCCACATATGTATACCTCAGTCAGAATTATTCTGGAATAGTGTGATGACTACGTTGTATGTCTAGGGTATGTGTATGATGAAGTGTAAGTCATAACAACAACAGACAGATAAACAATTTAATTTATTCCACCACACTTGACAACACTGTGACACTCACATACATATAACACTCTAAAGGATATCTTAAAGGAGTCACTGATAACTTTTCAAATAACAATATGTATTCATTGCTGTTATGAATGAATATGTGTCCTGATTCAAATACAAAGGGAACCAGGAATCACAATCAATTTTACTTACCAGTTATATGTACAGAATTTATCAATATGAATATGGTAATGACATATATTATTAAAAGTATCCTATGTGTGTCAGTTGTGTAGTAGTAATATGAGGTAATACTGGTTTTGTTTTGTTCAAGCTCTGTTGGTATTTGTCATCATGACTTCAATAGTTTGTCTTTATTGGGACTAGTATTGGAGATGTTCTCAGTTCCTGATATTAAAACAATTTAATTCCCCTCTTAATGTTATTTTTACAAGGTCATTTTAAGCTGGGGGTACATAATTTTGAGCTCAGCTGGCCACATCAGCTTATCTTGTGTGATGGCGGCAGGAAAAGACTCCTCTGCTCGATTTCTCCCCTGGGCTCTGGAGACACCTCACTGATAGCTAAATGGACCAAGGAGTATGCTGTCCGACTCTGGATTCAGCAAAGCTCTGACCAGGTGCTGCTCAATACCATCAAGACCACGGTCCCTGAAAACAAGAAGGATGTACCTTCTACTTCATAACTAAATTATACTCTCTTTTTACACTGAGCACAATACATCACAAACATTGAGTTCAGAGCGTTAGGCCAACTGTCAGCTTCATCTGAAATACTTTATACCAGTATTAACCTCCTTAATGGTTACTACGCCTCTGCACTTCCAGCATTATTTCTGTCTAATCAATAATCTAGGTGTCAGTGTACTGTTTGGCCATTCCATGCAGTTTTACTTTCCTCCGACACCTTCTGTTCAGGCTGGAGCATTATAGGCTTTACATCATGTTTGCTACTGAACTACACATATATACAGGCATAAATTAACAATTCACATTCAATTTTCATTAAAAGATACTGAATGTTTCAAGCTTACCACAATTCATGGAAACAAACACAGATACGTTGATTAGCAATGAATTCTGGCACAACTACTGGCACAAATTCCCATCTGCTTATGTTCCAGGCTTTTATTTAGCAAAAATATGAGCTGGCTTCAACGCACTGTTGCTTTATCAAGCTTATTTGACTAGTGGTCTCGAACTAACGCTCCTAAATGAGTATATCAGCGAGTCTGGCCAATGGAGCCACGTTTCGACAAGTGTTTGAAAAAATTTTAACTTCCTACGTCTCCCCTAACAACCAAAGATAGTATTTATAGCCCGACTAATCGTGTTTAGCCTTACATATCATTCCAGCCAATCAGTTCAAATGTAACTTGTGGCCCATTTCCCGTACAATGGTGGTGTAAAAAAATCTACCACTGAGCGATTCTGATTTTGGGTGTTGTCTGACAGCACCATCATTTTATTTTGGCTATAACTTGTTAATTCCTAGACTATTTGCATAACGTTGTACATATTCTTTGTCAGCAAACCCTAAGGAACCCAAATATATATATTTAATAGAGCTAAGTGGCTGCGTTCAAAATATGCAATTTCTTCTACCTCCTGTTTCGAAGATGTGCTGTCTGGGTACTGTAATGTTTTCAAACGTAAACCCATATAATGTTATCTTTTCTAATAAGCGTTTCCCAGGTTTTTTTAAAACCTAACTCTGGGAAGGGTAGTGAATTTATCACTGTCCGTCTGAAAAAGTTAGTGCATGTGGCCTTACACGCGTGATAGTAGTAATTGTGTATCGCGCGACGCGTGTTTTGTGTTGCACGTGTTCGGCTTTATGCCTCTCCATTCTCTCTATCCTTTAGTCCATCTGTCTTTAGTTACGCCGTGTATAAAATGGAATGAATGAAATATTTAAATTAGGTCATTGATCAGCTTGGTATCTCAATGTTTTTCCAAGAAATACAGCACACGTTTCATTGAAGAAAGCGGGTAATAATATAGTAGGCTTTTACTATCAACGTGAAAGCGTTACAATTTGCAGACGAAGCAGAAAACAAGGGGGATTTCGAGTACATTCCTTGTGACAGCACTGTTATTTTACCATTGCTCTTTTCTTTATTAGAATTTATTTGTTAGGCTTTATATTTACCTTATAATTTATATATGTGGATTAGAATATTCCACGACAATGAGAATTAAATTTAATCCCTCGGCATAAAACTTTCTTTACATTTAAATTGAGTAGCTTTTATAGTTACTTTTCATTTAAATGAGAAGGTTAATAGTACAGATAGAATATGTTTACGTTTACATTTCCACTGATTGAAAAATTTTCATAATATAAATTGAATTTGTTTTCATTTATGTTTACACTGATTTAAAAGCTTGAAACTTTCATGAATTTTAAAGTGAATATGTTTAAATAGACATTTACACTGGTTTGAAACTGTAAGTATTATACTTAAAATGTACATCATTTCTTTCATCCTTCCCGCCCTGCTCCATATGGAACCTGGGACTCTTTATGCGTTTATTTCACTTTAAGAAACTGGCAATAAAGCAGTCACCAGCCTTTGGCAGTGATGGTTCATGAAATCATCATTCTATACGCGGAGGTTACCAGCCTCAAATGACTTGGACAACCACTAGCTATTTTCACATAATATTCACATGGTTATATATATATATATATATATATATATATATATATATATATATATATATATATATATATATATATATATATATATATATATATATATATATATATATATATATATATATATATATATATATATATATATATATATATATATATACGAGGGTTGCTTAGAATGTAATGCCCCACATTTTTTTTCTCATCCCAGAATAAAGATAGCAATGCGAAAATTTACACGTAGCAACACTGATGTTTCCCGCGTATATGTGCGTAATTGTACGGTCGTCCGACAGATTGCGCTGCTGCAGTAGTCTGTAAAAATGGTGTCTGTGTACGCGATGCATTACAAACAACGAGCGGTAATTGAATTCTTGGTGGCGGAGAAAGAAAGTGTGGGGAACATTCACTGTGTATAGAAGTTGTGCGCTGTTTATAGAAGTTGTGCCGTCGATAGGAGCACCGTTGGACGCTGAGTTCAGAGAGTGAAGGCTTCACGAAGTGGAGAGACGGAGCTGCATGATCGGCCGCGGTCTGGACGTCTTGCCACAGCCACCAGCCCAGACATGTTGCAGCGCGCCGTAGCCATTATTCGTGAGGATCATCGCATCACAAGTCGACAATTGGCCCTACAGCTTTCAGTCAGCAATGGAAGTGCGATGGCAATTATCGACGCTCTGGGATATTTGAAGGTATGCTCAAGATGAGTTCCTCAAAGTCTCACAACCGACCACAAACGTCAAAGGAAAGACATCTGTTCTGAATTGTTGGAGCGTTTTGATGCTGAGGGAGAGGCCTTTTTGTCCCGGATCGTCACAGGTGACGGACCCTGGGCGCAACATTTTGAGCTGGCGACGAAAAGGCAGTCAATGGAGTGGCATCATCCGCAATTACCACGAAAAAAGAAATTCAAGACAACTCCCTCCACCGGAAAGATCATGATCACCGTCTTTTATGACATTGATGGAATAATTCTTGTGGATGTGATGCCCAGAGGTGAGACAATTAACTCGCACGCGTACATCAAAACCCTCAACATACTCAAACAGCGCTCCATGCGAGTGCGGCCTAACAGGAATGCAGTAGACATTTTGATCATGCATGACAATGCCCGCCCTCACACAAGTCTGACAACTCAGGAGGCAATCGCCAAATTTGGTTGGACTGTGCTCCCCCTTCCCCCTTATAATCCTGATCTGGCGCCCTCCGATTTTCATCTTTTTGGGCCACTGAAGGATGCACTGCGCGGGACAAAGTTTGAAGATGACGAGAGCGTGATTCGTGCAGTGAGGACATGGCTGTGTGAACAGGAAACGAGCTGGTACAGGGAAGGCATGCATGCCCTTGTTTAGCACTGGCATAAGGCCATAAAAGTGGACGGAGATTATGTGGAAAAATAGCATGTGTAAAAGATGCATCTAGTTATACTGTGCGTGAATTTTATACATTGTGAATAAATAGTTTCCGAGAAAAAAAGTGGGGCATTACTTTCTGCACAACCCTCGTATATATATGTTAGTTCACATGTTAGTAATAAAATATAGAATGTAAAATGCCAACTTACGCCAATCCTGGCTCACAGACTTTTTGCTCAGATGAATGAAGTTAAAGGTACTGACGATGCCTTCTTAAACGTGTACTTGGGGTCGTTAATTCTAACTTTAATTCCCTCTCTGACTTCGTGTGTACAGTTTCCTCAGATATTCCGGTTTTCCTTATTTAAAATGATAAACTGAGATTTTCTGGGCTATTTTGTAAGTCCTGATAGATTCTCTAATAAAAGGAGTCCGGTCTGATAAAATAGAATTTTGAATTCTAGGCTTCACTCTGGCAAGGTTTGGTTGTGTCTGTCTTGGCAAGTGATCTTCAAAATAAATTTGACCGATTGAAGCGTCAGGTTATATTCACTGTCCTTCCCGCTCTGTTTGTGACGAAGCTAAAAAAGCGCCAATCCTTTGAAAAAGTGGAAGGGGGGGGGGGGGCGGTGGGCGATTTCAAAACATTCCTGACATGGAATAATTTTGAACCTAATGTAGAGGTCAAGTCTTCCGTATATCGTGTGACAATATCCGATGCCCTTACAGGCGAACTCATCAACCCATCTGTAAACTCATACGAGCCGACAAATGTGTTTCCGATGTAACAAATTTATTACTTTATCAGAAAGTAATATATTCGCCGACGGCTAATCTCGTTATCTGTCCCGCACTCTGGCCTTTATCAGCGATTTAAGCAAACACGTTGGCGATGGTAGGGCTAATCTGTAGCGGCCAAGCTTTGGTATACAAGAATTACCAACTTGTCTGATGTTCAATATTACCCCCGCCGCTCCTTGCAAATGTGATCAAAGATGTGATCATCAAGGAGTGTCAATTGTTTGAACAAACAAACTCTCTGCTACGTAGCAAACAGAAAGAAAAGGGTGCGACCATGGAAAATCACGCAAATAAAATCATTACAAAAATGTAACTGATTACTGCCGTCGTGAAAGAGAGATCGGAAAGAGGTCGTCCCAAAAATCCATCTCGCGACATGTGAGTCGTCTTTCACCACCATTTTTTCACTGTCTACTAACCCTATATATGTGTATATTAGTAAATAAACCGTATTGCCGCTTTGATCATTACCCGGTTCGTTAATGTATCACTCGTGCTGTCTGTGTTAAGTATTTACGTGTAGGCAAAATCCTTTATTTAGAGATCTGAGGGCAGAAGCTCAAGTCGTTGGTAAATAGAAAACTTTCCATAACTTATTAGAAAACACTAAAAAGTGGAGAGCATTTGCCTTCTCTTCTTCTTGTCCTTATCTCGAGTAGGTTTCTTCTTTTCTCAACGAGCCAATTTCTGGAGACCTTCCTGACAACATTCCATAGACCATCCCCATAGGCAAATACTGTTGTAGTTGTAAACAATACGACAGTTATGACTAAGCTCCTTCATTGTATCAGTTTGTGTTCTTTAAAGCGAATATTGTTTTTATACATCGTCCGTCTTCTTATTACTGCTCGTTTCCTCCTCCATTAGGAAAAAAAAAAAAATATTGGTCAGGTCATAAATGTATTATTATCTGCGTGAGTATTCTACTGTGTCTGTTGTCTTTTTGAAGTCCTAGTAGTGTCAGTTTAGTCATTTTCGTCATTATAGTTGATTTCGTTGCTGTAATCCCGACTTCATATTCTTGTTTTTTTTTATTATCAAGACGACACGTGGATGCAATCTTCCAGGTACAGTTTTCACTGTCGACTTAAGTCTTCCGCTGAGACTAACTGAGAGCATCTCATCTATTTTATGATACATTTCTCCACGTAGTCGACGCTAAATTATCTATTAATGCCACTAGCTGTCTGGCCTTTCCTGGCATTTGTCGAAGAGAGAGCAAGGTTATCTGCTGACGAGAGTGATTGCGTCAGAAATGACGATCTTTTCTTTTTACTACTTGCCCAGCAGTATTGGTCTGACATTTTAGTTGCTTGCTTGAGATTGTTAAAATGTCGTTTCTTTGTTTCAATGTAATGTTAGGAATAGTTTATGTACTGAATATTTTTTTTTTTTAAATGGCTTCTTAGATCACGATATTTGATATTTTTGTCGTTTTCTTTCGTTAAAAGTAATAGATTATTTGGGCATTTGGCAGATATCATTTTGTTCGCACAATGTTTCATAACTTTTTTTTTCACTAAATACAACAAGCTTAAATCTACTAATACAGTAATACAAAATAGTAAACAACAATGAATATAACAATATCCATAAATGATTTTACTTATTTTTCATGAAGTTAAACAATAGTCTTCAAACTTATATAAAATGAAGAAGTGCAGCACTGTGGTGAAAAATTCTAATCCACATATAATAATAATAAATTCTTTAAGCGCCAAACACGGCGCATAAGGCAGAAACCAGTGCTCTCCAGGTTGTTCGTTGTGACGCCACTCCTCTTAGCTCTTGCACATTATTTAGGCCCAACGTTCTTCCTTCTCTTATTATTGTTCTTCTGAGTGTTTCTTTTGGTCTTCCTTTTTTCCGCTTACCCTCAGGAACCCAAGTGAGCGCTTGTAGTGGTATTCTGTTGTTTTGCATTCGTAGGACATGACCGATATATGACCATCGTCTTTTCCTTATATAGTCGGAGACATATTTCTGCCTAGAGTCTTCTCTTATTTGTCGATTAGTCTTGAATTCTTTCCAACTGATGTTCATGAGTTTTCTAAGACATTTGTTCTCGAATGTATTCAGCTTGTTCTCCAATGATTTTGTTATTTTCCAACTCTCACAGCCGTATGTTAACACTGAGATGACATTTGAATTAAACAGACGAAGCTTGGTATGTATATTCAATGATCGTAATTTCCAAATGTTAGATAATCTATTGAAGGCGCTAGCTGCCAAAGCAATTCTAGTATGGATTTCTCTTGTTGTGTCACCATCCTGAGTCATTTTACTGCCTAAATAATTGAAACTTTCAACTTTCTGTAGTTTTTCCCCGTTCAAGATGATATCAAAGGTCTCGTTAGAAAAGTTCATAGCTTTAGTTTTAGAGGCATTTATTTGGAGACCAATTTTAACCGAGAGATGACACAAATTATTTATTGCTTCTTGGGATTGTCTTGGTGTTGAACTTAAGAATGCTACATCATCTGCGAAATCCAGGTCCCCCAGGAATTTTCCATTTGTCCATTTTATACCCAATTGTTCATTGTGGGTATAGTTTCTCATAACCCAATCAATAGCTATTCCAAAAAGTAGTGGTGACATAATACAGCCTTGTTTCACCCCTGTTTCTACTGTAAACCATTCTGTATTCCCTTTATTTGTTCTAACACAACATCTTGCATTGTCATATAGCGCTTTGATTATATTCACATATTTTGTTGGAAAACCATAGATTGTAAGTATCTTCCACAATGATGGGCGGTGTAGACTATCCACATATATAAATTAGAAAATAAATGTAAAGCCCAATGAAGTAATTCAATAGAAAGAAAGAAGAATGGTGAAAGACCAGTGCTTTCCCAATAGCGTACACCTGCGTTGTAGGGCGCCATAATGGCTGAACCAGATATCCCCTTTTTCTACTTCGTCTGCATAACTGTAACGCTTCCACGTACGATAGTAAAAGCCTACAGCATCATACACGCGTTTCTAAAAATAAAATTGGTACTGTATTTCTTAGACGACCTTGATAGGCACACTGCTTAATGACCTAGATATAAATACTAGCATTAATGTCATTATATACACTACGTTAACCTAAAAGACAGACGGGCTTAGAAGAGAGAGAGAGAGAGAGAGATGCACGGAGGAACGCCAATCACACGCGAAAGGCATGAAGACCTGATTTTTTTTCAAATAAACAGTAAATAAAAAACACTATCGATACGAGGTTAGGTTTTGAAAACAGGTTTAAGCTCTTATTGGGAAACCTGACATTCCACTGATTTATGTCTAAGCTCCTGACATTAGTCTGACAGTACAGAAGACATCCCTTGGTATGGAAGTGAACGGGTGGTAGAAGCAAATACACGACTGTCCTAGAATAATACATATTTTGAACGAAGCCACTTAGCCCCATTAAACTTATATATTCTTGTGCCTTAGGACTTGCTGACAAAGAATATGTTATGTGTTACGCAAATAGTCTAGTAATTAACAAATTATAGCCAAAATACTATAGTGGGGTTGTCTGACAGCACAAGATCATATTTGCTTGTAATGGCATGTTTGAAAAACACTGCTTTAGGGGAAATGAGGCCAACAAGTTAGATACGATTTGATTGGCTGTAGTAAAATGTAAGGCGAAACCTTATTAGTCGAACTGCAAATACTATTATTGTTGTTAATGGCTACGTGTAGGATGGGTAAAATTTTTTTCAAAGGCTCTTGTAAACATGGTCTCATTGGTTAGAACGTTCGATATAGTCAAATAGAAGCGTCAGTTCAGGGCCAGTTTTGAAAATAAATTTTGTAAGAAGCAAGTGCGTTGAGATCAAGCTAATATTTTTCTAATAAAAGCCTGGGATAAGGCAGATCAAAATTGTGCCAGAATTCATTGCCAGTCAACGTTACTTGTGTATATTTCCTTGATATGTGGTAAGCTAGACATATTTCCTATATATATATATATATATATATATATATATATATATATATATATATATATATATATATATATATATATATATATATATATATATATAATATGAAAATTGATTATGGACTGATAAATTGTGTCTGTATGTGTGTGGTTCAGTAGCAAACAGAAGGCAAAGCCTAGATATTGCTCCACCATGTAAAAGCTTGTCAGGGAGGAGTATAACTGCATAGGCATATATGGGATTGCCAATTAGTAACATGACACCTATCCTATTGTAAAGAAGGAATTAACGCTGGAATTGCAGAGGCGTTGTAACCATTAGGGAGAGGAATACTGGTGTATATTGTCACATGAGAAGCTAGCAGTTGGCCTACAGCGCTGAACTCTGTGTTTGTAATGTCCTGTACTTCAGTGTGGAAATATATTATATATTAGTTCTGAAGAAGGAGGTACAACCTTCTTATTTCAGGGACCGTGGTACTGAAGTATTAGAGCAGCACCTGGTCTGAGTTTTGCTGGATCCAGAGGGCTGGCAGCAGACTCCTTGTCTAAGATATCGACCAGTGGTGTATTTCAAGATAACTGAGAAGCAAGCGAGCAGAGGAGACAGTTTTCCTGCCGCCGACATATGAGTTAAGACTTTGTCAGCCAGAGCAGCTCACCCTTGTATAACCCACCCTAAAATTGACTGTAATACTAAATCAAGAGCGACAGTTATTGTTGTACAAATAAAAAGAAACTGTGATCCCTTCAATATTATTTCCACCAGTAACAAACACATGAAGTCGTGATGACAAACAACAACCTAGCTTCAAAAGCCAGTATTACCTCATAATACTACATCACAACACTACACACATATTGTAATAATATTATGTCAGGACAAAGATCCTTTGTATAAATTTTGTACATAAACATTGTGTATACATTTGATTGTGATTCCTGATTCACTCTGTAGTTGGATCAGGATATTTATTATTGAAAGAAACTAATACATAATTTAAAAGTTAACACTTGACTTACTTAAGCTAGTCTTCTAGAGTGTTATATGTATGTGCTTGTCATAGTGTTGTAAAGTGTTGTGGATCTTAATTAAAGTGTTTATCTGTCTGTTGGTTGTTGTGAACTTACACTTCATCACTATCATAACCCTAGACATTCAACGAAGTCATCACAATATTCCAGAATAAGTCTGATTGAGGTCTAAATGTGGTAGCAAAGTAAGGTCATCTGTAACACACCACACTTATTAGATACAGATACCGTCACAGCTGATCTCAGTCAGTACACTAAGTCCCCTATAACTATTTTTATAATCCCAACTTACCACAAGCACAAACATTTACAAACTAACAATTGTAGAATTTAGTAGAAATGTATTAATATTGAACGACACACCGTATCTATGCCACGAGCCATGTCATGCGCCCAGAAAATACAAAGAGCCGCCTAGAGCGCCAAATTGATATAGTCAGATTTCCTGATTTCTGCAACTGTACACGTTATAAAACAACTTATTTGTTGCTTGTACGTTATAAGGCTTACGCTTTAAAATATTTTTCAGGCAGTTTACTAAGACTCGCTTCCGTATGTTAGGATCTCTATATAATGCGGAAGAACACTTTTTTTTCTTCCATTAGTGAAGAGTTGTTGCATATACAACTTCTCATTTTACGGAATGCAGCTTTGCCTTGACTGTTCTGCTCTTCACCTCTCAGGTGCACATTCCATTTGATATTATTAGCATGCCTAGAGGTATACAAATCTATTGACATGTGTAAAAACTATCCAAACAGGAGGAGAACGTTGTCGTGGAATATTCTAATCCACATATATAAATTATCAGGTAAATATGAAGCCTAACAAATAAATTTAATAAAAGAAAAGAGAATTGGTAAAAGAACAGTGCTGTCACAATGACTGTACTCGAAATCCCCCTTGTTTTCTACTGCGTCTGCAAATTGTAACGCTTTCACGTTGATAGTAAAAGCCTACTGTGTCGCGGCACGCTTTCTTCAATGAAACGTGTACTGTATTTCTTGGAAAAACCTTGAGATATGCGAGCTGATCAATGACCTAGATTTAATATTTCATTCATCCCATACACAGCGTAACTAAAAGACAGATAAAGCAGGGGAGAGAGGGGCAGGAAGCATGCAATACTAAACACGCGTCGCGCGATACACAATTGCTGCCATCACGCGTGTAAGGCCACATCTTGTAATAATCCTACTAAGAAGCAGTGCGTTGAGCACCAGTGTATATTTTATATAAAATAAAGCCTGGGACATCGGCAGATCGGAGTTGTGCTATATTCATTGCCAGTCAACGAAACTGTTTATTATTCTATGAATTGTGGGACCGTGGTCTTAACGTTATTGAGCAGCACCTGGTCAGAGCTTTGCTGAAGCCAGAGGTGGACAGCATACTCCTTGGTCCATATAGCAACCAGTGTGGTGGCTCCAGAACTCATTAAAGTAATCGAGCAGAGGAGCCTTTTTCTGCAGTCATCACCAAAGATAAGAGAGTGTAGCCATGGAGCTCAACATTATGTACCCCATCTTAAAATGACAGTGTAACATAAAATTAAGAGGGGAATTTAATTGTTTTAATATCAGGAACTGAGAACATCTCCAATACTAGTTCCAATAAAGACAAACTATTGAAGTCATGATGACACATACCAACAGAGCTTGAACAAAACAAAACCAGTATTACCTCATATTACTACTACACAACTGACACACATAGGATACTATTAAAAATATATGTCACTACAAGATTCATATTAATAAATTATGTACATATAACTTGTAATTAAAATTGATTGTGATTCCTGGTTCCCTTTGTATTTGAATCAGGACACATATACATTCATGACAGCACTGAATACATATTGTTATTTGAAAAGTTATCAGTGACTCCTTTAAGATATCCTTATAGAGTGTTTTATGTATGTGAGTGTCACAGTGTTGTCAAGTGTGGTGGAATAAATTAAATTGTTTATCTGTCTGTTGTTGTTATGACTTACATTTCATCATACACATACCCTAGACATATAACGTAGTCATCACACTATTCCAGAATAATTCTGACTGAGGTATACATATGTGGCAGCAAGTAAGGTATCTATAATACACTACTCTTATTAGATATAGATACCTTCACAGCTGATCTCAGTCAGTACACTAAGTCCCCTATAAATATTTATAACATCCCACTTCACCACATATATTGGGGGCTCGTCCGGGATTTTGAATCTTTAACTATTACAAATATTGGGGGAAATTCACTTCAGGGAATAATAAGAATTAAAAGGTATCCTTGGGTGGAATTAAATAAGGTTGAGCTCTCGGTGCCTGTGTTGTCCATTAGATATATATTTAGAGATTGAATTGTTAGTTAGACATTGTATAAACTTACCTGATAGACAATGGCGGACCTAGCCAAATTTCGATCTGCTGCTGTTCAGACTGCAAAAGAGTTAGGATTAGATGGGCAAGTTATGGTTGCCTATGTCACTACTGAATGTGACAAATTTATTGAACGCGAAGAAAGAAGGTTTGAAGCCGAAAGAAAATTAGAGGCTGAAAGGGAAATTAAGAAGTTACAATTTGAGGCTGAGGCTAAGAAATTGGAAGCAGAAGACAAAAGATTAGCTGCAGAAAGGGAAGCAGAGGAAAGAAGATTGACTGCAGAGAGGGAAGCAGAAAAGGAGGAGAAGAGATTACAAAGGGAACATGAGTTACGACTAAGGGAGTTTGAGTTTCAAGGCCATGCTCCTGAAAATGGTGCCAGTCCCTTTGCCTCTGATGCCACTGCTAGCCAAGGAGCCTCAACCTCAGCTATGAATTTTCATTTAGATCATTTTGTTGAGAAAGACGATGATATAGAGAGCTATCTAAATAGGTACGAACTATTAGCTACCATGTATGGGTTAGAGAGAGAAAGGTGGAGCTTAAAGTTATCTCAAGGACTTCGTGGGGCAGCTTATGAAGTTTTTGCAAAAATGAGCAGAAGTGATCAGGAAAATTATGACATGCTAAAGCAGGCTCTTTTGTTAAGATATGAAAAGAATGCAGAATTTTATAGGAAAAAATTTAGGAATGCTAAACTACTGTCAGGTGAAACCTATCACCAGTTCTCTGCACGAATAGAGACATACTTGGAGAAATGGACTTCTCTGGGGAAAACCCAAGATCTTAAGGAAATGGTCCTTATAGAGCAACTAAGAGAGTCCATGGCTCCAGACCTGAGAAAGTTTCTCATGGAACAAGGTGCAGAGAGGCTGGGTGAGTTGCTAAATGTTGCTGAAAGGTATCAAGCAGCTCAAGCAGAGGTAACAGGTAATAAAAAGAAACAGGTGGATAACTTTAGGGCGCCCCAGAACTTTAATAAATTTGATCCTAGGGATCAAAACAAAGGTAAGCACCAATTTGATAGGCCACGGTATGAAAATAAAAATAAATTCCCACAATTCGATGAAAGGAAATATGATGAAAGAAAATCTTTCAACCAAGGAAAAAGGTGGTGTAAGAATTGTCAGATGGACAATCATGACACTGACCGTTGCAGAAGGAAACCTGTGTATATGGCAACCCTTCAGGTCAGGTCGACCTCAAGACAGGAGGAGGATATTATGTTAGATACCACTCCAGAAGAGATGAGGAAGGCACAGGCTGGGGATAAAACACTCAAGCCTTGTTTCAGAAAATTGTCAACTTGTCATACAACTCCAGGCAAGGGAGATTTTTACATGAAAAACAAGTTGATGTATAGGAAGACTGGAGCTAGATCCAAAGGTCAGGGACAGCTGGTACTTCCTAAAAGATATAGGACAGACTTAATAAGGAGCCTACATGTGAAACCAGATGGGGACCATGAGAAGATAGGTACCATCATTCAAAAGGTGGCTCACAATTATTATTGGCCCAAAGCAAGATGGGACATTGAGAATTTTGTAGAAAGGTGTAGCATAGCACATGAGGGAACACCCACAAGTGGGAACATTGATCAGGACCTGGACACGCCACGGGGCAAAATTAGGCCTGACAATAAAAAGAAATATAAATTTGAAAAAGTGGACCAAATGGAATGGGAAGCCCCTTTTCACGGACAAGCTTCAATTAACTGTTTTACAATGGCCACTATGCGGAGAGTGCAAAAAGATGTCTTACCCCAGGATAAGCCGAAAATCCCTCAATCGGACTTAAACAAACTGGAGGAAGAGGATGCAGAGAGGAAATCTCTCATCAAGAATTTTAAGTGGGGAGAAAGCCCCAAAAGAAAAATTGGTAGCGGTCGTTTTGTGCATGATAATTCTGGGAGGAAAAATCATCACTATAGAACTTCGAGTGGAAGAGACCATACCGGTGCATGGACAAATAGGTCCACAAAATTAAAGGTCCAAATGTAGCTTTGTTAAGAACGTGGACTGATGAAAAGGCAGAGGAAAACATTACATCTTCATACCAATATGTGAATGAGCTGACCACTCGTTTAAAAACTGGCTGGAAACTTGCCAATGAAAATTTGAAACAAGCCAGGAAGAAACATGCTGCCTATTATAACAGGAAGGCGAAAGACAGAAATTTGGCTGTGGGAGAGAAGGTACTTCTTCTTCTCCCCGGGAGTCAGAATAAGTTACAAATTGGATGGCAGGGTCCATATACAGTTCTAGAGAAGGTGTCTAGAACAAATTATAAGATAGATAAGAAGGGGAAAGAAAAAATCTATCATGTGAATCTCCTGAAGAAATATTTGGAAAGAGAACATCAGGAAGAGACACACTTGTTGACCTTGTCCATCGCCATGGAGATGAAAAAGGAACCACTTTCATCATTTGAATATCCATTACACCCCTGTGAGACAGCAGCACAGGTGAAAATCAGTACACATTTAACGAAAACTCAGAAAGAGAGAGTGCAACAGGTTCTAAATAATCATGCAGAGGTGTTAACAGACCGACCAGGGCATACAAACCTATTGGAATATGATATGAAACTGATAGACCCCACACCTGTCTGTATGAAACCATATTCGATTCCGTTTGCTAAGGAGAAAGCTTTGAAGGAAGAGATAGACTATCTGTTGAAGGAAGGAATTATTTCGCACAGTGAATCTTCGTATAGTTCCGGTGTTGTACTCTTAAGGAAGCCCTCTGGAGAACATAGACTCTGTATAGATTACAGGAGACTGAATGCTATTACAGAAGGACAGGTGGATCCATTGCCGGATACAAATCAGCTGTTTGCCAGACTAAATAAAGCTAAATATTTCTCAAAAGTGGATCTGAGTAAAGGATACTATCAGATTCCAGTAAAGCCTGAGGTTAGACCATACCTAGCTTTTAGTACCTCAGAAGGACACTATGAGTTTAATAGATTGCCATTTGGATTGAAGAATGCGCCTAGTGTCTTTTCTAGAATGATGAGAAAATTATTGGACCCTCTGAATAATCCATGTATAACAAATTTTATGGATGATATCCTTATAGCAACAGAAACATTTGAGGAACACATTGACTCTCTGAACATGCTGTTTAATCGACTTGGGGAAGCAAATTTAACAGCCCGACCAACCAAATGTTGCGTTGGATGTAAAGAATTGGAATTTTTGGGACACACAGTTTATCAGGGAAACATGACCCCTGACCCAAAGAATTTAGAGAAACTACAGAAAGCCCCGAGACCACAAACCAAGAAGGACGTGAGATCCTTTGTCTCATTATGTGGCTTCTACCAGAAGTATATCAAAAACTTTAATTCCATATGTGCACCGTTAACTGATTTGACACGTAAAGGACATCCAGATCGCATTACCTGGAAACCACAATGTGAAATGGCTTACCAAGAATTGAAGGAAAAGCTCACAAGTAAACCTATTTTGAAATTACCTGACTTAAGTCAAGAATTCATAGTAAGGACGGATGCCAGTAATATTGGGTTGGGTGAAACTCTACTACAGAAATCAGATGCATTGGATGGGGAATTAAGCCCAGTGGCATATGCTAGCAGAAAGTTGAATAAAGCTGAAATCAACTACTCAACTAGCGAAAAAGAATGTCTTGCAGTAATATGGGCAATAAAGAAATTCAATATTTATCTGTATGGGAAGGCATTTAAGTTGCAAACGGACCACAAACCTTTATCGTTTCTAGCACAGGCTAGGCATGAGAACTCTAGGTTACTCCGATGGTCTTTACTTTTGGCTCCATATAATTTTAGCATTGAGTATATATCTGGAAAAACAAATTTGGGAGCGTATTTTTTAAGCCGCCATCCGTGTGATGAGAATCACCCTAAACCCCAGAAATAATAATAAATTTCTCTATGTGTATATAGAATAAAGGACTGACATATAATGTCTGTTTTAAGAGGGGAGATGTCGTGGAATATTCTAATCCACATATATAAATTATCAGGTAAATATGAAGCCTAACAAATAAATTTAATAAAAGAAAAGAGAATTGGTAAAAGAACAGTGCTGTCACAATGACTGTACTCGAAATCCCCCTTGTTTTCTACTGCGTCTGCAAATTGTAACGCTTTCACGTTGATAGTAAAAGCCTACTGTGTCGCGGCACGCTTTCTTCAATGAAACGTGTACTGTATTTCTTGGAAAAACCTTGAGATATGCGAGCTGATCAATGACCTAGATTTAATATTTCATTCATCCCATACACAGCGTAACTAAAAGACAGATAAAGCAGGGGAGAGAGGGGCAGGAAGCATGCAATACTAAACACGCGTCGCGCGATACACAATTGCTGCCATCACGCGTGTAAGGCCCCATCTTGTAATAATCCTACTAAGAAGCAGTGCGTTGAGCACCAGTGTATATTTTATATAAAATAAAGCCTGGGACATCGGCAGATCGGAGTTGTGCTATATTCATTGCCAGTCAACGAAACTGTTTATTATTCTATGAATTGTGGGACCGTGGTCTTAACGTTATTGAGCAGCACCTGGTCAGAGCTTTGCTGAAGCCAGAGGTGGACAGCATACTCCTTGGTCCATATAGCAACCAGTGTGGTGGCTCCAGAACTCATTAAAGTAATCGAGCAGAGGAGCCTTTTTCTGCAGTCATCACCAAAGATAAGAGAGTGTAGCCATGGAGCTCAACATTATGTACCCCATCTTAAAATGACAGTGTAACATAAAATTAAGAGGGGAATTTAATTGTTTTAATATCAGGAACTGAGAACATCTCCAATACTAGTTCCAATAAAGACAAACTATTGAAGTCATGATGACACATACCAACAGAGCTTGAACAAAACAAAACCAGTATTACCTCATATTACTACTACACAACTGACACACATAGGATACTATTAAAAATATATGTCACTACAAGATTCATATTAATAAATATGTACATATAACTTGTAATTAAAATTGATTGTGATTCCTGGTTCCCTTTGTATTTGAATCAGGACACATATACATTCATGACAGCACTGAATACATATTGTTATTTGAAAAGTTATCAGTGACTCCTTTAAGATATCCTTATAGAGTGTTTTATGTATGTGAGTGTCACAGTGTTGTCAAGTGTGGTGGAATAAATTAAATTGTTTATCTGTCTGTTGTTGTTATGACTTACACTTCATCATACACATACCCTAGACATATAACGTAGTCATCACACTATTCCAGAATAATTCTGACTGAGGTATACATATGTGGCAGCAAGTAAGGTATCTATAATACACTACTCTTATTAGATATAGATACCTTCACAGCTGATCTCAGTCAGTACACTAAGTCCCCTATAAATATTTATAACATCCCACTTCACCACAAACGTATTTCTCAAGAAATTCTGATTCTTATCTGTAAACCCCTTATCGTAGGAACTGGAGCGGTACTTATTAAATTACAAGCGTCGCAGTCAGAGTCGAAGTGAACAATTCATAATCAATTCAACAAGCCTGCTTTTTAAAAATTTGTTGAAACTCCAATCTGGCTGCCAGTTTTTACGGAAGCTGTTTGTTGCCAATAAATGTTCTTAATTGTTCTCAGGTCATTGCCATCGATGTTTTGGGCAATTTCCAACATTGTGATAATTTTGGTAAAAAACATCATTTGTTGAATAAATTTGCAGGACCAGAAGACGCAGCAATAGAGACCGCAGTCAGCGACTCATAGCTTGACTGCCTGCGTCAGGACCAGCGAACCAGAGCTGGTCAAGACCGTGCTCCACCTCCAGGTGGTGGTCCTGGAAACAGTCTGCAGCAGTGCAGGCTGGCTGAGCGAGCACGGATCGCAATGGGAAGGCAAACCCGGTCCTAAAAAATGCCGTGCAGAAGTCGGATGTGTCGACCGAAAGGTGCAGATATCACAGCTACGTTGTAAACAGACACAACGCAACCACCGTCCTTTTCAGGGCGAACGAGGAAGAAGGAAGAAGAAGAATAAATTTGCACCATTATCAACCCGTGGTGCAACCTAAAAAGCCGACAAAACAGACAACGTTAAAAACAAAAGAAATGGTACAGTTACGACAATAAAGACAAACTACATTAGCGTTCTAGAGAACAAAAACACTTCATATGGCAGTAAGTTGTGTTAAACTACACGGTATACTGCCGCATTGTTACTTTTATTTACCACACTCTATAGTATTGCCTACGTGCACTAGGGACTTCTGAACACTAATAAAATACTTGACATCAATTTTTTTTTTTTCACAATATTTGCCCAGAAATGTAAAAAAAAGCTTAGCGGGTAGGGGAGAAAATAAAGAAAATGATGGGACTTAAGAAGTTACTGTCCTTGGTTTGTTCGTGCTTAAAACCTTTAGCACGCTGCATAAAAATTCTGAAAATTTGCTCTGCAGCTGCATTCTTTTTCACAACACCCCCTTTTTTTTTATAGTGGATGACTTGTAAAGTCTATAGTTTTTTTGTTTCTCGGTCAATTGCTATCATTTTTAGAATTTATATAAATAAATGAATGATGAATCTGATGATATAAAATTTGTTTGTGTACATGTTAGATGTGATAGGAAGAGAGGAATGGAAAGATGATAAAAACGATAACAAAATTAAAACATTTTTTTTTAACTTAAAATTTTTTTTTTAAATTAAAAAGAAAAACCAACAAACGAAGAGTCCTTTTTCCTTGCATCTCAACGAAAGTCATTTGACCAATACAAATCAAATGACGATCTTTTCGTTACACCCATCATCAGTAGCAAAGCAACAAACCCCCTCGTCAGCAGTGACATTCGGCCGTAACCCTACACCTTTCCCATAAACCTAAACCCTATAATTAGACATACTAGCAATGACATTCTACTTTTGTTTCCATCTCTGCCATCACCCATATTCTGAGAACCGATATCAGCGCTAATAAAGACAAAAATCTCCTCGTCATCGCATCGGAGTCAGAATCCATTACAATTTGAGCGAAAATGGTCGCGTGTTCGATGCCGATTGATATCGATTTAAAAAGTTCACAGAAAATAAACGCGAATACACCCATCACTAAATAAAGATCGGAAACGGAAGCTAACTCTCTCGAAAATAACATTAAAACTTAACATTCGGGGCTGAAATCACGTGTACACAATTCCTAATGCTAGAAACCGACGATATCCGAAAGGCGACTTAAGTCGTCTTCAGCTGGGAGAACATAGGGATCTGCTGGCTAATGAAGTCGACCGTAGCGTGCTAAAGGTTTAAACACGATTAACGTTTACAGTACTGTATTTAGTCACTAGGTGGCGCTTCACTAAGATTAACTTGAGGACATACGTTCTGTGATGGCGTCAGCTATGATTAAAGGCTGCCAGCATTTCTGTTGTAAAGGACTTTATCTTAAGTGACTGCTAATTCCAAAGTCGTCTGTAGCTCCGCATTAGTAGTACTAGTACTTCCTTCATTACGCAAAGGATGAAAGGTGGAGAACACACACAACTATACACGCGAGGAGGGGGAGAGTACTACGCTCCCTACGGAATATATAATTGATCTGAACACTTTCAGATGCAAGACTAGATAGATGCTTTCAATTCTTGGAGCTGCTTTTTTTTAGTTGTTTTTTTTAAAAGTGGGTCAGTTTTATTATTGTTGAGTGTGCGTGTGTGCGTTCGTATATATATATACATTTTCTTCTAAGAACTTTAAACACGCATTCACATACACATACACACACAAGACAAGGGAAACAGAGGATGAGACGAATAGAAAAAGAATTAGCATTGATTATAAAAGAAGATTGGCAATACGACAATGTGTATTCCATTGAAGTACAATTTCAAAAGAAAGCCATTTAATAAATATCTCGGCTTTTGAATTTAAGAGACGTGGGTGAATAGTTTGCATAAGGCCCCTTTTGCTGGAACCCATTCTACATGGTATACCAAAAGGACTGACCGCGATAGCTTATGAAGAATACAGAGTAAATAGCATCATGATCCACACTCTAAATTATTACTGTAAACAACTGATTACATTTAGACACATGCTGTGAAAACAAAGAAGAATGGGACGAAGGAATATGTGGAAGAACTCTACATTACAAACAAAACTATTACTTTTTACTTTGAGAAATCACAGAAATGTTTGAACATAGAGCAGTAACTGCAGCTCTGGAGGTCAATCAAAAGGTCAAGGTAAAGGTAGTCCCATAGCAGAGACTACAGTAGGGGAGTAGGGAAGTGAAGTGTTCGAGACTTCACCATGCTAGGTCCATTTTTTTGTATGAGATGGGGAGACCATTCTCGCTGGTCGCTGATCTTCCCTATCTCAAGAGCAAAGTCAGGTACACATTTCAGTTGGATTTACTGGATCGTGACGCCACCAGGATTCGACCCCACAACCCCTGGTAACTATGTTGCGAGAGGAAAGTACTCTAACCACTCAGGCAGTCGGACGATATGGCTTGATAAACAGGACACGCGTGTGTACAGCTGTTACATGTCGGACATCAGGATGTTTGGCTACTCAGCTGATTCCATCGTCACAAACAGTGAAATGTTCCGAGAATGCCCGTTACTCTTCAGAGACATCAGTGCTGAAAATATTTCTCATTCCTTGACAAAGTAGTATTAATTTTTATATATTTATATACTTACTAATCACATCAGCAAATGAATGGAAACTGGTCCGTAACCAATCCACTTTAATCACCTGTTACGTAATGTTTGGCAGGGTTCAGTGTTAATGTTGTTTACCCTCTTTGGGATCAAGGTCGACACATTGCCGTGTTGTTCTTCACCTTCCATTTATTTCATGGATGTCTACGTTGTGCTATTTTTAGGATTGATCGTTGTATTAAAATAAAATCAAATTAAACACAAGAGAAAGAAAGGAACTAACATGTTCCTGCATTGATAATTTCATTTGAAACTCCCACATAATTTCCTAGAGTGCATAGCTCAATCTAGAAGAGCCCCATAACAAATAAAACGCTCTTTAGTTTAAAAAAAAAAATGAGAATAAACCTTTCACTTCAGAAGTCATCTACGCAGAAATCAAAACAATACACAACGGCCAAGTTAATAGAAAATAAGAAATAAGGTTCGTATTAAAGAGATATTTGGAGCAGTAATCTACATAAGGAAGAATAGTTTGATCTCGGTCACAGTGTGCATTTATTGAATCCACTGACCCAGGAAAGATCTCATTAGACCTTAAATACAAAGAGTTTGATAACAAATCCCAGTGGTGGAAAGTCGAGCCTTGTGTTGCTGGGAGAAACCAGTAGATAACAAACACGATAATCGTCTGTGGCAACAATACGGATTGTTTTGTCAAACAAACAAAGAAGTTCCCTCAATGCACGGTCACACATTTCCAGGTTTTTGTCGCTGCGGTTTTTTTCGTTCAACATCGTCTTTTATTTCTTGTCTGTCGCCTCATCCACCTCCACTTCCACAACCACCACTTCCTTCTTCTTCTGCTTCTTTTTCTTCGTCTTTTCTTCTACATCTTTCATTTTGTTCTGACACTGAACAATTTTGTTTTTCTTGTTTCTCCATGTTATTGAGTTGCAGCACCAAATAAATTATTCAGTTTTACTAGTTTGCAGAAAATTTTTCTTTACTAATGTTCGCTGTTCTGGCCTCAAAAACTAACGTGTGATTACGATATCCATTCACTAATTAATCTTACTTACTTACTTAGTCGTTCCCCTTCTACCGTGAGGTGTAGAGGTTTGGAAGAGAGAGCGCCAGACTATCCTATCGGCTGTCTTCCTCCTGGCCTGGTTCCATTCTAGTCCTCGGTCCTTCAAAGATTGTCTAATGTTGTCCACCCAGCGGACTCTGGGTCGTCCTGGGGGTCTGGATCCCTGGCCCTTTGTTTCCCATCGTGGTAGCCGATCTTCTCCCATTCTGCAGACATGGCCAAACCATCTTAGTTGGGACTGTTCTACTTGGGTCTGTAGGGGGTGGGATTTTAGGCCTTGACGTATCGTCTGGTTGCGGACCATGTCTCTTCTTGTTACTTCAACCACCGTCCTCAGATACCTCATTTCGGAGGTTTGGATCTGGCTTTTGTGGGTTGTAGTCATTGCCCATGACTCGCATCCAAATGTCAAGACTGGGACATAGGTGGAGCGGTATACAACCATCTTCGTTTTCTTACCAACCTCTATCTTGCTGAGGAATCCTCGATTTATGGCCTGAAAAAGTCTCCCAGCTGCTGCTTTTCGAGTGGCCAACTCTTCTTTGATGCCCCCCTTTCGGTCTATAATAGCTCCGAGGTATTTAAAGTGGTCGACCTGCTCCAGGACCTGTTCACTGATTAATCACCCTTCAGAATCCCAAGGATCAAAGGCCTTCAACAAACTTTTTCCATCTTCCTGTCCTGTGCCATCAGCTCAAGGTCTTTCAGTGTCTTCCTTTCATGTTTTATCCAATTCTCTTGTCCATGTGTTCGTGTGTCTCCCTCTATCCCTATTACCCTGGCGATTCCAGAAAAGGACTACAGTGTACTACTATCAACATGTTTTCTCAGTGTGTGTCCTAACCATTGGCAGCGTCATCAACATCATCATTGTCTTCTCGCCCCTTGTACAGTTTGGAGCCACAACTACCGCTGGCTGCACAAGTTATTCACATGCATAAGCAGTGGCGTATTCAGTAACAATTTGTTTTACATGATGAGGTTGCCAGGCCAGTGCACAACCCCATCTTAGTCGTCGTGTACCCCTTTCTGAGCGAGGATTAGTCCTATTCTCATGAGAGGCCCCTGAGAACTACACGGGGCTGATCCTGATATAGGGAGATATCATTAATATTCATCTGGCACATTGATTGCTCAATGACGATTTCCCTTAGATTAGCTTTGTTATTCCAGAACAGATAATATCTTCATTAAAACGGAGTCCACAACACATGGCTCTTAGTACATCTAATCGCTGCTGTATAAAATAGTTGACTTTGAATCCAACATTTGCAAATTGTAACATAACTTTGTTGTTGATTTACCTGTTTTTGTTTTTAACCGCGACTTCGAAGCCCTGTGCAGAGGCGGATCTACTATGAAGTTAATAAAGCTTGAGCTTTAGCCTCCCCCCCCCCTCTTTACCAAGTCCAGTTTTCTTTATAATGCGTTTCTTTCCCATCCCCCAACAATTTTTTTTAAAAATAAAAGAGGCCACTCCAAGAGTTCAAGCTTTAAGGCCCCTAATATGTAGATCCACCACTGTCCCTGAGATATGTTCATTCTTTCATTCATTTATTATTCTTCAGCTCCCCGAGGAGCATATACCATCAAGAGCTGCATGATACGCCTTCCTTTACTTCCAATGGGATATTGTCAGAAATCTGATTTTGAAGTCGCGCGAGACATTTCAGTGGCGCAGCAGTCAGGAACTTTTTTTAAGAGTCCATGGCATTGTAAGGGCAGTTAAATAAAGTAACTTGATGTAATGAGCGTGATGCGCTCAAACTGACCGAAGTTTATTGGAATATGTCGATATACGAATATGAAAATTCAAATTAAAAATGTACTATAATCTGGGCATTCTGTCACTAGTCACATTTGTGGTTAATGCTTGTTAGACTTAAACATGAATTGAGGGATGTGAAAGAATCGTTTTTTGAAAGAGGCAATCAATAGGTGGATATATATATATATATATATATATATATATATATATATATATATATATATATATATATATATATATATATATATATATATATATATATATATATATATATATATATATATATATGTGATGGGGCCGAAATGGAGACGCCCGCCCCCTACCTGTTTTTGGGCAGATTTATCACCCATGTATTTTAGAAGTGCGCGAAGCATGCTGAGATGTAAATTATTCAAGATTGATGAAAATGCCATAATAATGCATTTAAATTAAGTCGTGGTGTAGAATTGTGTTATATTAAATAGCTGTAGGTTTTATTTGTGTTTTCATGCATTCTAGAGCAAAATATCGCGAGTGTTGTTTAAGTAGCCAAGATTAATACGCCTAGCGCAGTAAAGTGAGTGATTAGCCTAGTGCCTATAAAAAGAGATAGCGAACTACCAGCGGCCTTTTTTTTAAGTATCAGTCCAGACAAGAGGGAAAGAAACGAGGCGATGCGACCTGTGTGGTTAGCAGATGGACCAGAGCACGTGAGCTGTAAGTCTTAGCGCATTTTGTAGAATTTAGCATTCGTGTTCTATAAGTCTGAATCATCACGTGAGTTAATTTAAATTAGAATTAGTTTTATATAATTCTAGAATTATATTCAGCACGAGTCTATTTTAATGTTTAGTGATATAGATAGATGTGTTTCCAAAGGAAATGTCTTTTTAGGACATTATGATTTAGTCTTGAAGAAATGATAGATGAGTGAAAATAATGTCTGGATAGGTTTTATTAGGCACGCAAAGCCTAAATCCAGATGTGAGAATTTAGTATCAAGTATTTCATCCATCAGACCGGGCAAATTTAGTAGGAGAGTGTTTTATGCATGAAACTGGACAGAAATGTTATCAGAAAGGCAGATATAGTATGAAGCTATTTCACGGGAATGTAGATAAGATTAACAATAGCAAGATTGTAGCCACGTGGCGAGGACTGTATAAAAAGCGGCGAATAACACGCCCCGCGTGGTAAACCTATAATGTTACGCCATGTGACACGTTGTGTATTTAGTTCCAGTTTGGTTTAAGTCGAGAATAATTATATTGTATTCTTTATGTAAGAGTAATTTAGTGTATTTCACGTTTATTGATAATTCTACTGTATATTTAATGGGTTACTGTGAGGTGAGAATATGTATTTAGATTTCTGGAGAGCGCGAGGCCACTCCTTTGTTGAGACATGTGTTTCTCTGGTTGCTCCCGGCGGAGCATGGAAACACCAATGTGGCTGGTGTCTATCACAAGCCGACAAGAAGCATTTTTATGCTATTGCAGTGGTTGTTTCGGTAACGATGTGTTTCATGTGATGAGATTCCCAGCCGCACCAGTCGTCACATACGACATGCTTCAGAATGCAGTAACGAATATTGAGATAGACCAGTTGTGAGGTGGTGGTTTATTCTCGTTATTGAGAGTATTTGTTGTACATGTAGTTGAAGAATATTATTTTATGTCCATTTTATGATTATTTAATTATGGTTATGTGAGGAATGGTTGTGAGAGCACGTGGGCTCACTTCAAGGTATATATTTCTCTTCTCCGCTCCTGAGGGAGCATGGGGCCAACAGTGTGGTTTGCCTCCATATTAAGTATTCATATGCTAGGGCAGTAGTGTTTCGGTAGCAATCTGTGTTACATGGTGAGATTGCCAGCCCCACGCACAACACCTTACTAGTCTCATTGGACGACATGCATGAGTGTGTGTGTGTGATAGCTGAGTGTGTGCTCTTGCAGTAGTGGTTTCCGTAGCAACCTGTGTTACATGGTGAGATTGCCAGCCCCACGCACAACACCTTACTAGTCTCATTTGGACGACATGCATGTGTGTGTGTGTGTGTGATAGCTGAGTGTGTGCTCTTGCAGTAGTGGTTCCTGTAGCAACCTGTGTTACATGGTGAGATTGCCAGCCCCACGCACAACACCTTACTAGTCGCATTGGATGACACACATGAGTGTGTGTGTGTGTGTGTGTGATAGTTGAGTGTGTCAGGTGGCGGCGTAGGACAGTTTGACAGGTGAGAGCGTGGTGTTTCTCATTCAGTATTATATTATGATTTTAACTATTCTGTGCTTTGTTTGCTTCTTCAGATTAGCATCGGGCACTGTTGGGTGTTTTGTTTTGTTTTGTTTAGTTTCGTTTAGTTCGCTAGTTTATTTGTTTAATGTTTGCTTTGTCACTGAATGGGCTGTAAAAATAAATATAGCCCCTGCCTCTAGAATCAAGAGTTTTATTGTTGTTCGGGTCGGTGCGAGTGTAAAAAGGAGAGTGATCACACATCACAACATAATCATCATCATCATCTCGCCCACCCTATCACATATATATATATATATATATATATATATATATATATATATATATATATATATATATATATATATATATATATATATATATATATATATATATATATATATATATATATATATATATACTCTTTGGGAATGGAAAATAGCTCGGCCGTCGAATTTATCATAATGTCTTCTCGTGACTCAAATCGGGCCCCTTTCACCGGTATTTTCAGCTTGGGGAACAGCCAGAAATCGCAAGGAGCCATGTCAGGAGAGTATGGAGCCTGACGAATCAGAGGAGTCTTGTGTTTGGCCAAGAAAGTCTGAATCAGATGCGAAGAATGTGCGGGTGCATTGTCGTGATGCAGCTGTCAAGTTCCCGTTGTCCACAGGTCCGAATTTAGCGCACACTCTCCGCAAGTTCAAATCCTCCGTCAATATGGATTGTACTGAACCGTGGCTTATTCCCACCTCGTGTGTAAGTTCTCGGATGGTGATACGACGGTTCTGCATGACCAAAGTCCGCACTTCGTGAATGACCACGTCGTTTCGGCTTGTTGATGGTCTACCGGAACGTGGCTCGCTATGCACCGATATGCGTCCATCTTTGAAACGGTTGTACCACTCCTTAATTTGTGTAATGCTCATGGCTTCATCGCCACAAGCTTGTTGAATCTTTCGAATTGTTTCTACTTGGGTATCACCGAGCTTTTGGCAAAATTTAATGCAATACCGCTGTTCAAAACGTTCCGTCATTTCGTGACAAATAAAAATCCGACGGCTTGTTACTACCACAGCTCGCGCGTACACTAATTGCAGACGACTGACACTGTCTTTGGGATGGAAAAAATTCATGCATGCGCAGGAAGGTCTTCTCCACTGTATCCACCAGAGAAACCTCCTGTATATCATTTTTTTTCCCCCGAAAAAAAAAGGTCGGATACTTTTTGACCAGACCTCGTATATATAAATAATTATTCGGAGTAATGGAAGGTTTTTTTTCCCTTCATATGTGTGTGTGTGTGTTTTTCTTTTCTATTCGTACAAAATGTAAGAATTTACAAGACATCCGTACATTTACAAAACATGTTGTGTTTGCTGCGATTAAAAAGCTGTTAATGAATTAGTCGAATTTCAGTCCATTGGTTTATTTTTTTCATTTCCTCATGTCATTTGTTGACGGGTTGCTTCAAAGCTTTATAACCACTTGATCCAGATAAATGACGTCAGGAGAACTAGTGCGATCATCAGAACATGCAGCAGAAAGAGCAGAACCTAACTACTTCCCGCCATGTTTTGGCGGGTGACTTACTCCTAAACTGAAGAATCTTTTATACAACTGGATAGACCGACCTAGCGTTTTTCATATACTTATTACTACAAAAAATTTGAACGTTTTTGCCCTGGACGTGAAGTTGTCCGTCATGGAGTGAGTTTGTGCTTGAGAGTAAAGACATGACAGGCAAACAGGAAATAAGTGCAATAGGAGGGGGAGAAGAGTACAGAGCAGGAATACCAGGATCAGTGGCGCCATTTTGTAAAGAGTGTCATGTGATCTGACGTTTCACGAATGTTACTAATGTTCATGTTTAAGACACTATAGCTCAGTCTACATCGAGACATGAGCATGTGTTACATGCTGCAATGCTAAATCATCAGAGAGTATCACTATTGAGGGAAAAAAAAGAAATGAAGGTCTAAAACAGCTGTGGCCGGGCAGGGTAGTGGGGGTTGCTGTTTAACTCGAGAGTATTAGATTTTGATTACTAGCTAGCCTGCTAGAGGTGATGATTTCTCTCTACAGACTTACAGGAATTTACCAGGTTCGGGGACAATCCTCTATGATGTTTTATTTTTAGAGCATATGGTTATTATTTGTGTTGCACCTGCAACGATTAGCTTTGGCATGATCCTTTAATAACTGGTATGATGGCTAACTGCAAACATATGATTCGTCAACAGCATTTGTGTTCAATGAAACAAATGTTTATTCAATTTCCAACAAGAACTGGGTTAAGTCAAATGGTAACCACACCAAATTTGCATAATAGCATGTTGACATTTAATAAACAAGCATAAAAAGTCAATGCATTATTTTAATGATGCAATATTCCTTATTGCATCTCGTAATCTTTTCAAGTTGCTAAAACATGGCGTGGCTCCTCTATCCTTCTAGTGTTCCTTCGTTTATTTGTTAATGTGGTCTAGATTTCACGTTTTTCTTATCTCTTCATTTCAATGAAGAGCCAAACTTTCTCTTATTCATTAGTATTCCTTAGTTTGACTTTCTCTCAGCTTAAGGACCTTCATTCTTGGTAAAAGGTTCAGATATATGCCTGGGTTTACAATTCTTTACCCAGTTTTCGAGCGTAGCTCCGTTTCAGTTATGACTGTGGGCTCTAACTGTTATTGCATTCAGTATTTAGCAATACTTACAGTTTTCATGAATTCACAAACAAATTATTCTACGTTTCGAAATTACACAGTTGCTTTAATTGTGCGAAGTCAATCTCCTCTATAGAATATCACTGAGCAAAGAGAATTACGTCTTGTCTCCACCGCTCTAAATTCATTACTGACTTAAAAAATGGCTTCGTCTCTTGTTCATTCCGGGGGAAGCAAAAAAAGGACTGAGCTTCACCATTGGTGGGAAATCACGTGACCAATGCTTGGCGTTACGAAGCGAAGCTTAGCCTAAAATAATGCGTGGCTTTTCGAAGCTAACCTGGTTTAATTAAACATCTGCGCCAAGACTTTTTAAATCTTCTGTTTCTATAAAAATTTATTTTATATGTTAATATAGCCTGTATCTGAAAACTTACGGTATACGCGGTTACATACAGATCCCGGGGCCCTGCAAATGTATCCCGTAGGGAGACATTTGAGTACTATCAATAACAAAAAT
The DNA here is from genome assembly GCA_024509875.1 of Oreohelix idahoensis. Lineage (NCBI taxonomy): Eukaryota > Metazoa > Mollusca > Gastropoda > Stylommatophora > Oreohelicidae > Oreohelix > Oreohelix idahoensis. The sequence goes on from JAMPIV010018802.1 coordinate 131,420, forward strand.
CCATCCCCAAAAATTTCTAAGTTCAAAAAAATTTTCAGAAAAATTTAAAGTTCAAAAATTTTTCTAAGTCCAAAAATATTTCCAAAAAAATTTAATTTAATTCCTATACTGGGGTCCTATGTCTATATGAGGTCGTCTGCTATGTAAAAAAAAACTAGTAGTGGACATCAACTTCAAAAAGTGTAACTTATTCATCACATCATAATATTTTTCACCAAATTTACAAATTGGCAACACTGCCTAACAAAATCTGCAAAACACTCATAAGGTCATCACTAAAAAAATGTGACGAGTGGCAACACTGGGGAATGAACAATAAACTATCTTATTTGCAGAACTTGGCTGGATTATCATAATCTATTACATTTCATTCAAAAATATAGTTGATTACATTCTCTTGGATATGGTGGGGGGTGTTATCTCTTTTCTGTACTGTTATTTGCTCCATATTAAAAGCCTGCAAGTACTAAAAAAATCTTTTTTTTTTTTTTTTCTAGTGAATGAGCCACTTGCTCATTATTACATGTAGAAAACATCTCTAAACATAATATGCATATTTATCATACGATAATACAACCAGCATCATTTTTATAAGTAATCATTTTTTTCACAATAAAAGCATTAAAACCTCATGGCTTATCCTTATTTATTTATTTGTATGTTTCCTTGTTATAGACATTTTCCAAATGGTAAGTGTATAAACTCGTTCTAAGTCCGTCACTGTAGAAAATGTTCTATATTACATTTTTTTTTTTTTTTCTTCAAAATATGTGATGTTTGTCTCTAATATCCGTACGTCTGGTGGTGATCCTGTCCATTAGTCAGTTATTTCTAATCATTCCTTCTTTTCTGTCAATACAGTATTATTATTTTTTTTTTTGTGAACTCTTCCCTAGAAATATTATTTTATATATATATTTATTCTTCAACGATCTTCTTTGACTTACCATACATCAATTTTCAAACATCAAATTATTCAGCAACCAACAGACGAATGTGTTACTATCATTTTATGAAATATAAGGGAAAAGAAAAATATAGTTTCCAAATCATCATGAATTTTCTACATTGGGTTCCGTATTACTTTATTTTCTCTTTTAAGACAACTGCTTATACTTTTGACAATATGTATCCATGTTGTCACTCTCGAGGCATCCTTGTATACAATTTATATTTGTCTCCTTTTTTTTTTTTTTTTTTTCATAACACCAATGTATCATTTATGGTGTACCAATATCATTGTATCTATTCTAGTCCTCCTGTTATCTTGAGAATTCATCCTTAGTAACTCCCTATGTACCTTATCTAGCAATACATTTATGCAAAACACATCAAACAATATTTATGGAAACATTTAACTGAGATGTAAGAACTTTTGACCATATGAGATGAACAATTTTGGGGTCATCACTCAAAAAATGTGACATAGAAAGGAAGAAAAAATATTCAATTGATCGTGAGGAATCTACCATATTCTTATAAGACAAAGTTCCTTGCACTCTGACTACTATTTAACAATATTATTTCTGGTTATCCTTGCATACAGTGTACCATTTCCATTTCCTTAATAAGTCCAATTCATCGCTCATGGTGCTCCAATATTTTAAAATGTGGATCCTTCCTATTCCTCTTATTCTGTACTGGAAATATATCCTTATTAATTGTCCATGTACTATATCTGTGACATGTCTGTCCTTGGGATAACGTTATTTTCTTATCCAATATCCTCGGGGTGAGCAAATCTCAGTATGTCCAATTTCATCAACCATTTATTTATTTTCTCTCCTGTAATTCTGGGTATGTTATGAGTATAGTACATTGTCAATTTATTCTAACTATCTTACAACATTCTGTAATTCGTGATAAGGAATAGTCATTTGTTATACAACAATGTTCATATTACAAAGGCAATGAGCAAAAATCAAAAAAAAAAAAAAAGATATCTTCTCCAAAAATGCGGATGTATCTCTATTTCCTTTACCTCTGGGTGTAGCAATTATTCAGTCATTATTTTTTTTTCTCCATTATTTAATCTCCATTTTGTGTCCTTAGTACCTGTGGTTCCATGGGATTATCATAATTCATTTATGTCTCTTGTCTACTGATAATCCTTCAATAATGACTTCAAATATGGTCCTCATATGTGCAACAATCATCTGCTCTGATTTTTTTCCATGGTATTCATCAATTATTCTATTATATCCTTGTCTTATCTCGTAACCACGAAAGACTAAGATTATTCCTCCTCCAATGTTAATGTGGGGGATTTTGTGCATCAACATTTCAACAAAATCTCAGCTGTGACAACATAAAGTTTCACCTTAATATAAAATGTCATCTTCATCATACATAACCTGTTGCTTCTTCATCTCATGTGTCATTAGTGGTTATCATGCGGTAATGGGGTATTTCATTTGCTAGGTCAGCATGTGCAAATGCTATTTCTTTAACATGGGCAAAGGCATCATCAACAAATAGGTGCAATTTGTTCAATCTGGGGTTAGCATATACTAATGCTCTCAAGGGATTCTTCATTTGCAGAAATTCAGCATGCGCAAATGTCATTGGGGTATTTGTGATAGGCAGTAAAATTTTTGACAGTACTAATATACATCTGGGTCTAAAATAATAATGTACATTTGAAATAATCCTGTGGAGAAAAATAGCATAACCTACAATACTAGTTTTGGGTATGAATTATGTGCTGTTGAGAGATGTCATAGTATGAACAGTATGATTGATCAAGGTGATAGATATAAAGGAGTTTAGCATAATATAGATCAAAGAAATATTAGTATGGGGTAAGAAAACAAAACTACTGGTGTACAGTGTCTGCATGAAAATACAGGACTCTGGATCTGCAAGGACAAGAAGTCTGGTGAATGAAACATGGAATATGATTCGTTTCAAAAGTAGAGATCAATGTTACAACAGAATAGTATGACACATGTGTTATAGGTAAAGTTGTGTAACATTCTGAATATCAAAAACTGTCTGACTAATAAGGGTGTCTGTAAACAAAGAACATTGTATCATCTGTGTCATCTTTATTTCAATAATCCAAATAAAATGTCTAACTAGAATCCTCCGTGGGCTGGTCTTGATTTCTTTCTGGGCATCATTATTCTAAGGCTGGAAAAAATAACTTTCTCAGTGAGGCTTTGACATCTTAGTCTGTAAGCAAGTCATTTGAACTGTCCAAGACTGAAAATAGAGTACATGGGGAGAGTTAGTACATTGTTAAAAATTAAGTGCACATTCGCGGTGACGGTACATGGGATGGCATGTACATTGAAGACTTGAGGGGCGTGTCTCAGCAAAGTTTTAGTAGTTCCTTCAGTTTCTCTGCCATCTCTAACCTTGCAATGTCCCGACTGCTTAGGCGAGCATCATACTGAGTAGCAGTGGTGACGGGTGTGATAGGCGACGAAACTGCATTTGCTGATTGTTGGGACACTGAGGACATTGACGAATGCGGTGATGGCTTAACATCTTTTGATTGCGGTGATGGTTTCACTGTGGTAGGGGTTTGTATGGCTGGAACATCTGTTGGTTTTGAGGCAGGTATATGTTTCGCCTTGATTTTTCTTCTGACCTGGTTGTGCTGAACGTTAGCACCGGTTACAATGGGCACAGTAATTTGCACACTGTTGTTTTTGACTAGTTGAGATGAGGCTAACACTTCTCGGCTTGGTTTTGGAACATGATTGCGTTTCTTCAGAATCTTTCGTCTGATATAGTTGTGCTGTATACGCGGAATTTTGTTGCTAGGGATTGAGTCATCAGATTCTGTTTTATAGGCGCGTTTGACGCTGGAGCTGACTGGTACAAATAATGTACTATCCGCATCACTGGTTTCAATGGAACTAGCTGTATCAATGTCTGTTTCTTGTTGGTATAATTCTACCATTTTTCTGTCATTATGTTCGTTGGGGTCTGACAAATCTATGCTGTCTTGTTCTGTTTCGTCTCCATAAAGATCGCTGGTATATGGTTCAACAATCTGCTTGGGTATAGTTTCTTCAGGATCTGATTGTTTTGAACGAGCAATCTTGTTCTTGTGGTATAGCAGTGTTTGGTTTTCACTAGTGTTAAAACTAGAACTGCCTGAACTGGGGGTGTGATAGGTATCAGCTGACGATTTATCACTGCGGGAGTAAGTTTGAGTGTGGATATAAGGTGCTTGGTTGTTGTCATCGTGTGACGTCTGAGGCATTATTTCTTCATTTCTAATGCGCAGGTCTCTGTCCTGGAGTCGATTACGCAATTCAAGTGGTGGGATATCTTCTTCGCTTTCGGACGAGTCTCGTTGTTGTCTTGCTCGATGTATTTCATCTGTGGGTGGTCTGGGTATGTGGTCGTCTTGGTAAAATTCAGAGTCTGTCGTCTCTGACTCTGATATGTCAGACGAATCTGTGCTGGATGGATTATAATTTAGGGTGGCTTTTCTGACTGGTCTTGTATTTGTCGTCAGAGGCGGAATGGGCCGGTGATTATCAATTTTTATTTGTTTTACGTGAGCTTTTGTTTGGTGTTGTTTCTCTTCATTCCAAATAATGAAGTTTACAGGCGTAGTTTGTTTCATGATTTTGTAGCCATCTAACCATCGGTCATCGAATTTTGAACTGCGTACATGTTTCTTGTAGTATACTCTGTCTCCTATTTTGTATGTTGGTAGCTTGGCTGATTTATCATGTTGTTTCTGTTTCTTGTGAAATGCCTTCTGCGTATTTCGTTGTGCAATCTGGTGAGCTTTATACTTTTCTTGAAGGATTATTTCGATGGGGTCTTCTCCCATGTATTTTCTTTGTGGGCGAAGTAGGTTGTCTAACGGAAAGTTTGGTTCTCTTCCGTATAGCATGAGAAAGGGTGACATTCCTGTGGTATCGTTCACGTTTACTCGGATGGCTTCAAGAGCTTGGTTAATGTATAGGTCCCAGTATTGGTGGTTCCCCTTGATATATTTGCTAATAATATCATGTAGGGTGGCGTGCATGCGTTCATTTCTGCCATTTGCATTTGGGCAATAATAAGTGGTTGTAGTATGCTCAATATTCAGCTGGTGTAAGGTGGCTTTAAATGGGTTACCTATAAACTGTTTACCGTTGTCTGAAATGATTCGTTTTGGACAGCCATGCCTGGGAATGAATTCTTGTAAAAAAATTTGCGTGATGGACTGCGATGTGGCATCACTGAGTGGGTAACTTTCTGGCCAAACAGAGTATTGGTCAACTATGTGCAGGAGGTATTTGTTGCCTGATTGGGTGAGTGGGTAAGGACCTGATAAGTCAATGCTCACTGTTTGCATGGGGTAATGGGAAGGTTGCATTTCTTGAAGGGGAATTAAATGTGGCTTCATGTTTCTCAATTTACATGTTCTACAGGTGGCTACATATTCTGTAATGTCCTTGTAGAAAGTTTGCCAATAATACCTTTTCTTTATGACATCAATTGTTTTGTCTCTTCCCATGTGCCCGTTGTTATCATGAAACTGTAGCAATACTTCTGGGACTAGATGTGCTGGAATGACTTTTCTTAGTGTCCCTTCTTGTTTCTGATCAATATAGTATAGAATTCCATCCGTTGGGTGTACTGTAAAATCTTTACTTTTTGTTGGGTTTTCTTTCACGTATGTGAGCAGCTTGACAATTTCTGCATCTTTCGCTTGTTCTACTCTCATGTCAAACATCTCTTGGCTTTCTTCTTCTACTTGAGTGGCGGAATCTGAGGTACTTCTTCGACTTGATGAAGTAATTTCATTAATTTCTTTAGCATTATCGTCAATCTCTGAGGATGTGCCATCATTTTTGACTCAATTTGTTTTCACTTCAGTTTCATCATCATATTTAATCCTGGATAAGAGGTCTGCACAGGTGTTCATTTCGCCTGGGATATGTTCGATAGTGGTGTCGTAGGACTGTAAATTCATTGCCCATGTCTGTAACTTCTTTGGCTGTTCTTGTGTTTTGGTGAGCCAGTTAACCAAAGGTTGATGATCAGTTCTTATAATGAGTTTAGTTCCTCTGACGTAAAAGTCAAACTTTTGTACTGCATAGTGAATAGCATATGCTTCTTTCTCAGTGGTGGTCCACCGTTTTTGTGACTTTGACAATGCGTGGGATAGGAATGCAATGGGTTTCTCATTTGGAATGTTTGGTAGGATGGGTGTTTCATCTTCTAGTACAGGTTGGACCAAACAAGCACCAATTGCGTTATCTGAGGCATCGGCGTATAGTATCATGGGCTGAGAAATATCTGGATGTCCAAGCAGTGGGATGGTGGTTAGGGCATTTTTTAGATACTCAAAGGATCTCTGGCAGTCTTCTGTCCATTTGAAGCGTGCATACTTGCGGGTAAGGGCTATCAAAGGCTCTGCTGCTCTGGAGAAATTGATGATGTGGCGTCTATAGTACCCTATTGTACCAATAAATGAGCGTGTTTGTCTCACCGTCTTGGGGCTAGGCATTTCTCTTATGGCTTTGACTTTATCTTCATCAGGTCTGACGCCATGTCTATTGATGACAAAGCCTAAATATTTTGTTTCTGTCTTTAGAAACTCACACTTCGACAGTTTTAACTTTATTTGGTGATGCCTGAGTCTATCAAACACTGTTTCAACCTTGCGGAGGTGGTCTTCCATCGTGCCTGCGGTATGTATCAGGATATCGTCTATGTATGCCAGGGCAAATGGATGTAGACCCTTTAACACTTCATCCATGAGTGACATATATGTTGCTGGAGATCCTTTTAGACCAAATGGCATAACATTCCAAAAAAAACTTCCCATATGTGAACAGAATGTGGATTTCTGTTTTGCCTCAGGTGTCATGGGGATGCACCAAAAGCCTGACCTTGCATCAAGTGTGGTAAAGTATGTAGACTTTCCTAACGTCGCAAGTAGATCGTCTATCCTGGGGAGGGGGTAGGAAATGACTTTTGTGATTTTGTTAAGGGCACGGTAGTCGCAGCAAAAGCGACTGGAGCCGTCTTTCTTTGTTACGATCACTATGGGTGAGGACCATTGGGAACGGGATCTTTCGATGATTCCTGCCTGTAGCATTTCATTTATAGACCTTTCCACGAGTTCTCTATTTTTCAAGGGCGTATGATAGGGTTTCATATGTATTGGCTCCTCTGTGGTTGTTTGAATGTCCATTGTGACAGTGTTAGTTCTGCCTAATTCCATGTCATTGAGTGCGAATACATCTTGGTGCTTTTCTACAAACGTTTTCAAACGTTGCTTATTATCTTCTGTGGCATTCAGGGTTGCAAGTAACTGAGCTATTCTCTCTCTGTATTTATGATCTGCTATGATATCTCTGGTCTGTCTTGATGCCTCCGTTTCATTCCCATAATTTTGGGACATTTTTCTTGCATCTTGTGAAAATCTCTGCTCCTGGTATGTGGCTTTCTTTTGCGTAGTTCTTTGCCGTTAATTGGGCTGTGCTTGGTACTGTCTCCTCTGCCATGTACTGTGTGCATTTCCATTTGTCACTGCATTTACTGTATATTCATTTCTTATTATATTTCTGGGGTAGTCGTTGTTGTGCCATTTTTTCTGATTATTTCTGTCGTAACTGCGCTTATCCGCGTACGTTACTGTATTTCTTCTGTTTGTGCTATAGGGCTGTCTTCTTTCCCTGGGCGAAAATTTTTCATTCTTTCTGTTTCCAACTTTGCTGCTATAGTATCCTCCTGTGGTATAGTCATATAAGAATTCTTCCTTTTCTTCGGAAATTTCAATTGGTTTTGGGACTTTATCATATCCACCTGTTTTTGAGTTATATTGATACTCCATGGGGCATGTATCACTGTCTTGTCGCTTTGGATATCCTCCTGGCAAGACAATTTCTGTTTCTCTGTTACTCTGTGATATACAGCACTTCATCTTTTCTCTTGGTGTGCTGGGGCGCAAGAATGAGTAATTATAGTCATTTTCATACTGTGGCCTTTCTCTTCTTATGTATGGACTGGTTCGTTTCTGCCATCTGGGTAGGGTATGCTGTGGTGTAACATGACTGTGACTGATGTTACTGCCTTTTTCTGCCTTATAACTGTTTACTTTCCGTGTACTATGGTTATTTGTACTGCGATTTCGTGCATTATGTCCAGTGGGAGTGGTTGAGACAATTTGTGGATGGTCTCTATTGGTTTTGGTTTGTCTTATTGTTGACGTATCCACTTGCGCTACAACTGTGCCTCTTTTTATAGTGGTAGTTTTTCCTGACATATTCAATATCATGATGGGGAAATCTCTGGACTTCGAGACTTCAGCGATTCCCTCTGTAATTTGCAACAATGGGTCATCAATAATGCTTTCTTCTGCTAGGGGCTGTACTTGAATTGATTGCCCTGGTGTTATGTACTCAGAATTTTTTTACTCTGCCTTTTGCTATGACCAGGGAGTTTGGAGCCACCGTTATGGGAGCTGTAATCCTTACTAAAGACGCTATGTGGATATCGTCCTGGAGATCTATGTACGTATTGTTGACTTTGATTTTGTGGAGGTCATAGTATATTCGAACTTTGTGTTTGTTAAAAAAATCTCTCCCTAGGATAAGATTTCTAGACATTCCTTTAGTAATGACAAATGGGTGTTCAAAATTTGTTTCGCCTAAGGAAAATTTTAGCCATGCTGTCCCAACTGAATTTAGTCTTTGTCCCGTGACTGAAGCTAGGTGTGTTTTGGACGGTTGAAATCGTACTAAGTGTTGGATCCTCTTGAACAGCTGGAACCTAATAAGGCTGATGGATGCTCCTGTATCTACCAGTGCCCTATATTGTTGGCCCTGTATAGACATGATGCAGGAACTGGGGTCCGGATGTATTTTAGTTCCATCATGCAACATTTCTTCATATTGTATTTTACTGGATGGGCCCACTTGACAATTTCTGTTCTGTGTTGTTTCTTTTGTTTTGGACCAGTTTCTGTGATTGTTGCCCTCACTAACGGTCCTGTTTAGTGAGTGGCGCGGCCGTTTCCCTGACGCATGAGGGGTTGAGGTGCGCCTCTGGTATACTGATTTCTGGTGTAATCACGTGGGGGTGGTGCGGGTTGTTGTGGTTGGTAACCTCCTCTTCTGGGTGGTGCATGATTGTAATTTGCTCTACAGGACTTGTAACCATGTCCGAGCCTACCGCATGTAAAGCATCCGTTTGTATTGACATTATTGACGTCGTTTTGCCTCTGTGTGGGGGGTCTATAATTGCGGGGTCTATCATCACGTATTCGTGGGCGAGTCCATTGCCTCCTGGTATGGTCAACTTCCATAGGCTCATGCTCATCATAGTCCCTATATTCTGGTCGGGGTTCCCTACCTGCTCTTTGTTGGAACCTTCGGTGAAGATTTTCCTCCTGTATTGCTGCTTGGATTGTTTCAGCAATAGTCTTGGTGTCTTTTCTAATAAGATGCCTTCTGATATTTTCCGCTCTAAGGCCATCGGCAAATATCCCCACTAACTGTATTTCTACATCAGGTGTGGTAGGGATTTCTCCGCAAAATGCCTCTTCTGCCATATTGAGGAATCGATCTCCAAAAAGTTGTACCGATTCATCTCTTTCCTGTTTCATGCTTCTAAGGACTGACCAAGCATGCATTTTGTCTATGATTTCCCCATATCTCTGGGTGAGCTCTTTTTTTAGGGACTCGTAGGTTTCTGTGGGGTACTGCTGGGACCTCCTTCTTAAAAAATCAGTCACGTACGAATCAGAACCTAACAGAGCGATTTTCTTTTTCTCTTCATCATTTGTTGTTTCTGCTATTGCCGCAAATTTGTCTATGTCGGCCAACCATCTCCTGAATTTCTTCTTATCTCCCTCGAATGGTTGTACTATGGACCTAACTTGGGATAATTTTGCATAATTGCTATTCTTTTCTAAGTTCTCAGTAAGGCGCTGTAGCGCTATCAATGTGGGTTCCTCCATATTTGGATTGACTGGGGGCTGCAACGGTTGTGCATTTACAGGTTGGTTCTGTGGTTGTTGTTGTTGTTGGTCCACACCAAGCTGTTGAAAATTTTCCATTAATTGATCCATCTTCGCTTCTGCTCTTTTTTAGAGGACTGGTCATACGGCACCAAATTGAGATGTGTGGCCGGGCAGGGTAGTGGGGGTTGCTGTTTAACTCGAGAGTATTAGATTTTGATTACTAGCTAGCCTGCTAGAGGTGATGATTTCTCTCTACAGACTTACAGGAATTTACCAGGTTCGGGGACAATCCTCTATGATGTTTTATTTTTAGAGCATATGGTTATTATTTGTGTTGCACCTGCAACGATTAGCTTTGGCATGATCCTTTAATAATTGGTATGATGGCTAACTGCAAACATATGATTCGTCAACAGCATTTGTGTTCAATGAAACAAATGTTTATTCAATTTCCAACAAGAACTGGGTTAAGTCAAATGGTAACCACACCAAATTTGCATAATAGCATGTTGACATTTAATAAACAAGCATAAAAAGTCAATGCATTATTTTAATGATGCAATATTCCTTATTGCATCTCGTAATCTTTTCAAGTTGCTAAAACATGGCGTGGCTCCTCTATCCTTCTAGTGTTCCTTCGTTTATTTGTTAATGTGGTCTAGATTTCACGTTTTTCTTATCTCTTCATTTCAATGAAGAGCCAAACTTTCTCTTATTCATTAGTATTCCTTAGTTTGACTTTCTCTCAGCTTAAGGACCTTCATTCTTGGTAAAAGGTTCAGATATATGCCTGGGTTTACAATTCTTTACCCAGTTTTCGAGCGTAGCTCCGTTTCAGTTATGACTGTGGGCTCTAACAGTTATTGCATTCAGTATTTAGCAATACTTACAGTTTTCATGAATTCACAAACAAATTATTCTACGTTTCGAAATTACACAGTTGCTTTAATTGTGCGAAGTCAATCTCCTCTATAGAATATCACTGAGCAAAGAGAATTACGTCTTGTCTCCACCGCTCTAAATTCATTACTGACTTAAAAAATGGCTTCGTCTCTTGTTCATTCCGGGGGAAGCAAAAAAAGGACTGAGCTTCACCATTGGTGGGAAATCACGTGACCAATGCTTGGCGTTACGAAGCGAAGCTTAGCCTAAAATAATGCGTGGCTTTTCGAAGCTAACCTGGTTTAATTAAACATCTGCGCCAAGACTTTTTTAATCTTCTGTTTCTATAAAAATTTATTTTATATGTTAATATAGCCTGTATCTGAAAACTTACGGTATACGCGGTTACACAGCGGCCAAAGGACTACAGACTTTCATGCGTGAATGCTTGTGTAGACTAGAAGGATTGAGGTGATTTGACAAGGTCACTGGTGTGGAGCTGATGAGAAGTGGAGCAAGAGATGTGAATAGGACACTAAAAATGGATGGGCCACTCATTGAGAAAACCTGTTGATAGCATTATCAGCCAGTCCTTGTCCTTGAATCCCCATGGTAAGAGAGGGGCATAAAGACCAAAGAACATACGGAAAAATGAACTGGAGACATGAATGGAATCAAGAGGACATGGAAAAACTTTGAGGAGATGAAAGAAGAAAAAAAAGGGTAGACAGATATAATTACCAAAAACAATAGATGGGACACTTATTTAAAACTTTGCATGAGAGAAGAGCAGTGATGATGAAAACATAAAGAAATGAACGATATGAAGGAAGAACAAATACAATTGCCAAAGTAATGGAAGAAACACTTACTGAATACACTGCATCAGAGAAGAAATAGAAAGACCAGAGCGAAGAAGGAATGCACTCAATGGCTTCTAAACGTAGTGTACCCTGTAAACTAATCAATCAGTAGTTCATGTTGTCCAGTTATAATTTTCCCTATGACACGTCAGCTGAGCACTCTCCTTATTTAATAATGTCTGCTGATATATCTGGAGGGCATTCGCATTCCAGAAGACTAAAAAATTAGCTCGCTAGAAGACATTCGAGTCTGTGAATCATGCGTAGAACGGACTGCAACAATGAACCGCAAACACGAGGGGAATATCTCCACTCATAGGCCATGTAGCACACGAAGATAGCATACAGAACAGACAAAAGAAAATTTACAGATTTGAACACAGACAAGTCAAACAATCAAATAGCAACATGGCTTATCAATGAAAAATTGCTAAAAAAGATATCATGATGATAGAAAACTCTATAGAGAGCGATACAAAAGGTGGCAATCTGATTATAAGAAGAGTCCCCCTGTCGATCAAGTGTTTCGGCCCCTTAACCTTCTTTAAAGTCTAAAAAGGGGGGGGGGGGGGAAGGGCGGGCCCAATTGATTCATGACTCCCAAGTGTCAGCCTCCTGTTGTCTGGTGTAGAGAACTGAACCCACGCCGCTTTGGTTGTAGCTTTCAAATTCATTCCTATGTTCTGCCAGCTGGAGACAAATGTTAAAGTAACCCCTACGTTAAAAACAAATTACTGTCCCGAGTTCCATAACCCTCTGCGGTTGTTCCACAGTCAGCAAGATGCCCGTTCCGCAGTTTCGCGAAGCCTTTTAAGTGTTCTTGTTCTTGACTGTCCCCTCAACTCCAACAGTTTCAGTAGATCATACACTAATGCAGCCACGAGACCTCTTGCACCCACCTCAACAGCCATAACCCTTGCAGTGAACCCATCGTGTCTCTAGTGCGTGACCAGATCATTATACTTGGCCAATATGAACGAGTGTTGCTCGTCCAGTCAGGATTCAAATGGCACGATCAGCTCAATCATTATAATCTGGTGCGATGACGAGGAATGCAGCACTATATCTAGCCGTCCTCGAGATCTTCTGATACCCTCTGAATATACCCCTAGCCTAGGTAGGTCTACTGAGATCCCCCAGTCATTTGTACAGTCAAGAAGAGATGGTAAACTGCTATTTGATTTACTTGGTTTGGGATCTGCTGACTTTCATGCTCTCAGAAATTATGTATTTTCAGTGCTCGGTCTGACTATGCTGTTCACATTCACCCTTACCAGGTTTATTGTAGCAGCCAGCCCATTTAGTATTTTGTTGTGGCGCCATGTGTATCGCTTTTGCCCTAATGACACATTGCAAGCTGAGAGCACGTGTTCAAGTGTCTGCCTCTCATGGCACAGATTGCACTGAACATCATCATACTTTCCCCATCTCACAAGGTTCGCGGACAACGGCAGGAGGTCATACATTGATCTGATAATGAAGCTGAAACTAATAGGTGCCATGTGCCCTATATCATTCCATGTCTATGACCTTTGAAGGGCTCATTCAATGTAGTCCATTGACCTTGTTGGGCCTGCTGCATCGTTTTTCGCATCCTCTTATCATTCTCAGCTCCTCGTACTCCTGAATTACCATGTCTCTGCGTTCCCTGTTTGATGCCTTGGACCACAAGTGGATGTCACTACGTCCAAATCTCCGTTTATTCGACTGTGTGCATTCGATTACATTCCTCAGCTTGAGCTACTGTCGGGCAGCACCAACAGCTTCACCCACTTTCCACTTCTGTCCAGTTTTCAGTGTAGGCTACCATATAGGAATGTACCGTAATTGGTTGTCGAACGTGCCAGTTGCAGATTTGTTTGCGTCTCGAGGCAAAAAGACCGGGCGCGAAACCGAGCAGCATCACTCTCCAGACCCATCTAGTCTACGCAGCTGTAAACCCAAATAGCTGAACTGAGTTAGGGATGGCAAAGGTAGCGGGTAAGAATCTGGTCACCTGACTCGTAAAGCTGTGACTTGTATAGGTTAACGCTTCACTCTACGACAGTTTCTACTTTACGACTACCCTGACTTTTTTTAATTTACCCTTCTTTTCAGTTATTCCTGGTGTTTTAAAAAAAATATTTTATTTAGAAGAACGTTACTGGAAACCACCTGTTTAAACATTATTATTTCTTATATTATTTGTGCTACGAAGTACTGCTGGACATAGATTTCCCATTTTAGTCATTTAAACATGCGGAGTGAGGCCTGAGATGATTTCTTGTGTACATCTTTAGCACGTTTGCCCCGACCATCGATGTGTCTTCTCACAGATAATCTTTTCTTAATTTAGTGCATTCTTAAATTTTTCAGACACTGTGCCAGATAAGGGTAGTCTTTTATTATTTTCTTCGCTTAAATGTTCAGTTCTTATATAGACAATATGTTCTTGCAATATTTCTACTTCCTTTCACTTTTCATCGTCATCGTAAATGAGGTTTTCCCTAGGATAAACTTTATTGTTGACTGGCTTTTTTTGGTAAAAAAAAGATGCGTTGTATAACTGGCTAAGATATTCATTGCATTTTGTGGATACTTACTTACTACTTACTTAGTCGTTCCCCTTCTACCGTGAGGTGTAGAGGTTTGGAAGAGAGAGCGCCAGACCATTCTATCAGCTGTAAGTCCGGTTTTCTCTCTTGTAGTTCGCGTAATCATGATTTAAAGCAAACAGGTGATTGGCCTGTTGTGCCTTTGCATGGTGGAGGGGCTGCCTCCTTACGGCCTCCATGCAGGCCGCCCTCCTCCTTTTTCATCCGGGCTTGGGACCGGCATTGGCGGAGTTTTTTGTGGATACAATAATATTAATTTATAGCTAGGAAATATATTTTACGGGCTTCAGGCTTTAAGAATGTTTCAAAAGCTAGGGCTGAGAGCATCGGGAAAGTTCATTTAGGAGATGGGTTATGATTACAAGATTTAATGGGAGAAATATTTAAAAAAAAAAAAGAAAGAAAACTAATGAAAGAATTAACGATAAACTTCAATTTACCGCGATCAATTTTGAGCTTGCCTAATTTGAATAGATCGCCCAACTTGCCGCCAGAAAGGAATCTAAATCCGCGATTCTGATTATATTCTATTTTTTAACAGTCAATCTTGATCACAGTTTCCTTATTAATTCTTGTGGTTGTGTTGCGTTTGACGGCGCCAGCTGATTTCGTGTGTCCGGTTCAATAGAATTTCCGGATCCATCCACAAACATTAGCAGCTATAAATTATCCAGTTTAAATGACCCAAGAAAACAGTTTCATGAAGCCAGGTTACACGCAGCGGGGCTTTGAAGGCGATTAGGATTTATCATCTTAAAGTGTGACAAAAATTCAATCTTTGGACGAGTAAATGTAAAGCTTGCGTCAACGTAGCGTAATTTTGGAATTATGCTGGGTATCTTGTGTGATTAACTGTGCAAGTACTGCCAACGTGTGAAAGCAGGCAGTAAACTACTTTGTATCCTTTTTTCCTTAGTGATTATACAACTCATCGCTTACATCCTGTCACATAATTGGTCGTTCTCATTTTCTCTCTCTCTCTCTCTCTCTCTCTGTCTGTCTCTCTCTCTCTCTGCCACTATCTATTTATTTAATTTTTCCGCACATAAAATTGTGCTCAGCCACTCCTTAGATTTGGGTACGTATTTCCATAATGTAATCGTGTAATTTCATGGCTAATTGACCCTGCCCCGCAGATTAATTTTATTGCCGAGCGAATGAACACAGACAGGCAAGATACGATGGCCGTAAAATGATTGGGGAATATTTACGTAAGTCAATTCCGCCCATCCAGACATAGAGATTAAACACTTGTGGTGTTGACCGCTCATCGCGACAATCCTGAGTTCGACTACAAAGGAAGACCAAACTGTTGTCTGTGAAAACGTCTGTGTTCAGCGAATGTCAGCGATTATCCGTCTGGTGAACGACTTCAAGTACGGGTGATAATTGCATAAGCACTTCCGCCCAAAAGTTTCTGTAATTATTACAGAGAAACCCGTATGGGGAGATAAATTAGCGAGGACACTATCTTGCAAGTCTGATCTGAAAAGTTACCTAAGACTAAACAGATAGAGGTCAAGTGTTAAATTTTAAAATGATATTTTAAGACCCGAGGGAGAAAGTATTGACTAAAGCCCTGACCCACTTCATTCCTTGGATTGTATCAAATGAGAGCAGGAAATATCCATTCGGTCTAATTGGAAGTTTTGTCGGTAACGCCATGCTTGGAACGAAAAGTGAAATGTAACCTAGCAAATTCAGAGGCAAAAAACACACTGCATTGCAACAAAGTAGCAACTCCAAGAGCCAGAGAGAATAAGACATGTTTCCAAATTACAAGATCGGATTGTAGCGTCGATTTTCTTAAGGGTGTGAACCGCTGACTAGAGGATGTTGATGGTGTCGTAGTGACAATGGTCCAACACGGGCGATGCTCTTAGATTTGATAATAAAACGCGAATGTCTCTTTACTGGAACGTGAATCTTGGACTACAACGATAATCGGGCACATAAACTAGTGCCAATACTGTCATGGACGAACTCATCATGTCTACTTGTAATAACATTTTTATTTGGACGAAATACGTGGACGAGCAAAGACAGGAAAACAGTACTTGCATCAATGGTTTCACAGTTCAAAAACATATGGCTCATATTTATAAATTACATTACTTGCAGTATCCAAGTTCATTCAATGATCTAACGGTTTGACCTTGCGTCGCCGAACAAAACTTCTAAGGTCATCCGTGCAACAAATCTTCGTATGTCTATTTCAACCCTGTACTGTAACATGGCCCCTGGTACATATTGATTCCGGTACCTTCCAACATTATAGATCACTGCATACATTCTGTCTGAGAAGACAACATAAAGTTAATTACAATACTTGATTCATCTCTCTCTTGATCGCCGTGTCACGTATGACGGCGCTCCACTAATTCATATCAATTAGTCGAACTGATGGAGCATTAAAATCCTTTAAAACATTAGGATGGCTTCAGTGCAGCATCGGGTTGATCCATTATAACCCCTTAACGAGAAGGGACTAGCTAGATGCCAACGCCGGATACAGTCACTAAAAATCATAAAATTATATTCAATTATAACAACGCCTGGTTCTGACTTACGTAGGGAGTAAGCCGACAATGGCTTCTATTCAGAAGTCATGTCCCAGAAATACACTAGCCCCAAATGATGGGTACACAATAAGAAAATCAACAGACTCCATGTCTGGATATGAGATGCGGCTTGCTTCATACACGCTTCTACGTCATCTGGCTTGTTTGGATACAAGCGCGCCCGAATTCCCATACACCAAATTGTGCATATGCGTGCGTGACAGATGACATTTATAAAAAACTAACATCAACATAAGTTGGTGCGTACTCACCTAACAGAAGTAGAACCTGATGACTACCCGTGAGTGTTAAGGATACCAAAAAGGAGGCATCAGCTTCCTTCCCACCGTCCGCAAAAAATTTAATTCTATTAAATTTTTTTTCTTTAATTACCGCGGAGAGGTGAAACAAGCTTACAAATATGTATTTTATAATAATAATGCATGAGAGGTATATTAATCAATAAGAGGAGAGTGAATGAACAAAATCAAATTCAACTCAACTCAACAACAAATATGCATAAAAGCATATCATCACAATTGACCAACTTTGGAACAATGTGGAAAAAATGAAAGAAAATCAAAAAGTATAAGGATGATTAATTGAACCCAAATGCAACAACAAATAAAAAGACATGTCAATACATGAATTTAAATGAAAAGATGAAAATGCGTAAAAAATAAAAAATGAGAAGTGACAAAATCAAAGAATATGAATACAACACTTGAAGTTATCAACACACTTAACCGTGTCTAAAGATGAGTAGTATCATTAAATAACTACCAATGACGTATCACTATCTAAAATGAGTGATAGTTACCCGATGTAATCATTAGGATTAAAATATTTATAGTTAATTATATTAAACTAACTAAACTAATTAAATATGTTCATTAGCCAACATGTACTGAATAATGTTTCAGTTTATTACACTGCTAAAAGTTCATTAAGTTCCCGAAGATTCTAAGTTAACTTCAAAACTAGTTCATAGACACGAAGATCCTTTAAAAATCTGAGTATGTTGAAATACCATAGATTCCACAAAAGATAGTTAAATCGTTCACGATATACTAATGTTTATCTAAATACACAATGTGTCTTTACGTAGATAATGTCATAAATTCTTGAAGTTATGTGATCATCACTATTATATATATAATTCACTGTTTATCCGCTTCAAGCAATTCAACGGAATGTTACAACTTTATTCAATTGACTAAGTATACACAAAAATGTCACTGATTCACAAAGTAATGTTCAAAGAACGTCATGTTTATAAATGTGATGTAGTATGTGTAGAGGCATCCACATCTGTAAGGCGTAACAACTCGTATTATTCACTCGGGCAGAGGGACAAAATGTCCGCGAAAACATTCTGTGATCCAGGTATTGCCCGGATGGTGAAACGGTAGGGTTGCAATGAAATTGCATATCTTGTGGACTTTGCTGACTTGACATCTTTGGTGTTTAAAGCAGTAAGTGCTTTCTGATCAGTCTCTACAAAGAAGTGTGATCCCAGAAGATAACGCTGGAGTTTTGTTATAGACCACACAAGAGACAAAAGTTCCTTATCGAGAACGGAGTACTTTTGTTCAGCCGACGTAAGTTTCCTTGAGACGAACAGTACTGGGTGCAAGGTGCCTGCATACTCCTGTAGTAACACACTTCCGATTCCGTAAGCAGAGGCGTCACTGCGCAATATAAAAGGAAGGTTTGCGTTAGGCAATCGTAACATAGGAGATTTAGAAAAAAATGCCTTAATGGTGTCCAACGCGATTTGATGTTCTTCCGACCACCGAATCACGTTAGCTGCGCCCTTTTTTAATAACGAAGAGAAAGGTGCAGTAATAGTGGACAGATGAGGTATGAACGTAGCGTAGAACTGAACAAGACCCAATAATGATCTCACTTGTTTCTTAGTTTTGGGAGTAGAAATGTTGAGGATCTTAGAGACATTACTGTCCTCAGTATATAACCGACCGTGACCAACGCGGTGACCTAAAAATGAAATTTCGTGAAAACCCACGAAAGCTTTAGAAGGCTTAGCTGTTAAATTACATGACCGTAAAGTGGACAGTAATGTTTTCAATCCAGTAATGTGTTCATCCCATGTGTCATTAAAGAGACAAATGTCATCAACGTATGTAATGACATCGGGACGATGAGACAGTACGCGACGCATCATGCGCACGAAAGTGGCAGGAGCGTTCACTAACCCGAAAGGCATAAAATTCCATAGGAATAGGCCCCGAGGTGTCGAGAAAGAATCGATGACTATACAAGAAAAGAAACAATGACTAGTAAAGAAAAAAGATGATGACTGCATAGGCTGAGTCATCAAAGAATGTGATATCAAAATCCAATATCCGTAGGTTACTATCTGCGTGACGCAGAATCGGGAACCAATTGTAATCGTAGAGAATGGTGGTGAAAATACACACCATTGTCCCGCTTGATAGCCATGTGAGCATCTTTATTGGTTCTAAATGTAACCACGGCGTCACCATACCTGTTATTGGTATGTGGCAATAGACGTACAAACTTAACGTCCGCCGTGTGGTTGAGAAAATCTCCTAGTGCTTGCCAACTAGTTCGCTGTGGCAGATTTTGCACAAGGATGGTGCGAGAAGATGCACCTCTACCAATATAAGTGGTACCGTAGTCACAAGAATGTGAACAAGGTTGATGGGTAACATTAGTCCTCTTAGGTATATTATAATATTTATTATTTCTACATGTAGAATTATTGTTCTTAAATGTACCATACTTTTGTACTTGAGTATGACTACTTATGCCAGACAAAGGTGTAGGTGTACGGCATGTCGTAGACACCTGCTTGCTGGGCAAAGTTAAAACCTTACTGACAACCTTATTGGTATTAATTTTCCCATCTGAGTTACAACTCTTATTTTTATTAGGAACATCCTTTCCCTTTTTCTCAAACGTAACCTTTTTCTTACGATCAGTTGCCTGCTGATCAAGTCGAGGGAAGGTATATGTCCCCCGGAATGACTTACTAGTCTTCACAGGTTGCGTTGAAGCCTTAATGTCCTTATTAGGAATGGATGCATGTCGTAAAGGTTGTAGCGAACTAGCAACAGTGGCGTAATGAACAATGGAGTCACTTTCGATGCTAGATTCCAAGATCTTATCATTACATAACAGTTTAGCAGTATATGCATGTGAAACAAATCTGGGTATTGTCGTAAATGCACGGGTATCATGTATATGTTGTTTTTCCCAAGCAGCAATCTGCCGTGGGGTACACTCTTTTATACCGTGTATTCGACCCAAAATCACATCGCTAATTGGGTTTGGGAGGAGACAGGCGTGGATCTTTCCTGAAAAGAAAGGAGTTTTTAAATCAATAATAGCAGTCGGAAATGTTTCCACTGTCCCTCCAAAAGTCCTAAATTGGGCGGTCTTTCCAGTAGCACATGAAGGGTCGACCAGCGAAGTCCGTACACCGATTGTGCTACAACCTGAGTCAAATAAAAGAGAGCATGGAATGAAATTAAAAAAAAACCCTATTTAATTTAAGGTTTCCTGTTCTATCGTGAGTAGCTGACGTGGCCGTACACGCCGCTGGTAGACTGGGCAACACATGTCCGCAACGGAGCGTCGTGATCGCCTTGGGCTGGAATAGCGTAGAGCATTCTTGACATGTTTTTACCTGCTCAAGATCAATACAAGACATTGCGTTATGTGGATTAACATTATTGTCCTGATCTTTGTTAGTTTGTGCATCAAGTAATGCAACATTAGACTGATGACGAGGTCTGCTCGAAGATCTATCTCTTCGTCGCGATTGATTCTGATTATTTGCATTAAAATTGCTATACAGTAGAACTCCATTTATCCGAACTAATTGGGACCGAGCATCGTTCGGATAATCAAATGTTCGGATAATTGGATTACATAATGTATCGAGTACATGTACACATATTTCTAAAAATAATTAACCATCACAAGGAAAATACACTATAAAACATATTTACTTGTGCTGTAATAATAATACCCACACTGTATTAGATCACTGTATCACCAAAATCTTTCATTACACTGCAGTGCATGTACTACTTGTATTAATTATTTTTTTTAAGAAAGAGAAATGTTTTCAAAATAACATTACAAACGATTCAAAACCAGGCGCAACTTACGTATACATGTACTTGCACTATTTAAAATAATGAGGAATCCTCTTTTGCACCAAACTGGATAGTCTCCTTTTGGCTGCTAAGTCCCGCATTCTCTTCAACAGCAGAAGCTGTGTAGGACAGCTGTCATCTTCTTGCTCGTACCAAGCCATCGCTGTTTCTAGTGCTATAAAGGCCTCTTCAGGACTTGGTCGACGTTTTGGGTTTTCTTCATAATCTACAAGTACATCATGTACTTCTGAGGAGTCTTCATCATCGGTCACTACATGTATTTGGTTTTCTTCTTGCACAAAAGACAAAATTTCTTCGTCATTCAAAAACTGAAAACCAGAATCATTATCATCTTCTAGCCACGTGTGTGCATCATCTTTGTTACAGTCCAAAAATCCGGGCATTGCTTGAAACAGTTCCACAACTTCATTTATACAATTATCATTTGTGTCCACTGCAATAGTTTCATTTCCTCTTTTTTTCCCAAGCAATCTATTCCAAGCCTTGTTGAGATTATCTTGTGACAGGGTGGTCCAAGCATCAGCTAACATATAGCAGCAGTCTTTGAGATTAAGCTTTTTGGAAAACGCCACCACACTTTCTTCATCTTCATCCAACAATAAACGACGCAGGACTTCCTTCTTGTACATCTTTTTAAGCTTTGCTATAACACCCTGATCCATTGGTTAAATCAGGGCTGTTACATTGGGAGGCAGAAAAATTACTTTAAAATTTGCATCAACTGCATTCAATGTATCCGTCTCTGGATGAGATGGTACATTGTCCAGTAGAAGAATTACGTTTCCAGTTTTCTTTTCTTGTTCTCTCAACCTCTTCACATTTGGGATGAACTGATTTGTATACCAATCAAGAAATATTTCACTATTCATCCAAGCACTCTTCTGTGCTTTGTAGCACAATGGGAGACATGTCACATTCTTTAAACAACGTGGTTTTTTTGGCTTTGCCGATCATTAGCACCGGTAAACAATGACTTCCACTGGCATTCGCGGCTACCAAAATTGTTACTCTCTTTTTGCACTTTTTAAACCCAGGGGCAGCTGCTTCGCGCTGAGATGCAAGTGATTTTTGAGGCAATGATTTCCAGTATAAGTCAGTCTCATCGGCATTATACATATCATCAGGTGAATAACCTTCTTCTTCCAAAAAAGCCAAGAATGTTTCTTTAAAATTTTCAGCGGCAGTTGCATCGCTAGATAAAGATTCACCTTGAATCTCCAATTCTCGTATGCCATGACGAGATTTAAAGTTTCTTAACCATCCCTGGCTAGCCTTAAAGTCAGGAGGACCGTCAAGTTGATTGTTGAACTGAAGTGCCTTTTCACACAATAGAGAGCCAGAGATAGGTTCCCCTTTGCTTCTTCTTTGCACAAACCATATATACAAAGCCTCTTCCAATTTCAAATCTTTCGCATTTCTCATGGTTTTACGTTTCTTCGACCCATTTTCACTATCCCGTTTCGATGCAAAACTCATAATTTTATCCTTGTTACTTTTGATGTCAGAGACGGTAGCTTTCCCAACACTGAAAATCCTCGCAAGTGAAGACACAGTTTCACCTTTTCCTAGTCTATTGATAATTTCTGTTTTCATTTCAATTGACAAAACATTGCGGTTCCTTTTATATGCTTTAGGCCTACTGGAAGATGCCATATCGCACAGAGAAATACTTGTACACCAAAATTATTCTGCTGTAGAAGCAGACACAATTATTTTAAGTTAAACTGTCTGTTTAGCCAGTGTTCTGCCTAGAACGCACACGTACACTGGATTGGTAAACCAGATATTAACTGACTTTATGATCTAACTGACTTCCTGTACGTAAGCGACCGAACATTAGCCCATCCCATCCTCTACAAATAGTTCGCACACATTTGAAGCTTGCCGCATCAAAAGATTCAGAAATGTAGTCTAACGTGACTGGTGGCGCCTGATTTTTTTTCTCCGGAAAGTGTTCGGATAATTGGATGTTCGGATAATTGGGGTTCGGATAAATGGAGTTCTACTGTAATTACCATTTTTGCTTGAGTTAAAATCTGAATGGGTACGCCAATTAATGGTATCACTGTTATGGCTTTGACCATATGATCTATTACGACAACCTTGTCTATTGTTAGGATTCTGAGATTTAGATCGCCAATTTTGTTTATAAGTACCTCCTTGATAATTTCCACAATTATTGTTATCCCAATCTCTTAATCTGTGAGATTGACCCCAAGAATTGTCATATGGAGAAGAATGCTGAAATTGTTTCCCCTTATAAAAATTACAAGAATTGAAATTCTCGTTATTTCCCTTTTTGTAGTTTCTGTCATTACTTAAAGAGCGATGGCGTCTGCGATAATCTTGTTGCACCCCAAAAGCAACAGGAAATTCATCTTTAACCTGAGTATTCCCAAAATTCAAGTTTGGGTGTGCGGTACAGTATTGTACACAGGTTTGCTGCATTTCTTTTATATTTGAATGCTTACGTTCGTGCAAAAAAAGCAAGAAAGCCGGATTAACCGAAGACAAAACTTTATCGCGTAATAATAAATCTCTCAATGCGTCAAAAGTTTTATCCGTCTTGGATAATTCGATCCATCTATCCAATGTAAGGGCTATTTGATCAATACAATCGTTAAAATGCTTTCCAATTTGTGGCAGCATAGATTTGAATTTTAAACGATATTCATTCTCTGTCATTTGATATTTAACAAGTAAAGCAGCTCCGAGAGCCTCATAGTTATTTTTATCAGCAGTAGTTGCCATATGATATACTGACATAACTTCACGTGTAAGTAGTTCTGATAATTTTACACAGTATTGTGATTTATCGACGTGATAGGCTTCGCATATTGCCTCGAACCTATGTAGATAATGAATCACATCGTCCGATGGAGGATTAAATTTCGGTAATATTAAATGAAAATTTTTAATATTCCCCTGTTTAGACGAATTTTGGCCCTCCTGAGACTTTTGACTACTAGCCTCCTGAGATAATCGAAATTGATTAAAATCCAATTCCTTCATGTCTTTTTCATGTTGAATCTGAAGGTGATATTTTCTTGTATTTTCTTCAGCTAACAATCTCCTCTCTTCCGTTTCTTTATGTTTACATTCCAATTCAAGTCTAGTCTTTTCTATTTCCATTCTGTGTTTTTCTTCAATTTCTTTTTGTTTACAGTCCATTTCAATTTTAAGTAGTCTTTCTTTTTCTTCCATTTCCAATCTTTTCTGTTCTGCCTCTAATCTTTTCTGTTCTGTCTCCAATCTTTTCTGTTCTGCCTCACGTTGAAATCGTTTCTCATTTTCTTCAGACTCTAATTTCCTCTTCTTTTCATTTTCTTCTGCTTCCAATTTTAAATTTTCTAGTCTCAATTTCTCATTCTCTACCTTTTGAGCCTCTAACTTCTGTGCCTTCTCATATTCTGAAAGCGCGAATGCTTTCGCCTCGTCAGGAGCCATCTCAACGGATTTTGCCTGCTTCATAAAATATTCAAGCGACGACATTTTGATTTACCCAAATAATTATCAATTAATTTTACTTCAAGTATGTGCAACACGTTCTTGTCTAAGAACGGTACCTAATTATCACTTAAGTATACAAGATATTATTAATCAATGAAAATAATTTATGCAATGAAATGTTACGAACAGACAAATGCAATAGACAATAGCAACAATCAAGACGGGACAAGATAATCAGAGACAAACAAAAACAGTCGCAGAAATCAAATAAGTAATAATGGAAAAATAAGAGCTAATTATGCAAAAGATGCACTAAAAACTGCGATAATATAATTAACAAGACAGTTAACAACACAATGTAAAAAGCACAAAGGTGTAAAAAACTAAACGAGAGCAAGGTAAGACTGGACGGATGATACAAACAGGATACATGATAAAACTAAAGTACAGATAAAAATTACTACGATAACAATAGTAAAACTGGACGTCACAACTAAACAGCCAGGTGTCACAGACCACCAGACGCAGTGGACCTAGAATCCTTCTACAAACAGGTGTAGGAACATTCCACTGAGGGAAGTCTGCAAAATAAATACTAAAGACCAGTCACAAAGGCCCTGTTGTGAAGCTGGGATGTTTCCTCTGTGACTCTCCTTTCCCAACCTCCCGCTACAAACATAGAACATAAAACATGCATCACAAAAAAATATTACAATGGACATATTAAAAAGCGGCCCAGCTAACATAAGACGGTGACAACGAACAGAGTAATACTCATCATTTTGTGTTAAAACGCAATTTCCAGGATTGTAGAGTCTTGCACTCGAGCGCTGTATCACCGAGAAAGCTTACGTAGCACGTGACAGAGTCCGCAAATGATTGAAGCAGTTGAGTCCATCTTGACCTTGAGTGTCCGTTAAATTTCTAAACAACGTCGCTGAGTTTGATAGAGACGGCAGTTTCCACTTGAAGTCTGCAGTTGTATTCCAACGTCCCAGATGTTGACTTGAACTTGAAGACAGTTTCAAACGTTTAGTCAGGGATCGTTCCTTTCTATCGACGATAGACCACACTGGCCCACCAGAGCTGTAGCGTCGCTTTTCTTAAGGGTGTGAACCGCTGACTAGAGGATGTTGATGGTGTAGTAGTGACAACGGTCCAACACGGGCGATGCTCTTAGATTTGATAATAAAACGCGAATGTCTCTTTACTGGAACGTGAATCTTGGACTACAACGATAATCGGGCACATAAACTAGTGCCAATACTGTCATGGACGAACTCATCATGTCTACTTGTAATAACATTTTTATTTGGACGAAATACGTGGACGAGCAAAGACAGGAAAACAGTACCTGTATCAATGGTTTCACAGTTCAAAAACATATGGCTCATATTTATAAATTACATTACTTGCAGTATCCAAGTTCATTCAATGATCTAACGGTTTGACCTTGCGTCGCCGAACAAAACTTCTAAGGTCATCCGTGCAACAAATCTTCGTATGTCTATTTCAACCCTGTACTGTAACATTGCCCCTGGTACATATTGATTCCGGTACCTTCCAACATTATAGATCACTGCATACATTCTGTCTGAGAAGATAACATAAAGTTAATTACAATACTTGATTCATCTCTCTCTTGATCGCCGTGTCACGTATGACGGCGCTCCACTAATTCATATCAATTAGTCGAACTGACGGAGCATTAAAATCCTTTAAAACATTAGGATGGCTTCAGTGCAGCATCGGGTTGATCCATTATAACCCCTTAACGAGAAGGGACTAGCTAGATGCCAACGCCGGATACAGTCACTAAAAATCATAAAATTATATTCAATTATAACAACGCCTGGTTCTGACTTACGTAGGGAGTAAGCCGACAATGGCTTCTATTCAGAAGTCATGTCCCAGAAATACACTAGCCCCAAATGATGGGTACACAATAAGAAAATCAACAGACTCCATGTCTGGATATGAGATGCGGCTTGCTTCATACACGCTTCTACGTCATCTGGCTTGTTTGGATACAAGCGCGCCCGAATTCCCATACACCAAATTGTGCATATGCGTGCATGACAGATGACATTTATAAAAAACTAACATCAACATAAGTTGGTGCGTACTCACTTAACAGAAGTAGAACCTGATGACTACCCGTGAGTGTTAAGGATACCAAAAAGGAGGCATCACGGATATTTAGGCATCTTCGAGACTCAAGAAGAAAACCCGATTTTGTAAATACAAAGATTGAAGACCTACGAATTGGGACATCCGTCATAAGAGGGATTCTAAAACTACCCCAGACCAAGTATTCGATGTATTTAAGCAAGTTGCCGTGTCTATTTTAAAACTGTGCCCGGAGATTGTATGTCACAACTACTGGGGTAAGTTGTAACCTATATTTTACAGTTTTAACTTGACATGTTTGTACTTGCTAGTGGTTGTAAAAATTCATACGAGGCTGGCAACCTCAGCATCTGAAAAGAGTATATTCATAAACCACCACATCAAACGCTGGTGACTGCTTAGTGCTGTTCTCACAGGAAGCCAAAAGCAGAGGTAACCTCAGACTCCGAATGGAACAGGGAGTAAGTGATGATTACATCAGCATCTTCTTCTTCTTTAATCCGTGGCCGCCGACCGTCAAAGTAGTCAGTGGCCATCACGCCTGGTGGCGCCTTGTCGGGCAAAATAAATTGATTCTATTTTGCTCGGTAGGTGGCCATCCTTCGTACAGTTCCCCTACTCTGGTTCATTCTTTGCATCTCAGCCTCCACAGTCCTCCGCCAAGTTGTTTTTGGTCGGCCTCTCTTTTGTTTTCCTTCAGGGGTCCATAGCATAGCTGTTCTTGTGATGGCATCGGGGTCTCTTCTGAGGACATGGCCAACCCAGCTCCAGCGTGTGCCAGCTATGATGATGTGCATGTCCTCTTGCTTACTCCGAGTAAGCAGACCTTGGTTGGTGATGGTATTCGGCCAAAAGATGTGGGTAATTTTTCTTAGGCATGTTGTGTGAAAAGAGGACAGTTTCGACATTTCCTTATCTGTAACTCTCCAGCATTCCGCACCATATAGAGAAGCACAGAAAGCGCACAGCTCTGATATAATCTTAATTTTGTGCTTGTGCTGTACTGAGCGGACTTCCAGATGTTGTTTAGACTAAAAAAGGCTGTTCTTGCTTTGTTCATTCTGTTGTTGATGTCTTTGATTGCTCCGCCATCTGGTGTTACTATGCATCCTAGGTATGTGAAGGTGTCTGTCTGTTTCAATTGCTGATTCCTTACTGATATGGGCTCAGGGTTGCTCACATTGAGCGTCATGACCTCTGTCTTCTTTAGATTGATGTTCAAGCCCACCTGCTGGCTATACTTATTAAGTCTATTCGTTTTTAACTGGATGTGTTGAAGTGCATGTGCTAGTAGTGCAATGTCATCTGCATATTCCAGATCTTCCAATGTAGAAAATGTAGTCCATCTTATTCCTTTTGGACTGCCCTCTGCTGTCTGGCGCATCACCAAGTCTATGACTGTTAAAAATAGAGTGGTTGATAAGCTGCATCCCTGTCGCACTCCTGTCTTTACCTCAAAGGTTAGGTTGCTCTGCCCAACGCTACACGTAAAGTTGGCATAGAGTCTTTTTATGATTGACACTATGCAGCTTGGAATTCCATAAGCCCTCAGTATTTTCCATAAACTGTCCCTATGTATGCTGTCAAAAGACTTTACAAAATCAACGAAATTAATGTACAGCTGCCTTTGCCATTCTGAGCACTGCTGTATAATGTTCCTGAGGGTAAATATATGATCTACACATCTTCTGTTCTTTCTAAATCCTGCTTGTTCTTTCCTCAGTTTGTGGTCTACTGCTTTTGAAATTCTCTGTATAATGATCCTGCCTAGAATTTTGCTGGGAACTGAGAGAAGGGTTATTCCTCTCCAATTATTGCATTCTGCAAGATCTCCCTTCTTGGGCAATTTGACAATTATTCATTTGTTCCACTCCGTTGGTGTTGTCCCTGTTTTTCAGACTTGTGCAAATAGTGGTTCTAATAGTTCTGCTGCTAGCTCAGGGTCCGTCTTAAATAGCTTTGCATTTAAGTTATCATGGCCAGGAGCTTTTCCATTCTTTATCCCTTTGATTGCTGTGATGATTTCTTTTTTTCGTGGAATGTCTGTATTAACATCTAGATCATTTTCAGCCTCAGAAACATTCAATTGTGTCTCTGGTGGTTCATTGTCTGCCCATCTTGTTTCCTGTCCCTCTGCTGTCGTGATGGGATTTCCTTGCTTATCTCTTACTAATGTAATATTGTTTGCACCTCGTTTTCCGCTGATGATTTGAGTTATTTGTATACTGTGCTTTGTTCATTTCTCAGTGCTGCCTCTTCTGCCTGTCTTACAAGATCGTCTAGGAAATTTCTTTTCTTGGCTCGGGTTTGGCGTTTAACTTCACATCAGCATCTGCATAGTTTATATTTTCATTTTGTGAGTTATATGTAAACTCAGCCATATTCATTCAGGCATAAACCATTTCACTCGCTGCTGCACAGTCACATATTTTTCAAAAAATTAACTTAAAAATTAATGGTTATTTCTCATCATATCCCCTGAGTTATGATGCATACTCAGGGAGGATACAATTTCTGAGATACAAAAACTGGTGGTCAGACAGCAGAAAAAACGCCTGGTTAATATCAGAAAAACAAAGACTCAGCAGAGGCATTTGTTCCTTTATATCTTCTAAAGTTTGTGGTACGAGTATGCAAGACCATTTGTGGCACGAGGTTACAAGACCATTTTGATACGACTCACCGCTACGAATCTGTGATTCAGACGCTTGTTGTTGAGACTAGACGGCTACATTCAACGGGCCTGTGGAGATATTAGCACTGACACTAGGAGAGGTTACCCCCTGCAACATCGCTTGGGACGTGCTCTCGTCACAGAAAATGGATTGACGATACAGCAGCAGCCACATTCAGAGATCTGGCAAGTCATACTTGTAGAAGGCCAGCATTGTATGAACTCCACCTTAACCTCAATGAGGAAAAAAATTTTTCTACATCGCCCGTTTTTTTACTTCTATTAAAATAATTGATTATTAAATTTGTTACACGTTATTTTACAAAGCCCTAGTTGACTCTGTTATTACAGAGAGAAGTGCACACACATGAATCAGTATATTTAATGTATATCTATATAGAGCTAATAAGAAGAACTTTGCTGTAAATTTAGTTGGGGGCATCAACGAGCTAAATCATACAATATATCCCTTCGCAAAAGGCGGCGGGCAGATACTAAGTTAACTTTGCTAAGACATATTAAGCATTGTTCTTAACTACTGAATATCTAGTGAAGACTCCCTCAGGGGAGAAGCATGAACATCCTTCTATTTGCATCTCTGCCAAGAGTAATCTTGTGCAAAGGTAGATACCTTTGAAACCAAGCAACATCACTCTCCAGGCCATCTAGTCTACGCAGCTGTAAACCTGAGTAGCTGAACTGAGTTAGAGATGGCAAAGGTGTTGTTCGTCCATCACAGGTGATGAAGACCACTCTGTTCATCCAATTATTAGGATGTTAGGATAGTCTATGAGTACGAAGGTGACTGATGAGCCCGATGCGGGCCTGGAAGGATCTCGGACAGTGTGAGCAGGGAATGTTTGCTTCATGTGAAGGTTTTATTTCACGATCTTTTCTAGCTTGTCTCCGCTGTTCCGCTGCTGCTCTTCTGGAAGATTCGCATGCCACTGCACCTTTACGAAGAGATGTGCGCCAAGCAGTTCGGTCTTGCGCAGCAGCTTCCCATGTGTCTGGGTTTATGTCAAAGGTTTTTAATGAAGCCTTAAGCGTGTCTTTGAAGCGCTTTTTCTGGCCACCATGGGAGCGTCTACCCTTCTGCATCTCACCATAAAAGAGTATCTTTGGCAGTCGATGGTCTGGCATGCGGACTACATGACCTGCCCAGCGAATCTGTGACTGCATCAGAATAGTATCGATGCTAGGGATACCAGCTCTGTCAAGAACGGCGGTATCCGGGATCTTGTCTTGCCATTTGATGTTCATTATCTTCCTGAGACAGACTGTATGGAAGTGGTTGAGCTTTTTTACGTGGCGCCTGTATACAGTCCATGTTTCACATGCATAAAGCAGCACTGGAAGCACCGCAGCTCTGTATACCTTCAGCTTTGTCTGTAGACTAATGCCACTTCGATGCCAAACGTTGGTGTATAGTCTGCCAAATGTGCTGCTGGCTTTGGAGATCCTGGTGTTCACCTCATCAGCAATGACGATGTTCTGGGATAGTGTACTACCAAGGTATGTGAACCTGTTCACAACATTCAGTTTCTCACCATTTACCTTGATGACTGGCTCAGTATAAATTGTGCCAGGAGCTGGTTGGTACATGATTTCTGTTTTCCCCGTGTTGATGGTAAGCCCAAAGTTGGAGCAAGCTTCGGAGAATCTATCAACGCTACGCTGCAGATCAGCCTCTGAGCCAGCACTGAGGGCACAATCGTCAGCAAACAGAAGATCCCTGATGGTGTGTGATTTGACCTTGGTTTTTGCTTGAAGCCGCCTAAGGTTAAACAATTTTCCATCAATACGATATCTGATGTCGATTCCTGTGTCCCCGTCTCTGAAAGCATCAGTCAGCATAGCAGAAAACATGATACTGAAAAGAGTCGGTGCAAGTACACACCCTTGTTTAACTCCATTTGAGACTGGGAAAGGCTCCGATAGCTCACCGTTTTCCTGAACTCTAGCCTGCATTCCATCATGCAGCTGCTGCACTATTGAGATAAATTTCTTTGGGCAGCCGTATTTTGCCATGATCTTCCATAGACCCTCTCTACTGACCATGTCGAATGCCTTTGTCAAGTCGATGAAAGCTGTGTACAGGTCACAGTGCTGTTCTTGGCATTTTTCTTGAAGCTGTCTTGCAGCGAACACCATATCGGTGGTTCCACGTTCTTTCCGGAATCCACACTGACTTTCAGGTAGAAGACCTTTGTCAAGATGAGCCGTAAGGCGATTAAGAAGGATTCTGGCAAATATCTTCCCAGCGATTGATAGTAGTGAGATGCCTCGATGATTGTTACAGTCTTGGCGATTACCTTTACGTTTATAAAGATGTATAATTGACGCATCCTTGAGATTGTGTGGGATGGTTTCACTCTGCCACATTTGCTGGAAGATCATGTGAAGTTTCTCTATCAGAACTGTACCGCCATCTTTATAGACTTCAACAGGAATTGAATCGGAGCCGGGGGCCTTTCCACTAGAAAGTTGACGAATCGCTTTTTGAGTCTCCTCCAAAGTCGGTATATCATCTAGTGCTTCATTTATAGGAATTTGGGGCAGTCGGTTGATGGCTTCATCATTAATAGATGATGGCTGGTTCAGAATATTATTAAAGTGTTCGACCCAGCGTTGGAGAATTTTTTCCTTGTCTGTAATTAGTGTTTTTCCATCTGCATTAAGGAGGGGAAATGATCCTGATGATGTTGGACCATAGACCGCTTTGAGTGCATGGTAAAAATTTTTCAAGTCATGGCTGTCAGCAAAGCCTTGGAGCTCATCTGCTTTATTACTCAGCCATGAATCCCGCATCTGGCGTAGTTTATGTTGGACGATTCCACGCATGTTGTTGAAAGCGTCTTTCTTGGATGTAGATTTTGGATCATTTAAATATGCTTTATGGAGATGGTGTTTCTCAGCCAACATCTTCTTTATATCATCTGAGTTCTCATCAAACCAGTCATTTTGTTTCTTGATGGCGGGACCCAGGACCTCTGTAGCAGTGTTGTAGATCTGCTCGCTTAGGGCTGTCCAATTTGTTTCCGCACTTTGGCCGTCTAACGAGATAGATTTGAGACGGTCTTCTAGGGTGTCAGTGAATGACTGTTTAATTTTTGTCTTCTTTAGTTTGGTAATATCCAGCCTTTTTTGAGTTTTCTTTCCCTGAGGGCGCCTGGCAGGTTGGATACGAATTTTAAGTTTAGACACAATGAGGCGATGATCAGTCCAGCATTCGGCACCACACATGGACTTGGTCACCCGGACATCTTGCCTGTCCTTCTTCCTAACAATTACATAGTCAATTAGGTGCCAATGCTTCGAGCGAGGGTGCATCCAGGAGGTCCTGTTGCGGATAGGAAGTCGAAAAATGGTGTTGGTGACAAGGAGGTTATGTTCTGCGCAAGTCTGGAGGAGAAGAAGTCCATTGCTGTTACAGCGACCCACGCCGTACTTTCCGATAGTGCCATTCCAGGAGATGTTATCTGAGCCTACTCTTGCATTAAAGTCACCAAGAATAATAAGCTTATCTGCTTTGGGAACTGATGCAATGACTGCATGTAGTTCTTCGTAAAACTTATCCTTGACGTCATCCTGGTTTGTCATAGTTGGTGCATACGCGCTAATGATGGTGGCATGTTTCCTTCCATAAAGCAGCGGGATCTTGACCGTCATGAGTCGGTCATTTATTCCCTTTGGGGGCTCCGCTAGCTTGCCAATAATTGCTGTTTTGATTGCAAATCCAACCCCTGCTTCTCGTCTTTCTTCAGTTCCTCTTCCGCTCCAATAGAATGTATAACCTGCACCCTTTTCGCAAAGTTGGCCCTCGCCTGCAGGTCGAGTTTCACTCAGTGCTGCTATGTCAATGTTGTATCTGGCCAGTTCTCTCCCTATCAGGGCAGTTCGCCTCTCGGGTCTGTTTGTGTTAAAGTCTTTGTCAAGTAGAGTGCGCACATTCCATGCGCCTAGAATGAGGGGGAAAAATCTGTCCTTTCTTTTTCTTATGTGTCGCCCGCTGAAGTAGGGTACCCACCAACCGCGGTAAGCTGGTTAGGTAATGGTGGAGCAGGCAATGTTTAGGGCACCTTTTCTAGCCCCTTCCTCATGCCATGGAGGTGAGCAGTGCTTTCCTAAAGAGGGCTGCTCAGTCACTCAGGGGGCTGCCGAATCCCACTGCTGCTCCGATCAGTGGAAGACGACCATATGGCATGAGCCGCCTGTGTGTAGGTCTGCGACTACGACTGCCAGCGCACCCACGCCTGCCGCTTCGCCGCTCGCCCAGCGCCACAGGACTTGTTGTGAGTGGATGGATGAGTGGATGAGTGGATGAAAGAGTGACTTGCGCAGTGATTTGGTTTAAAGTGAGGAAGAGTTGCGCAATTCGTCGACCTCACTCTCTCGCCTGGGTCCATCTTAATCCAGTGGCAAGACAAGTCAAGACGACTGGAGATGAAGTCAGGTGCAGTGGATGACCATGGCTTTCTACGTGCCTCGCCATGCTCCTTACGCTCCACAGCGCGTTGCTGGTAATCGCCGTCATGCCCGTTGAACCAACAGGTGGTTTCTTCCGCGCAGTCTACCGAATCCAGTCTTCGCATGCATGGGTAGGCAGACCCTAACTCACCGAAGGTTTATAACCAGTCGGCTACCCTCACCTAGTTTAGCCGGCCTGTCAAAGCCGTTTCCCGGGGGGGGGGGGGGGGGGGCCGCTGTCGCATGCTGACAGCTACGAGGAGCCACAGGTGAGAGCTGAATGCCAGGTTTGGACCAAAGGTGGCCGAGCTGCCCTGAAAAGGGCATGACAGCTCCTTAACCAGAGGTACTACCAATACCTGACATCCCAAACCCCCAAAGATAGCGGGTCAGGAACGGGTCACCCTACTCGTAAAGCTTCACTCCCCTGAGACAGTATCTACTTTAAGTTTACCTTGACTTTTTTCTTTACCTTTCTTTTCAGTTGTACCTGGTGTTTTTAATTTTTTAATTTAGAAGAACGTTACTGGAAACTACCTGTTCAAGCATTACTATTTCTCATATTATTTGTGCTAACAAAGTACTGCTGGACATAGATTTCCCATTTTAGTCATTTAAACATGCGGAGTGAGGCCTGAGATGATTTCTTGTGTACATCTTTCGCACGTTGGCCCGACCATCGATGTGTCTTCTGACAGATATATAAATAATAAGAAATGTATAATTCACATAACTGGGTATGTTGCAGGCACTAGTAAGAATTAAACAAGTTTTAGCCGGCCTGTCAAAGCCGTTTCCCGGGGGGGGGGGGGGGGGGGCCGCTGTCGCATGCTGACAGCTACGAGGAGCCACAGGTGAGAGCTGAATGCCAGGTTTGGACCAAAGGTGGCCGAGCTGCCCTGAAAAGGGCATGACAGCTCCTTAACCAGAGGTACTACCAATACCTGACATCCCAAACCCCCAAAGGTAGCGGGTCAGGAACGGGTCACCCTACTCGTAAAGCTTCACTCCCCTGAGACAGTATCTACTTTAAGTTTACCTTGACTTTTTTCTTTACCTTTCTTTTCAGTTGTACCTGGTGTTTTTAATTTTTTAATTTAGAAGAACGTTACTGGAAACTACCTGTTCAAGCATTACTATTTCTCATATTATTTGTGCTAACAAAGTACTGCTGGACATAGATTTCCCATTTTAGTCATTTAAACATGCGGAGTGAGGCCTGAGATGATTTCTTGTGTACATCTTTCGCACGTTGGCCCGACCATCGATGTGTCTTCTGACAGATATATAAATAATAAGAAATGTATAATTCACATAACTGGGTATGTTGCAGGCACTAGTAAGAATTAAACAAGTGGAGAACTAGACAGTATAAAAGCAATAGACGCGTTAAGATTACCCGGTAAGCTTTTCTGTTCTCTATTGGTCTATTTTATTTCTCACGCGTGCAGGTAAAATATTAGCAACAGAGTTGATTATAATTATAGGACAATGAAAAACTGTGACAATCATCGACACAATTAACTCAAAGCCTGAACACGGAACAAACAAACGTTAATCGAATCAATAAATCGAACAAATAGGAAACCCTAGTTGTACACCGACAAAAAAAATGGACGTTACAATTAATGTTGTGATCCCTAGACAATCTAAAGTTCAGGTTTGTTTAATGATACTGCAGAGAAAAGCTGGGACGGTTGTAAATGACATGAAGCAGTGAGATCATCGATGTTAGTAGTATTGATCTTCAGATGTTTTGGTAGTT
Organism: Oreohelix idahoensis; assembly: GCA_024509875.1. NCBI lineage: Eukaryota > Metazoa > Mollusca > Gastropoda > Stylommatophora > Oreohelicidae > Oreohelix > Oreohelix idahoensis. The sequence continues at coordinate 166,906 of JAMPIV010018802.1, forward strand.
TTTTTACGAACATGAGACAGTGGGTGTTGATTTGCAGAGTGGTTACGGAGGCTTGCTTATCGAGGCTAAGTTACTGGGTTTGAAACCTACAGACGTCATTCTTTAGTATACTTATCTGAAAACGGGTACATGATTCTGTTGTCGACTTCGGGAAGGCAAAGGTTGAGAGGGATAAAACCGGTCACTCCACTTCACAAAGCTGAGATCTAGTATAATAAGTCTCTAACACTTCACTTCACTACGACAATATCAGTTGTGGAACTACCATTACATTTATGATACATGATTAATTTTTTTATATTTAAAGTTTTGTCTCATTTTGGCGATGAATGTTTTGTAAATCAATCTAGATATATGGTCCATCAGATGTATTAGTGCGCATGGCTAAAATTAAAAGACAATGTACCTTTTCGTGTCATCAGTAGGAGATATAAAGTGAACTAGCTACTCAAATAGGAATAGAACAGGCATGCACAGTATAGAGCACAGGTAATAGTGCAGATATATTCCCAAATATTCTTTCGAAATCTACAGGCTGGCATGTATGCAGTGTGTAGGAGATGAATACTGACCCAAAATATTTGCATAACCATGCTTGCAAATCTAAGTCAGCGATATTGCACGAAATACATATGTCAAAACACACACACAAATACACACACACGAAACACACACAAGAAATGTGGTAATCTCCAAATGAACGTTGCCATTAGTTCCGCATTAGTTCTTTGCATTTTACACCTCATATAGCGTGACAGTCCACGAAACATTGTGATAACGTCTGATTTTTGTGATATACGTTAATAAGGGCTTGACGAGATTAAGTGGTCAACTCAAACCCGGCACAGTGTTGGTCATATAGGTCACCTTGTCCGTTGATAAATCGTGAGGCACTGATAAGAATGTAGTGTTGACAATGAGTGTAAATATGAGTGTCAATACGCGAATGCATAAATGGTTCTGTAGAAATGACAAGTTGGTAATAATGCACTCATACCCTCACGGCTGGAAGTCAATGATAACTGGAACTACTGTAGACGTTTCAGACAGTTTAATGATACACACTCTGACAGCACGGTTGAGTCACTGGAACAGGTTGACACAACAAATCATTGGATACTTGACAAATGGGTGGCAACATCAATTTGGCAATCTCATAGCATGAAAATATAATCGGACGATAGGAGCAAATATATATTTATGATAGTCTATCGTCTCATACCTCCACTGACTAGTCGCATCAGTTTGAGTTAACAATAATAATGGTCATCACAATGCTCCCTTACAGACCCTCTGCTGACTATGTCTTTCAGGCTAAGACTTTTAGGCTTTAAATTCAACAAGGTCTTTCTTTTAAGGTTGACAATCTCAAATAACAAGGAGTAGACTTCAATACATTGTAGGTCTTGGTATCACCATCAGGTAATAAGATATCTCCGTTCTCTGACTGACAATTCAAATAGACCAACAGTGGGATTCAAAATGGCGCCGGTCCAAGTGAGCGACGTTCATCCAAAAGATATCTTCCCTATAAATGAAAGTTCCGTTCATTTCCTCATCTAATGTCTTTGGGTTTTCCATACCCATAAGGAATGTTACATATGTCCACTCATAGTGCTGCTAGTACAGGAATCGTCTACATACGATCCATCAAATATATAGATATATGATATGACATCTATGGCGTCGTTAGGCCTTGGTAAAGTTTTAGAAAAATGTTTCTTCTTTACCTTAAGTTCATGAAATACTAGTAACTAGCACACTAACATATATATTCTGGGAGAAGTATCGACCATCATAGAATACTGAGAGAAAACTCCTCTCTTCCCCAGAATCAATCACAATGATGAAAAACTTCAGACTCTCATATGTCCGACAGCCTTCAAGATCCGTCCGTCATCACGGAAGCGCCAACGACGACTCCTCGTCTCATTGGGCATGCGCTAATGTTAACCTTTCAACTATATTCAAGTGGGGCGACTATATATTTACTTTCACTCGAAGCAAAACATGAGTATTCGCCCTTTGACTAGGGTTCTAACCTCAGACTCAAAATATTATTACCAAATATTTCCAAACATAACACAAGTATACAAACAAATAAATATCTTCCTATATATATATATATATATATATATATATATATATATATATATATATATATATATATATATATATATATATATATATATATATATATATATATATATATATATATATATATATATATATATATATATATATATATATATATATTGCCACCAGTAATCTGTTGGTAACAGACTACTGCAACCCCCGGGGAAAAAAAATGAAATTTTTTTTTTCATCAACATACAATAGGCTCACAGTTCATGAATAATGCGCAGATGACTAATAAGAGCAATTTATAATGTCAAATTAAGGTAGAGTCATAGATCGACTCGTGAGAATATATCTCAACATCTCAGAGAAAGCATTTCTCTTAAGTATAAATATTTCCAGGGAGGTGCCACCAACGTATACTACAATGCTGGCAATGTCACAATGCATATAATATTTTCATATTTAAGCACTATAAGTACATGATTGACAAAGAAGAAAAATCATCAAAGAACAGCTGTGAATATATATCAATGAACGTAGTGATAGTAGTGATACAATCACTATATTACAAATTACAATGTGTATCTATCTTGATATAGAGAAAGAACTGTTATAGACTTAGATGTGTTAAGAAATCCAAGACCTAACAGTTAGGTGGAATCATGTGGGCATCTAGACAAAATGTCTGCCATCACATTATCTGATCCACGGATAGCTCGTACTGAGAAATGAAAAGGTTGAAGAGCAATTGCATATCGAGTAGACCTCGAGCTCTTCAAATTCTTACTCTGTATAGCTGTAAGAGCTTTCTGGTCGGTTTCTACTATGAAATGTGCGCCTAGAAGGAATCTTTGTAGTTTGAGAATTGACCATACCATAGCCAATAGTTCCCGGTCTAAAACCGAATAATTCCTTTCTGCAGCATTAAGTTTTCTGGAGATATACATTACAGGATGCAGAGTTCCAGAGTACTCTTGCATTAGTGCCGCTCCAATCCCAGTGGATGAAGCGTCACTACGAAGAACAAATGTCTTATCTGTAGTAGGTAACACTCAAATAGGTGGTGTTGAAAACAAATTTTAAATCTTATCCAAAGAGGATTGGTATTCCTGTGACCAGTGGACCATATTAGGCGACCCTTTCTTTAGTAGTGTAGAAAGAGGTGCCATGATAGAGGATAGATTCGGAATGAATCTTCCATAAAATTGAATAAGACCTAAGAGACTTCGCACTTGCTTTTTAGTCTTAGGAATAGAGATGTTAAGTATCTTAGTTATATTATGGTCCTCTGTCTTTAGGAAACCATGACCAACTCGATGGCCTAGGAAAGAAATTTCGCTAAAACCAATGCAGGCTTTAGAGGGTTTCGCTGTCAGGTTATACTCGCGTAGAGTAGATAGTAATTCAACTAACCCCGAATAGTGATCTTACCAAGTATCGCTGAAAAGACAGATGTCGTCTAGGTACGCAATGACATCTGACCGATAAGATAGGATTCGACGCATCATGCGTACGAATGTAGCTGGTGCGTTCATAAGGCCGAAAGGCATGAAATTCCATTGAAAAGGCCTCTAGGTGTAGAAAAAGCAGTAAAAGGTTTGGCGCGTTCAGATAAAGGAACTTGCCAATATCTTTTAGACAAATCAAGTTTAGTGAAAAAATGAGATTTAGAAAGCCTAGTAAGTAGCTCTTCTAGTAAAGGCATAGGTTCAGCATCGAACTTCGTAACTTGATTCAATTTGCGATAGTCAACGCAAAGACGTATGTTATTGTCTTTTTTTCGAACAATAACCATCGGCGATGAATATGCAGAAGTGGATGGTTCAATTATTTTTAAATCTATAATCTCATCCAACTCCTTCTCAACCTGTGCTTGAAAATGTATAGGAATAGGATAAGGTCTGACTCTAATAGGATTATGGTCAGTTAGAATAATGTCATGTTTAATGACCTGAGTTTGTCCAGGAATGTCAGTAAGGACATCCTGAAATGTTTGTAACATAACCGAAACATGTCGCTTTTCTCCTAGAGATAAATCAGGAGAGACAGTAACATTTTTCCATGATTCACTAGAATGAAGTGGAATCATCGGCAGCGGAAGATTAACATCCGAAAAACTCGTTTCCTCATCCTGTATTACGGACAGTGATGAGTAATGACCATGTTGGACTGGAGAATCGTCCGTTGCCTGGAAAATAGGCTGTAAATAATCTGGACGTTCATGGAATTCCGTAAGCATATTGATGTGGAAGGTTTTATGCTTTCCATCAATATCAACAATGTAGTCAACATCGGAAATTTTCGAGATTATATTGTACGGACCTTTCCAAGAAATAAGAAGTCTGTTTTCCCTACAAGGTAGTAAAACAAATGCTTTGTCACCAGGACAAAGTTGTCGTAAGGTTCGTTTCTTATTGGCAAATTGTCTCGACCACTTTAAATATCTCGGAGCTATTATAGACCGAAAGGGAGGCATCAAAGAAGAGTTGGCCACTCGAAAAGCAGCAGCTGGGAGACTTTTTCAGGCCATAACTCGAGGATTCCTCAGCAAGAGAGAGGTTGGTAAGAAAACGAAGATGGCTGTATACCGCTCCACCTATGTCCCAGTCTTGACATATGGATGCGAGTCATGGGCAATGACTACAACCCATAAAAGCCAGATCCAAACCTCAGAAATGAGGTATCTGAGGAAGGTGGTTGAAGTAACAAGAAGAGACATGGTACGCAACCAGATGTTACGTCAAGGCCTAAAATGCCACCCCCTACAGACCCAAGTAGAACAGTCCCAACTATGATGGTTTGGCCATGTCTGCAGAATGGGAGAAGATCGGCTACCACGACAAGCATGGGAAACAAAGAGCCAAGGATCCAGACCCCGAGGACGACCCAGAGTCCGCTGGAAGGACAACATTAGACAATCTTTGAAGGACCGAGGACTAGAATGGAACCAGGCCAGGAGGAAGACAACCGATAGAATAGTCTGGCGCTCTCTCTTCCAAACCTCTACACCTCACGGTAGAAGGGGAACGACTAAGTAAGTAAGTAAATTGTCTCGCATTCTGTTTAGCAAATTCAGAAGAAGAAGTTGCCAATTTGCATGCTTCGATAATCTTTTGTCTCAGCGCGATGACATATCCGTAAGAAGATTTTGTGTCATCGGTAATATTATTAGCGGTTATGAGATCATGAAGCAAAGACATAGGGCCGCGCGGTCCCGCGCCAAAGACAAGTTCAAAGGGAGAAAATCATGTATGTTCATTGGGGACCTCTCTGTAAGCGAAGAGGGCCGCGGGTAAAACCCTGTTCCAATCTTGAGGATGATCCTCAGTTATCTTCCCTAGTACGTTTTTGAGTGTTCTATTTAGCCGTTCGACCATCCCATTGGACATAGGATGATAGATACTACTCAAAGATCTCTCTATCTGCAGAGTAGACATTACTTGAGACATGGTATCCGATATTAGTTGGGTGCCATGGTCTGATAATATCTCTCCGGGGAATCCCAGACGAGAAAATATAAGCCAAAGAGCATCTGCAATGTCAGCAGTAGTAATGCTCTTCAGAGGTATAGCCTCTGGCCAACGTGTGCACATATCAACACACGTCAAGATAAACTGATGTTCTTTAGCAGATTTGATCTTAAATGGACCAATGATGTCTATCGCCATTTTCTGAAATGGTCGAATAGGAATGTCTGCAGCCTGAATAGGTGCAGCATGGCGTGGACCTTTGGATTTGACCTCTTGACATACTTTACAAGATCGACAATAAATCCGTATGTCCTTGTTCACAAAAGGCCAAAAGAAAGCCGCCAGAACTCTTGTCTTTGTACGGGAAAACCCCATATGTCCAGCACACTGAGAGTCGTGTGCGTGTTGCAAAATTTTAACTCTCAAATTCTTGGGCACAAGAATCTGAGAATGACTTGACTTAGTGGAGTCTTGCACCATACGTACAAGTACGCCATTCTTCATTGTAATCCAAGATTTACGCTTTGTATCTTTATTCGGATCACCTTTTGTTGCAAGAGTGAAGAATTTCTTTAGAGTCGGATCATCTTCTTGCTGTTTTATAAACGAGTCACGAGAAATTACCAAGGGATCATCTTGGTTATGCACTTCATTATCTTCAGTAGATGAAGTTTGAGGCATATTAAGAGCTTGAGCTCTAGTGACTACAGCATTAGCAGTTTGCATATTTTGTTTTTCCCAAACGGAAATTTGTTGTGGAGTGCATTCTTTGACTCCGTGAATACGACCGATGATAAGATCAGCGATCGGATTCGGCAGAAGACATGCGAGTACATCTCCTGTAAAGAAAGGAGTAGCAATCTTAATGATAGCAGTAGAGTATTTCTCTAAGGTGCCGCCAAATGTCACACATTTGACTACTTTTCCGGTGGCACGAGAAGGATCTACAAGTGATTGCCTAACACCAATTGTGGTGCTTCCAGAATCAAAAAGAACTGAGACTGGATTGTCATTTACTAAACCTTTATGTAAGACAAGAGAACCTCTTCCATCATGCGCGACTGACGCAGGAAGAGCGGGGAGAGGATGGCCGCAACTTAAAGTGGATACCGTAGTTGGTTCAAATAATGTTTTGCATTGGGGGCACTGAGATGCTCTCCCAAAATCAAAAGCGGATTATGCCATATTATTAGCGTCATTATTATCTTTAGTCTGTTTATAGGCTTCATGTGACTCTTGCTGTGCAGAGTTTGCCTGATAATGTGATTTATGTTTTTTGTATTGTGATCTACCTCGATTATTATTACCTCTGTAATCATTATTATTTCCTCTATTATAACCCCTATTTAGGTTTGAGTCATAGTTCTCATGGTTACCATTATCATATTCATTATAATGAATATCTTTATAACTATGGTCTTGTTGTCTCCATGATGGATGACTTGGATAGTTCCTATAATGACTTCCTCTGCGGAAATTATTATAATTATGACCACCTCTGTATCGAGGGCTGTCGGCTCGTCTCCAGTTCTTCGCAGAAGAACCCTGAAATGATTGGTTACCTTGGTTTTGATAACTATTATGGTTACCCTTTTTATCAAACCTGTTTTGTGGTCCCTGAAATTTGTGTGAATAATTAGGGTTGTATGGTGTTGCTGAAGCAACTGGCATACCTTCCTTAACCTTAGCATTGCTAAAAGCTACGTCCGGATGTGCCGTGACGTATTGGGTACAATATTCTTCCATTTCTTTTAGTGTCTTGGGTTTACGCTCATGTAGGAATTCAAGGAATGGTTTATTTACACTTGACATAATCTTGTCTCTGAGCAACAAGTCCATAAGGGCTTCATATGTCTTTTCTGTTTTGGACAGCTCAATCCAACGATTAAATGTAAGACGTGTCCTTGCAATGAATTCTGAGAATTATACCCCTGATTCAGGTACCATTTTCTTAAACAAAATACGGTAACCTTCCTCTGTTAATTGATATTTTCTCAATAAAGCTGCCCTAATAACATCATAATTATCCTTGTCAGTCTCTTCAACCAAACTTAAACTAGTCAGAGAATCACTTTTCAAATTTTCTGATAACTGGTTAGCATATTGTGATTTATCCACATTATGAGCTCGACAAGAGCGTTCAAATCTATCCAGCCAGAATGTTATGTCATCACTGGAAGGATTGAACGCTGGTACCTTGACCTTGTAAGTAAAGGGTTTACCACTATTACCATTTGACTGATTAGCAATACCCATATTTGTCAATTTTAATTTTTCCAACTCAAATGCTAACAGTTTTACTTCATGTTCCCTTTTTGCTTTTCTCTCCTCGGCTTCAGCTTCTCTATCTAATCTCTTTTGTTCAGCTTCTCTGTCTAATCTCTTTTGTTCAGCCTCAGCTTCTCTTTCTAATCTCTTTTGTTCAGCCTCAGCTTCTCTTTCTAATCTCTTTTGTTCAGCTTCTCTGTTTTGTTTTTCCATTTCCATTTGGAATCTCTTTTCCTCGACCTGCATCTGCAATTTCTTTTGTTCAAATTCTAATTCCAATTTTCTATCCTCACTTTTTTGTTTTTTCTCTTCAGCTTTCAGTCTATCAATTTCCAATTTTTGTGCTTTTTCATATTGACTGGTAGCATACTCCTTTAACTTATCACCAGTCTTGCCTAGGGATTTCCCTTGCTCAATAAAATAATCTAAAGTCGACATAATGTATACTAATATGTGACTAGATACCTGAAATAGCAATAATGAAATCTATCTCCAAATAAATGGAAACAATCTCTTAATAGCTTGAATAATCAGCTCCCTTTATCCCAATCTCTGTGGGAAACAAGCCTTTAAATAAGGTCTTGTATAATCAACTGTGTACCTCTAATAACAGCAATTAATCATCAGTTGATTCTTTCTAATAAGTTCACTACACAGCTAGTAGTGTATGATCAAGTATATTTTATAGTATATGTCAACCAACAACATAAACAAAAGACAATCAAGAAAGACAATACGAAAACATTCCCAAAAATCAAATAAGTTAAATAGAAAACTGAAGAAAATAATCACAGAACCTGTGATGATAACCGCGAAGAAATAAACAACACAAATGACGTCACAGTGTATAAATATCAAGTTGTATAGAACTAAAAGACAGGAAAGATGAGACCAACAAATACACACAAATCAAAACAAAACTAAAGAACAGGAAAATATCATAAAAACGACGAAGAAAAAAAAAACGCGTCTTCACAACTAACAGAAATAGCAACAAATTGTCGCTAGCAAATTTTCAATTAAGAAAATTTGCACCTACTGAACGCTATTATAAAACCTCTATGACGTGGTATCTTTTATAATAGTCACCTTACCCAACCTCCCACAGACATATAAACAAAAATCACATATAAACATGTAAACATTTAAACATAAATACATATATATCATATAAATGCAATGTAATGTGTTGCAGATAGAAGGCTCAGTTATAATAGTACCGTATTATGGGTCAGTTTCCAATCAAAATAATAACGCTGTCTGTTCTATCAGAAATGTCAACAAACGCTGACCTAGATACCGTATACGCTGACAGGACAGGTCATGCTGACATCGACTCTAGAGTTGTACTGCTGGTGTTCATGTGTGTCGTAACAGGCCACAGGAAACGGTCTGGTCTCAGTAGCTGACTTCTCAAAATGTCCACTGTGCAGGTTAACCCAGAACGCGGGCCCACCACGTTGATAACGTCTGATTTTTGTGATATACGTTAATAAGGGCTTGACGAGATTAAGTGGTCAACTCAAACCCGGCACAGTGTTGGTCATATAGGTCCCCTTGTCCGTTGATAAATCGTGAGGCACTGATAAGAATGTAGTGTTGACAATGAGTGTAAATATGAGTGTCAATACGCGAATGCATAAATGGTTCTGTAGAGTTGACAAGTTGGTAATAATGCACTCATACCCTCACGGCTGGAAGTCAATGATAACTGGAACTACTGTAGACGTTTCAGACAGTTTAATGATACACACTCTGACAGCACGGTTGACAGTCATTGGAACAGGTTGACACAACAAATCATTGGATACTTGACAAATGGGTGGCAACATCAATTTGGCAATCTCATAGCATGAAAATATAATCGGACGATAGGAGCAAATATATATTTATGATAGTCTATCGTCTCATACCTCCACTGACTAGTCGCATCAGTTTGAGTTAACAATAATAATGGTCATCACAATGCTCCCTTACAGACCCTCTGCTGACTATGTCTTTCAGGATAAGTCTTTTAGGCTTTAAATTCAACAGGGTCTTTCTTTTAAGGTTGACAATCTCAAATAACAAGGAGTAGACTGCAATACATTGTAGGTCTTGGTATCACCATCAGGTAATAAGATATCTCCGTTCTCTGACTGACAATTCAAATAGACCAACAGTGGGATTCAAAATGGCGCCGTTCCAAGTGAGCGACGTTCATCCAAAAGATATCTTCCCTATAAATGAAAGTTCCGTTCATTTGCTCATCTAATGTCTTTGGGTTTTCCATATGACCACTCATAGTGCTGCTAGTACAGGAATCGTCTACATACGATCCATCAAATATATAGATATATGATATGACATCTATGGTGTCGTTAGGCCTTGGTAAAGTTTTAGAAAAATGTTTCTTCTTTACCTTAAGTTCATGAAATACTAGTAACTAGCACACTAACATATATATTCTGGGAGAAGTATCGACCATCATAGAATACTGAGAGAAAACTCCTCTCTTCCCCAGAATCAATCACAATGATGAAAAACTTCGGACTCTCATATGTCCGACAGCCTTCAAGATCCGTCCGTCATCACGGAAGCGCCAACGACGACTCCTCGTCTCATTGGGCATGCGCTAATGTTAACCTTTCAACTATATTCAAGTGGGGCGACTATATATTTACTTTCACTCGAAGCAAAACATGAGTATTCGCCCTTTGACTAGGGTTCTAACCTCAGACTCAAAATATTATTACCAAATATTTCCAAACATAACAAGTATACAAACAAATAAATATCTTCCTATATATATATATATATATATATATATATATATATATATATATATATATATATATATATATATATATATATATATATATATATATATATATATATATATATATTCATTGCCACCAGTAATCTGTTGGTAACACATTGCTAAAAGGAAATCACTCCAAGTGAATATTCAGTGCGGAGCAATCGGCAACTTTCTTTTGGAGATTACCTCCTTGCCATTTGTCAATGGCAATGCTTCAGATAAAGGAACATCTACACAAGCTATTGTACTTTTTAAAACAAGTAAATAGTGATCATGCCAATTCTTGTTCAGTCTGAGGTTCCTTTGTCTGAAGTAAAGGAGATCAAACTGCATTGGTGAATACAATCAAAGTTAAATACCTAGTTGTGATGTCATGTAATGCGTTCTGCTTGTGTGTGCTTGGAAAAGTGCAACATGGTTTGCTCTAATAAAAGGAACAGCATAACAACTCTCCTCACATTAACTTTGTCTGTTCCAGGTAGTTTTTAGGTTGTCCCCTGGACTAAAATAAATATAAATGCAACCAATAAGTTTCTTGTGTGTCGTGTAAAATGCGGGCATTAGAAAAACTGACTACAACCAAACAGACGCACCAATGGCTCTTGGGAGAAAAAAGTACTGTATCTTGACGCGTCATATGGCACGTGGGGTAGAAAGAGTTGTTAAAATGAACCTGAACCAGCACTACCGATGCTATCATCAATATCAGACAATCTAATCATCACGGTATCTTTCATCCACCAGTAAAAATATCATTACTGAAGGTGTTATTAATACAACACACTCAAATAATCACGGTATCTTTCACCGACAAGTAAAAACATAATTACCACAATCTACAACATCACCAAAGTTGTATAGTCTTAACACTTACCACCTTCTTTTGTTTCACATTTCTCCAGGCCTGTTCTGTAACCGGACATGGGACACCATTATGTGCTGGCCGGATACTCCTGCTGGTAACGTGGCCAGACAGCCATGTCCAGAATACATCAATATGTTCGACCAAGGTGGTAAGTGATAACAAGTTAATTCAGAGCTGTGACGTCAAAGCCATACAGTATTTATTGCCACAACACTTTTCTCGTAATCTTGCTGTCAATTGTATTATTTTAAGTCTGCGAACTATCTATAATGTATGTGTAGACCGATATAGTTGTAAGTGTAGTGTAGTCTTTACCTCCAACATGCCATGAAACATCGTGGCGGAGATGTATTTTCCCTTCTTGTGCCAAGCGTATCACTTGGTAAACGTCACTCAGATATTCTTTTGGATTTTGAATACACACATAAGCTTTTAATCGTAGCTTTCTGGGCAATGGGTCCATAATAATGACATTTTAAAAGACCCCTTTTATTATCTTTGCAGTCGATCGTGATGTTGTTGTGGCCATTTTCTTTCGGGATTATATCCACATTGTGATATTAATTAATAAAAATAAGAAAAGAAGCGTTTGAATAGGTATATTCGATTCTATCGCACAGGCCTTGATCTTCCTGTTCTTTGTGTCAAACATTGACAAGGTTCAACAATGATGGTTAAGCTTGTATATGAATATATTATATATCAGTTCCACTTTCATACAAATGTTGGAATGTCTGAACAAATGTAAGTCTCTGCGTTGGCTTTTAATCTCTTTCTGTTATTGTTGTCCATATTTGTTGATGTTGATTAGAGATTGGAATAATGCAGGACGTTATCGCTTCTGTTTTAGATTGTGCTGATTGTCATGCTGTCTCTCTGTAAGGCTGCTTTAACTGAGCTTCCCACTGATCCCGCAAATTGCTTCCATTTGTGTACGATGTAATGTGGTTGTCTGGCACTACTAACTAGTTATATGTTAACTCTTTGACTCCGCACTTTTTTCACCCCGTGCCGTAATTTTAATTCGTGATAGACTAAAAACAATGCTCAGAGAGTTGTTTTGGCACGGATGTTAAATCTGACCAACGCTCTGAGCGTTCCGGAGTCAAAGAGTTAACTCAGTGACTAGTTTTGCCTATGATATTATTATCATCATCATTTTCTTGTGAGCTTCTTAAGGAGCATGGAGCGACTACTGTAGCTAGACCTTTTGCAGGAAGTCTGCGCCATGTATTCACATTTTCTTACAGTGGTGATTTCTCTAACAATTTGTGTTTACATGACCAGGTTTCCAATCCATTCACAGCCACACAAATCCCCATGTATGACATGATAAGAACAGTAACCATCAATACGATAAAAGACAAGAAAACCAACCAAGACAGCAGATTTAAACAGAAGCGAAACCAGAAGTTTCAAAGCCAAGGCTCAAGAAGTGAACACAGAAGCAAACATAGAAGGATACCGAAAAGAGTCCTAGCTATGCCTGCTTCTTCATGGGCTGTGTGGAGTATCAGATGTGGAAGGAGTATTCAGAAATCATAGATTCCCGTAAACTGGACGTGGTTCTCATATTATGATTTTCGTTTAAATGTAAAACAGTAGAGGGGACATAACTTCTGTGCTGACAGTCTGCCATGTATGTTGTTTTTTGTTTTTTTTCGTACGCCCGCTAATACTCGAGGCGAAATCTCAGGTTATTATTTTAATGTCTAACCTGACATTGACTTTACGTGAGTATCCCTTTTTATCTTGTACAGAGACAGGTGTCCCTCGCCATTCAGGCAGATACTCTCCGATTTCGGAGGTACCCATTAGAGCTGGGTCGGCTCAGGAGCCGCCAATCCCTGGTCGACGACACTCCTTCAAATGTCTTCGCCAGGTCTCGAGTTAATCCAGTCCAAATCCCGGTCGACGAAAAATCCTCAAATGCCGTCGCCCGGGTTTGATCCTGAATCACCCGGTCGCCAGAGCGGTGTTGTAACCACTACGCTAGCGCGGCTCCCAGCCATGTATGTGTTAACTACCCTTAGATAAAGACTAATTGTGTATAGTTGTCTTTGTATTCTCTAGTATGTCAATAGTAAGTCAAAGTATCTTCCTATCTCTCCTTACTAAAGGCTTCTCCAAACGAAAACTGGTTCATTATTTTAAGTGACTTGTTGTTTTATTTATGTTTTAAATTATTATTTGCCAAGAGCGTCCGATTGGTTAAGAAGTTAGTTCGCTTGCCTCTCGCGGTAAAGTTTCCAGGTTCCGGGATCGACATGGCAACTTGACTCTGCTCTAGAGTTCGGGAAGGCACGAGCAGGAAGGACGGGAACTGGTCACCCCACCTAATGAATCTTGAAATAGTACAGTGAAGTCTCTAACATTTCACTCCCCTATGTTAGTATTTGCTATGGGGCTACCTTTACGTTTTAATCTTATGTACAGTTTACATGGGAAACAAATGTGTCTGACTCTGATAAAACTATGATAAATATCAGAGAAACAAACAACGAAAAAGCAGGATCTTAATTTTTAAAATGCTAAATTTTCTAAACGATCCAGCAGCAGATGCTAGTATTATCTGTTGTATGTTTAGAAAACTGGCCTGGCATCTGGTTTTTAATTTCTGTCTCATTATCAGCTCAGCTGAGGTATCTGAAGCCTTGACAGTGTTTTGTTATTACTAGACCACTCACTCGTACGACGTCGGAAACGAAAATCCTTCCAGATCACTTCCGGCCATTATTAAATGTTAATTCTTGTCAGCTATACCAACTTTGCTATCCCTGACCATCCGGGATGTTAAAAGGAACGAAATACTACCACTCTTAGAATGTTATACCTGCCTAAAGCAGCACGACCACTTGTAGAATGTTATACCTGCCTAAAGCAGCACGACCACTTGTAGAATGTTATACCTGCCTAAAGCAGCACGACCACTTGTAGAATGTTACCTCGGAGAACGGCAGTTAACGGGACACAAAGAATTATCTCTGTACCCTGGGCCTGAAAGGGAAACATAGAATAAAATATAGCTAGCTATCCGTTGATGGCGACTAAGAAGGATTGGTGTCTGCAAGACATTTAAAGCCATAACAAAGCAACACAACTTAAAAGTCATTCAAATCAAATGTCAATTCAGTTCTTTTGTATGGTTTACAAGAAACAACATCATATAGATTTTCTAAATATAGGACTGCGCAGAAAAAGAGGATAAAGTGGTCTTATGGAATTCACCATTGTGGAAGTATGGATAACAAGAAAATAAATATAAGTGAAAAAAATGCTTAGGAAAAGACGTTGGCTTTGAATGGGACACAATGTTGATGAACACAACTGTTACTATCACAAGGCAACCCTTCTACTGGAATTCCTAAAGGAAAAAGAAATAGTGGAACTAAAACCCATGAAAAATTGAATTTCCGACAGACCTAAAAAATGAATAAAAAATACACAGCAAGACGTTCAGCTGATAGACAGGATAGTAAGTCTTGAAGTGGATAGTTCAAGGGTGGCTGTGACAAAAAGACAACAAAGATTCGCTAGAAAAACGACGTTGCTAGAAACATCTTGAAAACAGCTAGTGTAAATAAGAGTAATGATGTGCATACGTTGATTGTAAAGGAATATATTGATGAGTATAAGTTGATTATAAAGTAATATATTGATGAGTATAAGTTGGTTATAAAGGAATTTATTGAGTATAAGTTGATTAAAGTTAGTTGCTTATCCTTTACAGGACGTGGCAATCAACCCCAGCTTTTATTGGCTGTTTGTGATTTTTCTAGGCAATTTTTTTCATTCAGTAGCTTGCCATTGCTTTCTGAACGGTACGGCGCTTATACCATTGTTAAAAATCCACACAAAGCGATCTGCTACCAAACCGCCTGGAGCAGGTTTCGAACCTGGTATATCTGGATTATGAAACTGCGTTCATATCCATTAGGCCACAGACGCCGTTGATTATAAAGGAATATATTGATGAGTATAAGTTGATTATAAAGGAATATATTGATGAGTATAAGTTGATTATAAAGGAATATATTGATGAGTATAAGTTGATTACCGCACCATTTGCAAATGAGTCCAAATCAACCAACAACACTGGCATATAATCTCATCACGGAAGAGACTAAACATAGAGGACTTTCCAGGAGAACATTGTTTGAAGAAGATACCTTAGAGACACATAAAATGAATATCATCAGGTAGACATTCGAGCATTGATTCAAAAGCCTATAATTAGCCTTACTTACAATTTTTCATGGCATAAGCATTAGATAAAAGAAAATGTACTGTGGAATTTCAAAACAACGGAAAAACAGATTCGGGTTATTATTTGCCACCTTTTTTTATTATTGGATTTTACGCAATCAACAATGTTTTTTTTTCGCTTTCCTACGCCACTTTTAATGTTTCTTTAGTTATGTAACAACAGACTCATGCACGATTCATTACAGTCTTAGCAGTGTGAAACCATGTAGAGAATATAACATATTATATAATGTGTTATCAACGGTGCTGGTTTTAATTGGTTGAATTGTGTCTTTTAAGTTATCAAATACTTGAAATTATATGCCGTGTTTACAACAATATTAAAGAAAAGATATCAATTGTTTGTAAGTGAGTATACCAGTAGACAATATCGTATAGAAGTTCGACAAAGTGTTTGTAAGCCTGATTAACGCTGTGTAGAAAAAGACAAAAATAACATACACCTCGGTAAACTGTTGATGAGAAAAATATTTTTGACAAACAAAATTATTAAAAACACAGCAACTGTTAATTTATACTATTATTTATTCATTCAGACGCGAGCCTAAAGTATTTGGCACCCGTGGCGGATCCGTTCTTTGGACACCCCAACTATTTTTCTAAATGTAAACATACAGAAACATATATTATGCTTGCAAGTAAGTTTTTAAACAGTACTGTACTGTCAAAAGCGAATTGGAAATAAGAAAAGTGTAGAGTATTAAAATTCAATGACCAGGTAATACTGAATTTTATAAATAAAAAACATGGGAAATCAGGTCTCAGTCAGCCTTATTTTCAAAGGTTAGAACGCTTTCTTACATCATTAAAAAAAATGTTAGCCTATAGAAGAAGCAAATGTTCAAAATATATATTTTTTCTTTTTAATGATTGACAGCCTTGAGAATAGCGTGTCTCTGAACAGGGCAATATGAGATTATCGTGCTTCTGTACTGGGCAACTTTCAAAGTAGCGTGTCTCTGAACTAGGCAAAGAGAATTAGTAATTATTTATATACTATATAATTCTCTAAGGACATTCGTCCCGTACGTCTAACACACACGTTTTATTGCAGTCTGGAAATTTTATAAAAATTGTTCCCTTATGGCCTTAGCATTAAGTGCACTACGCTTAACATGGCGCGCATCTTTTTTTCCCCATCAACTGTAGTGGGTTTGAGGGTATTGTATGACGGTGATATTACTAAGTGTGATGCATGAGGTCAGCTGTGAAGGCTCCTGAGATAAAATGTAGCTGTGAATTGTCAGAAGGCCCTTCTTGCTATCACTACGACCTCACACCTATCTTTTTTTTTTTTTCTAATGAATGTGGCTACGTTAAAATTCTAGGGTATTGATATGTAATGTGTTGTGGTGGTTTGCAAACACACACACAGATATTTAACAAGTCTAATAATAGTAATAAAATGTTATAACACACTGAACTAACTCGAGATGTGTAACATTTGGATAGTAATTTTCTTTAAATTTATTTGTTCTGAACCAAGGTTTTATTTTGGTCAGAACATATGAAAGGTTATGCAATTATGAAAGAAATGCATGAATATGACATAATAAATGAAAGGTGTGTACATATCTATGTTACTAGACTAGTTAATATTACTACTGTTTATAGTTGTAATCTATTTGAGAGAACACTTAATGGATGTGCTGTTAGGGTGGCCTCATCACTCCCTGTCTATGGCGACTACACATTGTCCAGTTATTTGATGGAAATTTTATGGGTGTGTTAGAAAATAAGTTGAGTTGGTGAATTCTCAGCAGACCAGACGCTCACGTAGCTTGAAGGTGTAGCTCTGGTGCTGAGATCTGGTGGCCCCACCTCTCCGTGCTTGGGGGCAATATCAGGTTGCTCTGCCAAAATATAAACTGCACGGGTCCACTCTTGTATAAGTAACTCATCATTTGACACCACATTGGTGCCAAATAAAAACTCACAGCTCTGCAATAAAGTATTGGTCATGTGTCAGAATTCCATCCTCTAACCCATTTCTGGACACAACACTACACACAACAACAACACCACATAGACGGGTCAGATCTTTTTGACCATACAACACATCTTACCAAGTTGGTTTCACATAGGATAAGTTCTCCCAGACTACATATTCTGAAATATGTTCATTAGCTTTCTGCCATAGAATAGGATAGGTGATATGTTTCACTGATCTCAACACTTGATCTGTCCTTCATAATCCTTACTGGAGTTTATGTATTTTATTTGTCTCTAGACCCTGAACTGGGGCGGGGGGTCTAGAGCGAATCCTTACTGGTTGTAAGGGATAGATTTTGATATGGCAGTATCAAATCACTCGAAACATTAAACACATATTAAAATATACAAAGAAATACTTTCAGTCTTACCAGAATTATGAATATAGAACACAGTTAATTGCTAGCAAAACTCAGCTGAGCTGCTGGCTTTAGTATGGCGTCCCTCTAAAGATATCAATTTGCTTCTGGGAATACACCACTATATTATTTACTGTGTCTACTAGGACAACTTATAACGAATGGCAAAAATGCGCGTCTGAGCGCCGATAATATATTCATCTATGGCCAATCACCGCCTTTTTTCCTTTCAAATTCAAACCTACTACCAAAAAGTCATTTCAGTCATACCTCAGTCAAGTATGCCTTATCGTCTGTTGGTCCGTCCGTCTCTACTTGCGTTTCACAAAAAAACACACTTGTTTTTTGAACCAACTCTGCCTTCCCCTGCACAATTTTGCCTTTAAAGTTATTTTTAGCCACAATTCTCCAGCCCATCCCCTCTCTTTCATACCAACTAGATTTTAGCGCTTTGAGTCTCAAGTCTGCAGTTTTTGAAAATTAGGGACATTTTTGTTTCAATGCAGACGCTCGCTGATATGAACAACACAGTCTTTTGTCAATATCTTTCTTATTATCTATCCTTCTGTATAAATGAAAGCATATTATTTCACTGCTCAAGATGGGCCATCCGGCCAGCTAGGTTTTATATTCCTAACATTATTATTAAGAAAAAGTTACTTTTCAAATATTTTCTAGAATCTTCTATAATGCGTTCATCACTGCATTCAAATAAACGGACTAAGTTATCGCAAAAGCGTCCAAGAAATGACTGTGGAGTATAATAGCTAAGGTCCCTTTTGTCGCTTTCTTTACCTTGTGTCAACTTGGGGACGTGAATTTTTCCTTGCCCCACCAATTTGCGTCCTTTTAGCCTTGCTAGTTCCAAGCACGTTTCAGTCATATTTTTTCCTCTGATCTCCGTTCTCATCCCGCTCCAAGGGTAAACCTTTTGCCTCCACGTCTAACAATCTAAATTCCATGGCGGGTGGTGACCCGCGGCGTGGGCGATCATGTATTCTAGTAGCTTACGCATTAGTTTTTATCCCTACGTTGTATCATTGGAGATATTTTAACGTTGTATCACGGTTAATTTTGTGACACATCTCCCCACTTGAAAACATGCCTACGGCAAGTTCCAAAACCAGTGATACACATAGATAAAATCTCTCCTTACGCCTGCCATTACTCTATTTTTGATCACAGGGGTGCCGACTGAGGAAATCTGCACCGACATTCAATTTGCCTGGGATATATTGGATACTAAACTGATAAAGTTGAAGCAATAAAGACCACCTCAGCAATCTTGCGTTTTCATGCTTAGCCTGAGATAAGAATACGAGAGGCTGATGATCCGTCTCGACCACAAAAGTCCTACCATACAGATAGATTTGAAACTTCTTTTTTGCCCAGATTAACGCTAAACATTCTTTTTCGCTTGTGGAGTATCCTTGTTCCGCCTTATTCAATTTGCGGCTTGCATAAGCGACTGGTTTCAGTTCCCCATCAGGTGAAGATGATCTTTGCAACAAAGCCGCTCCGAGTCCCACATTACTTGCATCGGTTCTTAAGACAAAGTCCTGTGTAAAATCCGGCAGTTTGAGAATAGGTTTGCTAGTGAGTTTTTCCTTTAAGTCTTGGAACGCTAATTCACTTTGCGCAGTCCAAATAATTTTATCTGGAAGTCCCTTGCGAGTCAGATCAGTCAGAGGAGCACAAATAGAGTTAAAATCTTTGATATTTTTTTTGATAAAATCCGCATAACGACACGAATGATCGCACGTCCTTTTTTGTTTGTGGTCTAGGTGCTCTCTGCAGTTTTTCCAAGTTCTTGGGATCAGGGGTCATGCTACCCTGATATACAGTGTGTCCCAAGAATTCCAACTCTTTGCATCCAATGCAACATTTTGTTGGCCTAGCAGTTAAGTTCGCCTCCCTAAGCCTATTAAATAACATTTCTAGAGCTTCAATGTGTTCTTCAAATGTCTCTGTGGCGACGAGAATATCATCCATGAAATTCGTGATACATGGGTTATTCAGGGGATCCAACAATTTGCGCATCATCCTTGAAAATACACTCGGAGCATTTTTCAGTCCGAATGGTAGCATGTTGAATTCATAATGTCCATCTGAAGTACTAAAAGCCAAATAAGGTCTCACTTCAGGCTTCACTGGGATCTGGTAATAGCCTTTACTAAGATCCACTTTTGAAAAGTATTTTGCCTTGTTCAATCTGGCAAATAACTGTTTTGTGTCTGGTAATGGATCCACTTGTCCTTCTGTGACAGCATTCAGTTTCCTGTAATCTATGCACAGTCTGTGTTCCCCAGACGGTTTTCTCAACAAAACGACACTAGAGCTAAAAGATGATTCACTGTGTGAAATAATCCCCTCCTTCAACAAATAATCTATTTCTTCCTTCAATGCCTTCTCCTTCGCGAACGGAATAGAATAGGCTCTCATACAGATTGGGTTTGAGTCTACCAGTTTCATGTCATACTGTAGCAAATTTGTATGGCCTGGTTTATCTGTTAATACATCTGTATGTTCCTCCAGAACCTGTTGAACTCTCTCCCTCTGGTTTTTAGTCAGGTGCTTACTGACTTTTACCTGTGCTGCTGTTTCACAAGGATGTAATGGGTATTCATGTGAGGTGAGTGGTTCCTTTTGCATTTGAGTTGCGATAGCTAAGGTCAGTAAGGGGGTGCTTTCCTGGAGTGGTCTGTCCAGATACTTCTTTAACAGGTTTACATGATAAACTTTCTCCTTCCCCTTTTTGTCAATTTTATAGTTTGTTCTAAACACCTTCTCTAGAACCGTATATGGACCTTGCCATCCAATTTGTAATTTATTCTGGCTACCGGGTAGTAGAAGCAGCACCTTCTCTCCCACAGCTAGTTCTCTGTCCTTTGCCTTCCTATTAAAATATGCTGCATGTTTCTTCCTGGCTTGTTTCAAATTATCATTTGCCAGTTTCCATCCAGCTTTCAAACGAGTGGTCAGTTCGTTCACGTATTGGTAAGATGAGGTAACAGTCTCTTCCGCCTTCTCATCTGTCCAGGTCCTTAATAAGGCTTCTAATTGACCTTTTATTGGCCTCCCAAATAGCAGAGTTGTGGGAGCCATCCCGGTTGAACTATGTGGTACCTCCCGATACGCAAACAATGCGGCGGGCAGGAATTGATCCCACAGATCCGGTTTTTCGTGTGCCAGCTTTCTCAGGATAGAAATGAGCGTCCCGTTGAACCTCTCTACCTGGCCGTTCCCTTGCGGATGGTACGGACTACAATGAAAGTGTCTGGCTTGAAATAGCTTAAAAACTTCTTCCGTTAGTTTCCCCTTGAACTTGAGAGCCATTATCCGTCAAGATTTGATGCGGGAATCCTAATCGGGTAAATATTGTAAGTAGTGCCTCTGCTACATGTTTTGAATCAATTGATGGCAGGGCTACCGCCTCTCCCCACATAGAACAAGTGTCCACCAGAGTAAGGATGTAACTGTTCCTCCTCTTGGTCCGAGTGAGAGGTCCCACAATATCCACTGCAACCCTCTCAAAAGGTGTTCCCACTATGGGCATTTCCCCTAGAGTTGCAGGAGCAGTCCAATGCTTTGGAGCTACCCTTTGACATTCTGGGCAGGATTTGACATATCTTTTTATATCCTCCGTTATCCCTGGCCAGAAGTAATGACAAGCTATACGCTGTCCTGTGGCGCTGATCCCCATGTGACCACTGAAGGGAATCGCATGCCCGAGTTCCATCACTTTATCCCTATATGAAGTGGGAAGAACCAGCTGGTTGTGACCATTTGTTCCAGTTCCGGCCTTCCTGTATAATAGTTTGTTCTTCATAAAATATTCCCCCTTACTTGGAGGTGTGTGGCAATTGGGCAATTTTTTAAAACATGGCTTGAGTGTCCTGTCCTCAGCCTGCGCCTTCCTCATCTCCTCTGGATGAGCATTTATAGGTTCACCTTCTTCCTCCTTCTTCTGTGACCTGGTCTGCACTGTCGCCATGATCACAGGTCTCTCGGGATTCCCCAAGAAGACGTATCTACACCCCGCTGCTCTGATTTCTCCTTCCACATAGAGAGTTTTCACCGTTATCCTTGCGATGGGAAGTGTCATGAGTGGTATGTCCTTAGTTGCCCCTTGTATTTCCACTGTTTCTGTGGTATACTGACTTGGATCCACTAGGCTAGACTTCACAACTGAATCATAATCCAAACCTGTATCATAAAGGCACCTTATGGTGACCCCATTACAAATAACATCCTCACAAACTGGGGGGTGATAAGGTTCCTGCTGTCCCTTAGGATTAACCTTTAATCTTTGAGTCCCCGACTTCATTGCAGCAATGTTTGAAGGTTTCCTTCTACAAAATTCGGTGTTATGGTTATCTTTCTTGCACCATTTACACCATCTTTTTCCTTGGTTAAACGGTTTTCTTTCATTGGATTTTTGGTCATTGAACTGTGAGTTTCTGTCTCGGTAGTCATTTCTTGGCCGTTCAAAGTTTGTCCTACCTTTATTTCCCTGCTCTCTATTATCAAATTTATTAAATTGCTGTGGAGCTTTAAAATTGTCTATGTGCTTCTTTTTAGCACCACTTACCTCTGTGGTAAAGTGGGATGTTATAAATATTTATAGGGGACTTAGTGTACTGACTGAGATCAGCTGTGAAGGTATCTGTATCTAATAGGTGTAGTGTTTTACAGATAACCTTACTTGCTACCACATTATAACTCAGTCAGAATTATTCTGGAATATTGTGATGACTACGTTAAATGTCTAGGGTATGTATATGATGAAGTGT
Organism: Oreohelix idahoensis; assembly: GCA_024509875.1. NCBI lineage: Eukaryota > Metazoa > Mollusca > Gastropoda > Stylommatophora > Oreohelicidae > Oreohelix > Oreohelix idahoensis. The sequence continues at coordinate 189,801 of JAMPIV010018802.1, forward strand.
AAGTCACAACAACAACAGACAGATAAACAATTTAATTTATTCCACCACACTTGACAACACTGTGACACTCACACACATTTAACACTCTATAAGACTATCTTAAATGAGGCACTGGTAAATTTTCAAATATAAATATGTATTAATTACTTTCCCTAATATTTGTGTCCTGATTCAAATACAAAGTGAACCAGGAATCACAATCAATTGTAATTACAATATATATGTACAGAATTTATCAATATGAACCTTGTAGTGACATATTTTATTAATATTATCCTATGTGTGTCAGTTGTGTAGTAGTAATAGGAGGTAATACTGGTTTTGTTTTTTTCAAGCTATGTTGTTATTTGTCATCATGACTTCAAGTGTTTGTTTATCTTGGAAATAGTATGGGGAAAAGTTCACAGTTCCTATCAATTTAAACACTGTATTTTCCCTCTGTTTTATTATAAAGTCAGATTTTGAAGGGGGGGGGGGGGGATAATGTTGAGCTTCTCTGGCCACAGACGCTTATCTTTCGTGATGGCGGCAGGAAAGACTCCTCTGCTCGATAGCCTCCCTGTGTTCTGGAGACACCTCACTGGTCACTATCTGGACCCAGGAGTATGCTGTCAGCCTTTAGGTTCAGCAAAGCTCAGACCAGGTGCTGCTCAATAACTTTAGGGCCACGGTCCCACAATTCATGGAATAATACACAGTTACGTTGACTGGCAATGAATATAGCACAATTTCGATCTGCCGATGTCCCAGGCTTTTATTTAGAAAAATATGCACTGGCGCTCAACGCACTGGTTCTTTAGTAAGTTTATTTGAAAATGTGGTGCTGACCTGACGCCTCTGATTGACTATATTGGCGGGTCTAACCAATCGTGCCATGTTTACACAAGCGTTTGAAAAAAAGTACTCCTATTCACGTTTCCCTAACAACAAAGAATCAATATTTATAGTCCGACTAATCGTGTTTAGCCTTACATTTACTTTCCGCCAATCAAATAGGAGGTAACATGTCAGCCTATTTCCCGTACAATGGTGGTGTGAAAATCTGCCACTGAGCGATTCTGATTTTGGTGTTGTCTGACATCCCTCACTATTTCTTTTAGCTATAATTTGTTAATTCCTAGACTATTTGCGTAACGTTTAACATATTCTTTGTCAGCAAGTCCTAAGGAACCCAAATATATAAATTTAATGGGGCTAAGGGGCTGCGTTCAAAATATGCATTTTCTTCTACCTCCTGTTCACTTCGAATACGATGTGGTGTCTGGGTACTGTAATGTTTTCAAACGTAAACCAGTATAATGTCATGTTTCCTAATAAGCGTTTCTCAGGTTTTTAAAACCTAACTCGTATGGGTAGTGTTTTTTATCACTGTCGATTTGAAAAAAAGCTAGTGCTTGTGGCCTTACACGCGTGTTAGGGGTGGCATTAATTGTGTATCGCGAGACTGTGGTAGTATTGCCTGCGTTCCGGCTTTCAGCCCCTCCCTTTCTTTCTATCCTTAGTCCATCTGTCTTTCGTTTATGGTAACTTAGTGTATAAAATGACATGAATGGAATATTAAATATAGGTCAGCTTGCGTATCTCAATTTTTTTCTTAGAAAGGCAGTACACGTTTTATCGTAGAAAGCGGGTATTGAAGCAGTAGGCTTTTACTATCAACGGGAAACGTTACAATTTGCAGACGAAGGAGAAAACAAGGGGGATTTCGAGTACAGTCATTGTGACAGCACTGTTCTTTACCATTCTTCTTTCCTTTTATTAAATTTATTTGTTAGGCTTTACATTTACGTTTTAATTTATATATGTGGATTAGAATTTCACACGACAACCTCTGCCTGGGCTGCCTGATACCTTTCAGCGACATTTAAAACCTCCTCAAACTTCTCTGCACCTTGTTCCATGAGAAATTTTCTCATGTCTGGAGCCATGGACTCTCTCAATTGCTCAATCATGATCATCTCTTTAAGATCTTGGGTCTTCCCCAGAGCAGTCCATTTCTCCAAATAGGTTTCCAGTCTGGCAGAGAATTGGTGGTATGTCTCCCCAGACAACAATTTGGCATTTCTAAATTTCTTACGATAAAATTCACCATTTTTGTCGTACCTCAATAACAAAGCCTGCTTTAACATGTCATAATTCTCCTGGTCTTCTCTGTTCATTTTTGCGAAGACTTCGTAAGAAGTACCTCTCAGTCCCTGTGATAACTTTAAACTCCACCTCTCTCTCTCTAACCCATATGTAGTAGCTAATAACTCAAAACGTCCTAGGTACCCCTCTATGTCATCGTCTTTTTCAACAAAATGGTCTAAATAAAACCCCATAGCTGATGTTGAGGCTCCCAGACTGGGCGTAGCATCTGAGGCAAAAGGGCTGGCACCATTTTCAGGAGCCTGGCCTTGTAGCTCCAGCTCCCTTAGTCGTAATTCGTGCTCCCTTTGCAACCTTCTATCTTCTGCCTCCCTTTCGGCCTTTTTATCTTCTGCCTCCCTTTCGGCCTTTTTATCTTCTGCCTCCCTTTGCTGTCGTTTTTCTTCTGCCTCTAATGCTTTAGCCTCCTTGTCAGCCTCAATCTGCAGCCTCTTGAGTTCTCTATCAGCCTCAATTTGTAACCTCTTCTCTTCAGCTACCTTTCTATCTTCCCTTTCAATATATTTATCACATTCAGCCGTTACATATTGAATTAAAATCTGACCATCCATTCCCATCTCCTTTGCCGTCAGCACAGCAGCTGATCTGAACTTGGCTAGCTCCGCCATACTTTTTAAACAAATCTAGCAATGTGCAAGATAAAATTTCCAACTACTAAAGTAATTCTAATTACTCTAGTCTAAAATAATTCTAATTAATTAATTAATCAATTAACTACCACTGGCTGTGAAGATTCACCAACTTTTATTTTCAGGGACACTTTTAATTTTAAGGGACACTTTTAATTTTTATAAGGTGTTCCCCTAATTTAATTCTCCCCCCAGGAGATCCTAATATATTTGATAGGCTAATTATACCGGACGAGCCCCCAATATATGTAGTGGGTTTGAGGGTATTGTATGATGGTGATATTACTAAGTGTGATGCATGAGGTCAGCTGTGAAGGCTCCTGAGATAAAATGTAGCTGTGAATTGTCAGAAGGCCCTTCTTGCTACCACTATGACCTCACACCTATCTTTTTTTTTCTAATGAATGTGGCTACGTTAAAATTCTAGGGTATTGATATGTAATGTGTTGTGGTTGTTTGCAAACACACACATAGATATTTAACAAGTCTAATAATAGTAATAAAATGTTATAACACACTGAACTAACTCGAGATGTGTAAAATTTGGATAGTAATTTTCTTTAAATTTATTTGTTCTGAACCAAGGTTTTATTTTGGTCAGAACATATGAAAGGTTTTGCAATTATGAAAGAAATGCATGAATATGACATAATAAATGAAAGGTGTGTACATATCTATGTTACTAGACTAGTTAATATTACTACTGTTTATAGTTGTAATCTATTTGGGAGAACACTTAATGGATGTGCTGTTGGGGTGGCCTCATCACTCCCTGTCTATGGCGACTACACATTGTCCAGTTATTTGATGGAAATTTTATGGGTGTGTTAGAAAATAAGTTGAGTTGGTGAATTCTCAGCAGACCAGACGCACACGTAGCTTGAAGGTGTAGCTCTGGTGCTGAGATCTGGTGGCCCCACCTCTCCGTGCTTGGGGGCAATATCAGGTTGCTCTGCCAAAATATAAACTGCACGGGTCCACTCTTGTATTAGTAACTCATCATTTGACACCACATTGGTGCCAAATAAAAACTCACAGCTCTGCAATAAAGTATTGGTCATGTGTCAGAATTCCATCCTCTAACCCATTTCTGGACACAACACTACACACAACAACAACACCACATAGACGGGTCAGATCTTTTTGACCATACAACACATCTTACCAAGTTGGTTTCACATAGGATAAGTTCTCCCAGACTACATATTCTGAAATATGTTCATTAGCTTTCTGCCATAGAATAAGATAGGTGATATGTTTCACTGATCTCAACACTTGATTTGTCCTTCATAATCCTTACTGAAGTTTATGTATTTTATTTGTCTCTAGACCCTGAACTGGGGCGGGGGGTCTAGAGCGAATCCTTACTTGTTGTAAGGGATAGATTTTGATATGGCAGTATCAAATCACTCGAAACATTAAACACATATTAAAATATACAAAGAAATACTTTCAGTCTTACCAGAATTATGAATATAGAACACAGTTAATTGCTAGCAAAACTCAGCTGAGCTGCTGGCTTTAGTATGGCGTCCCTCTAAAGATATCAATTTGCTTCTGGGAATACACCACTATATTATTTACTGTGTCTACTAGGACAACTTATAACGAATGGCAAAAATGCGCGTCTGAGCGCCGATAATATATTCATCTATGGCCAATCACCGCCTTTTTTTCCTTTCAAATTCAAACCTACTACCAAAAAGTCATTTCAGTCATACCTCAGTCAAGTATGCCTTATCGTCTGTTGGTCCGTCCGTCTCTACTTGCGTTTCACAAAAAAACACACTTGTTTTTTGAACCAACTCTGCCTTCCCCTACACAATTTTGCCTTTAAAGTTATTTTTAGCCACAATTCTCCAGCCCATCCCCTCTCTTTCATACCAACTAGATTTTAACGCTTTGAGTCTCAAGTCTGCAGTTTTTGAAAATTAGGGACATTTTTGTTTCAATGCAGACGCTCGCTGATATGAACAACACAGTCTTTTGTCAATATCTTTCTTATTATCTATCCTTCTGTATAAATGAAAGCATATTATTTCACTGCTCAAGATGGGCCATCCGGCCAGCTAGGTTTTATATTCCTAACATTATTATTAAGAAAAAGTTACTTTTCAAATATTTTCTAGAATCTTCTATAATGCGTTCATCACTGCATTCAAATAAACGGACTAAGTTATCGCAAAAGCGTCCAAGAAATGACTGTGGCGTATAATAGCTAAGGTCCCTTTTGTCGCTTTCTTTACCTTGTTTCAACTTGGGGACGTGAATTTTTCCTTGCCCCACCAATTTGCGTCCTTTTAGCCTTGCTAGTTCCAAGCACGTTTCAGTCATATTTTTTCCTCTGATCTCCGTTCTCATCCCGCTCCAAGGGTAAACGTTTTGCCTCCACGTCTAACAATTTAAATTCCATGGCGGGTGGTGACCCGCGGCGTGGGCGATCATGTATTCTAATAGCTTACGCATTAGTTTTTAATCCCTACGTTGTATCATTGGAGATATTTTACCGTTGTATCACGGTTAATTTTGTGACATCAACGTTGCAGTCAAATTTTAAATAATAAATAAAAACACATAATAAAGTGTCAAAAATCTACAATATACAAGGTATTTTATTGTTGTTGCCCTTTAATTGTTTCCCTTTGACATGGAATTATGTCCCTTGAAAGAAAGCTAATAAACTTTTCCCCACCAAATTTGAGTCTGGAAATTACGTAAAAGTGGTGTGCGAATAGCAGAGATGTCATGCATCACATCGAGCCAAAGGATCGCCTGAAGATGCTTACTTACTTCGTACTACAGATGCCGAAGTTTTAAGACATTGCCATGAATCGCAACGAAACACTGTAAAGTGTCAGACAGCGGTTCATTAGGCCCTGTGTATTTTCAAAATACCACTTCTTATAAACCTTGATACATTCAATGAAAATTATATCCAAGCTTATAATTGTGGCCGGATGAACGATGAACACCAGTTCTACCACTGATTAAGCTTTGCTTGCAAAAATCAGCCGTCAACACTTTTAAATATTTCTATCACAAACGCACTTCTTTTCTAGAGAATGATCACCAGCCAACTCCTGAAGGTCTTTTATATTTGGACATGCGCCCTAATATAACCGACTAGGTTGAACGGGACGCGCCTTGCCAAAATTTTATTTAAATAAAAAACCCAGCCAATATGCGAGTCTCCTTCATTATTAATAGATTTGCTCAGTATCTATCTGGGCATCCACGTTACTGGTACTTCAAGGAGAACATTCGTTCTTATAATTCTGTACTGAGTTTTGCATCAGTGGGTGCACATATTGATAACATCGGCGGTAGGAGACTGTTGCGCGCATATTCTTTTGTGGGGCGCACAGATTACCGTAAATACGCATACAAATGTAAAATGTATTTATTTGTCTGATAAAAATATATTTATCTTTGAATTCTCGATTTTCAGTCTAAAGGGACAGAACTCAGATTAGGCGATGTGTATTCATTCTGTGAGTTATCGGTTCTTGTATCTTTCCTGAAGATCGAACTCAGCGGAGGAATCTAGGTTTACAGCGATCTATTCTGTGTTTGGTTAGAAATAGATTGTTCTTGCTTCAGAATATCTATGGCCCGAATCTATGTGTAGTTCTTGTCTATTTAGGACGAGTATGTCTTATATCTTGATATCTTAGTATGTTTAAGTGGAACTATTTTTCCTTGTACTGTACTTTGGGGTCAGGTGATTTCGGCGCATGAAGATAGGTTATAGGGTTCTTCGGTGATGAAGGAGCCTGGCGGGACGTCATGTCTTAGACCTGTCCAAAGTTTGTGATCTCTTCGATTGATTATGGGAACGAAGATAGTTTCTTCCAGGATTGTTAGATCCATGAGTTCCCCAGTGTTGATTCAGTAACGCCAGGAGAGTGTTTGTGTTTGCTAGTATATTTCGTATGGCAAGGTAAAGAACTGTTCACTGAACTCTTTCATTCCTAGGCTCAGATGGGCAGACGCCGATATGAATTTACCTATGTATATATGTCGGGACGACATGTTATCTAGCAGCACTGAATATGTTTATATGCAGCAATTATGAGGACAGAATATGCTGATTCTTATAGAATCATTTATTGTTGATGAACAAAGCTTCGATTGAAGATTTGCTATACATCCGTATAGTGAGCGATGCTCAACAGGGAACTAGAAGCCATTTTGGAATTCTATTTATTTTGGAATCCTACTTATTGCGGATCATCCATCAGAGAACGGGAATGCCTCCTTATTATCAGGTGATGATTAAGAGATCACAGTTATAAAGAAAACCCAATACTAGTGGGTTAACATTATCTTCACAGAGATTTGCTGTAATTTACCGAAAGGAATCTTCGCTAGAAAGAGGTCCTGTTTAGGAGTCTAGTTTGAACAGTAGGCCTGGGAGCCGCGCTAGCGTAGTGGTTATAACACCGCTCTGGCGACCGGGTGATACAGGATCAAACCCGGGCGACGGCATTTGAGGATTTTTCGTCGACCGGGATTTGGACTGGATTAACTCGAGACCTGGCGAGGACATTTGAAGGAGTGTCGTCGACCAGGGACTGGCGGCTCCTGAGCCGACCCAGCTGCAATGGGTACCTCCGAAATCGGCGAGTATTTGCCTGAATGGCGAGGGACACCTGTCTCTGTACAAGAAATAAAGGGATACTCACGTAAAATCAATGTCAGGTTAGACATAAATAATAACCTGAGATTTCGCCTCGAGTGTTAGCGGGCGTACGCAAAAAAAACAAAAAAACAGTAGGCCTATTTATTAACTGACATGCCCGGTCAGTAAGGCCTGAAGATTGTATTGATAAACAATGGAAATCTAAGTGCTTGTATACAGATGTTCCATTGCAATGTTATTCAACATGAATGCTAATTTATGATGGTAGACCATTGATCAACACTATGCTGTTTATGTCGACTTGTGTTCCTGTAACGATGCTCGTACTGTCCATGTGTACGTCCTATTAAATAATATGAAACGACCACAGTAGTCCAGCCATCCTTGACTTCCACCTGTGATTGGAGTGAGTGACCTGTGCACTTGTCGAACTATCATCCATTCGCGTTTGTCATTATTGATGTTCACACTCACCCATTGCACCAGTATACACGCACTTAACAGTACACCTTGTCAGGGCCCCAACAGTCGGTAACCTGACCTATGTACCGAACATGGTGACTGGAAAAGCTTTATCAATGTGATGTCTAACAACTACCAGTACTACATCTTATCAATGTGGTGGCACGTTATCCAAGCATACACAAAAAAAAGCTTTTATCAGAGACCTTACGTCTTTTATATGCATGGCCAAATTTATCAAATTTCATTCCATATTTCAATATTGTGTCTCCCCATGTCATTTTGAAAGGTTTGCCACATGGCTTCATATCCAATGCATCCGGATAATGTTTACTACAAATATATAATGATAGTGACCGTGTAATGTAAATGTATAAAATAACCGAAGTAGAAATAATGCCCTCTTTAGGACATGTAACAGAAAGAGCACACTATAATTAAAAACCCGTCAATTTTGACGGGTTACTGACTAGTGTTACAATTATTACTAATAGCAGTATGTTAGTTTTATTGGGGAGCCCAGTAACCATGGCGACATGGGTTTTTTTATTCTAAATATTTCAGCTACCCAAGGAGCACAGCTCTTCAACAAACGTATGCCAAGTTCTCCTGTCACGTGCCAGCAGGTCAAGGTCTTTCCATGGCTTCTTTATCATTTCTGTCTCCAGGTCTCGTCTCTATGTGTGTTTTGTCCACCGCTGCTGTTTTTACCTTGGGGGTTACAGAACAACGACTGTCTTATAACGCTATCAACAGATTTACTCAGTATGTGCTTTATCCATCTCTAGCGTCGAGGTCTCTTCTCTTCTCTTGTTCCACCGGCACTCTTTAGGTCATGTGATTATATTGTTGTCGTTGACATTGTGATAGCGTAACGTTTTTACATGATGGGACAACTAGTCCCATGCCTAACCCTCCGTAATCTCATTTACAATTATGGTTGGCTACACTGCTACTTTTATTCAAATGAAAAGAACTTTCATTACGGGTTTTTTTTTTTTTTTTACTTCTGTATGCAGAGTTTGTGACACGCAGATGTACTGACAATGGAACTTGGTGGGTCAACCCATACACTCATCAACCGTGGACAAACTACAGCGCGTGCGAAAAGTCATCTAACAGACTGGTTCCTCAACTAATTCAGGTGAAGACAGTACTCAGTCTAGCCTGTTTATTTGTTTTCCTTTGTGTGGTAATCTGTTTTCACTACTTTATGTATGTTTATTTATATTCTCCCAGCAATATTTTTAGTTTATAATTCAAACAAAAATTTGTTTTTTGCTTTTATTCATCATGTTTGTGTTTATTTATCTTGCAACCATCTGTTGAACGATTTAACTTCTGTTGGTTTTGTTCGCTTGTGTTGATGTTGTCAATTTTTATTAACACTCTCACACACACACGCACGCACACACACACGCACGCACGCACGCACACACACACACACACATACACACACATATATATATATATATATATATATATATATATATATATATATATATATATATATATATATATATATATATATATATATATATATATATATATATATATATATATATATATATATATATATATATAATGAATGTGACGCATATACGTTGAAAGAACGACCATTCATAAGAAAATAAGAATACAGTATCGCGAGGTGGTTAAGAGGTTGTCTCAGTTCAAACAAGTCTGAGTGAGATACGTGACAGTAGATAGAAATAGAGTCACGAACGTGAATAGAGAGTAAACTATGACCTTCAGGAGAGAAGAAGATATGCCTATGTAGTTAATCTCTTCTTTCCCGCCACACTCGCAGCACTTGTTAAAGTTTCATACTTACACTCTTCATTCCCGAAATGTAATAATTATTTCAGTAAAGACAGGACAGGTTAACATTCAAGTGACAGGTGAAATAGAAAGTAAATTCTGACTACTTAGAACATATATAAAGAAAATCTCGCTATATATGACTTTTCTAGCTTATCACAAAAACAAAACAAAAAATGAACACAGTTGAATGATAGTAATCCAAGTGAACAACACAGTAATTTCTAATTAGCAGGGGACAATCCGCAGTCTTCAGAAAAAAGACGATTGCTTCTGTATATATATATACCCTTCAAAAGAAGTTAAGGACCAATAGGTTAAAATGACCCAAAAATAATAAAAATTAAAAAAAATTATATTTCATAAGCAATTAATCTGACATTGATTTTTCTCGAACGACAAACATTCAACACGTGCTGCATGGGCCACCAGCATACCGTGTGGCTAGTGTTCAGCTCAGCAAGCACGCTGAAAAAATGCTGCTGAGACGCCAAAATGTGGGTGTTTTTAATGATGTCTGAGCATGAAAAAAATACCTGCTATTCCAAAAATGCGTGATGCATGTGGGAGACTATAGTGTTGGTCTTGAACTGTACTCACAAAATTGTCTTTATAAGCAACACAAGTGCTGCATAACCATTGCACAATAATATGCCTCAACGACGAAAGCTGAGTGTTGTGGATAAAGGAAGAGCCATTGCGTGGTTGCAGGAAGGTCTTACTGTCCGAAATGTCTCTCAGAGGCTTGCATGAAAATAGTGTTGATTGTCACTGATAAGCTTGTCATGTTATATTTTGAAGTGCTGTGTTTTTATTGTTCATTTTCATTTCACTTTGCACCCTTAATAAAAATGGTCCTTAACTTCTTTTGAAGGGTATTCTTTCCAGAACGTTGTCTCCATTACAGCTGCTCTGAACGCATCACGATTCTGGGCAAGTCGACCTGCATCAGTATATATATATATATATATATATATATATATATATATATATATATATATATATACACATATACATCGTTTAGCAAAGGTACTAGTAATTAACAAAGTAGCAGGCACTGAAATTAATATAAACACACTCACAGACACCGTCCAGGAAAAACACAAATAGGCTAACACCTCAGTGATTTGGGTTTGTGGCAAACTTAATAAGATTAAATTTCCTCGGCACGAAGCATGAAACCTTACCATAAGAAAATTAATTAACCTTTAAGAAGTTGCACTAGGTTTATATATATATATATATATATATATATATATATATATATATATATATATATATATATATATATATATATATATATATATATATATATATATATATATATATATATATATATATATATATATATATATATATATATATATATATATATATATTCTTCTTCTTCTTCCGTCCTTAGCCAAAGACCGACCAAGCAGTCAGAGGCCATCACGCCTTGTGGCGTCTTAAAGGCAACAGCAGATTGATTTTCTCTGTTGTAGTTTCCCATCACGCCTAGCGGCGTCTTTAGGGCAACAACAAATAGATCCATCTGCCGTTGTTTCCGTAATCGGTGTGACAAGCCAACGGGTGATCAGCCCATTGGGCATATATATATATATATATATATATATATATATATATATATATATATATATATATATATATATATATATATATATATATATATAGTCATGCGACGCTTAACGTCCACGACACGTTCTGTGAAATAGGACGTTATGCGATTTGAACGTTGTGCGAACACCATACTTTATACTTAGCAAAGTTATATGGGATACTGTAGTGTACCTGTATTGACTAAATAGCCAAGATACTGTACACATACAGTACTGTATTTCAGCTAATGTACTGTATCTGGCAAGGTAATACTGTACAGTATATGGGTTCAGTAGAAAAATAATGTAAAATACTGTATACTGTACATAAGCTAATATGTAATCTGTACTTACCATAATTGGAGCTTGCAGGGCTAACGTTTGGTGAGTCTGGAGGCTGTTGCTGGTACAGTTCTGTACTGTAAAAATACTGAACTTACACTAAATTACTTTATGTACAATATAATACACCGTACAGCTGTATGAACAATAAATACTTTTCTTATTTTATTTCTATAAACTAACCTTAGGCTACTTTGTAAACTTTGTTTATTTTTAAACATTTTAATTTTTTTTTCACTTTTTAAACTTTTATGTAAAAGGCTTTCTTAGCCTATATCACACACAATTTAAGAGGAGCAGGATCATCCACATCACTGTCCTCAGCTTCCTCATAGTGTTCCACTGGAAGAGTTTCAGGTCTAATAATTTCCATTGATGAACTGTCACCAACAATGACAATATCATCTCCTGTAATGCCTGAAGGACCTGGCTGAGGCTCTTCTTGGGGAAGTGTTGGCCTCTTCAGGAATATGTCAAGTGTTATTTGCCTAGTTTGTTTTTTCTTCTCTTCATATATTTCTTTATATGCAGCAAACACTGCATGAGCATTCCTCTCTTTCAATGAACACCGTTCAGTGTTTGGGTCCATCTCTTCAACACTCTTCAGCAAACTGTTAAGGTCTGCAAAGAATTTTGCTAACACCTTAACAGTGAACCTCTTCTGCACCTGTTCTTCTTCTCCTTCTGCAGTTTCCTTTTCCCTTGCCTCTTCTTCAGCTATTCTCTCTTGTTCTAGCTCCAGCAACTCTTTATTAGTCAGTTCCTCGGGTACCACCTGTAGGAGTTCTTTAATATCCTCCTCGTCTATGTCAAAGTTCAGGCTGTTTGCAATGTCGACAACATTTCTATTAATCTATGAAACCTCCTCATCCTTTTCAAAACCTTCAAAATCGTGCACATGCCGTTCAGTATTTTTTTCCAAATTCCATTCATGCATTGTTTGGTCACATCATCCAAGGCCCAAGCAAGGTTCTTTATGCTCTGGTATAAGTTGTACTCCTTCCAGAACTGCATCAGTGTCTTGCCAGTGCCGTCAGTTGCAGCAATAGCCTGAACAAAGGTCCTCCTCAGGTAGTAGGTCTTGAAAGCTGCAATGACCCCCCTGGTCCATTTGGCTGGATTAAAGAGTTGGTGTTTCTTCTTCCTTCCTAATTCGTCCTGAAAAGGACGTTGGTTGCGTTGTGTCTGTTTAGCCCGGAGCTGCGATATCTGCACCTTTCGGCCGACACATCCGACTTCAGCACGGCATTTTTTGGGACCGGGTTTCCCTTCCCTCTTTGATCTCTACTCTCTTAGCCAGACTGCAGTGATGCAGCTTGTTTCCAGGACCACCACGTGGAGGTGGAGTAGGGTCTTGGTCAGCTCTGGTTCGCTGACCCTGACGCAAGCAGTCAAGCTATGGGTCGCTGACTGCATTCTCTATTGCTGCATCTTTGGGTCCCGAGGTGGTGTTTGATGGGAGGAACACCACTTTGATGTTGCTGTGGAGATCACCAATGAAAGGGGGTTGTCCTGGAGCATTTCTATAATCAGTAAAATCTTGAAAGATATGCTTCTTCCAAGCAGTATTTTACCATTTCCCTGGCAGAGCAATCGAATGCGTCCTGGAAAAGCACGTGTGTCATCCAGGCCTTTTTATTGGACCTGTAATAAACAGGTAAGGTGTTTTTATTAATGTTCTTGAAAGCCCTGGGGTTTTCACTATGCCAAATAACAAAAGGCTTTAATTTGTAGCTAGCAACATTGCCTCCTAACAACACTGTCACCATGTCTTCAAAAGCCTTAAAGTCTGGCATTGACTTGGCCTCCTTATGGATGAAGGTCCTTTCAGGTATTCGTTTCCAGAATAAGGAGGTTTCGTCCATATTAAAAATTTGCTGGGGCAAATAACCTCCCTCAACAATTAGTTTATCTAGGGTTTCGACAAATCTTCTGATGCCTTAGCATCAGCACTCGCAGACTCACCACTCACTTTCACATTATGCAGCGAAAAACGTTGTTTGAAGCGCTTGAACCACTCAGAACTAGCACTAAACTCGATATTGTAGTCAGGTCCTGCTTTTTCTTTAAGCATTTCGAACAAGCTTCGTGCCTTAGGAGTGATCGTCAACGTGCTGAGAAGTATTCGCTTATGTGTTTGGTCCTCAATCCAAGTCATTAGCAATTGTTCCATATCTGATATAGGTCCCTCTCGCATTTCGTAAGCTTTGTAGCTTTCAGTGGAGCCAATCCTTTAACAGCTTGAAGAATTTTTTCTTTGTTCTTAAGGATCGTCGTGACTGTCGAGTGCGACATGCCCAAATCACGAGCTATAAGCATTCACTGGTTTTCCACCTTCGTGATGTTTAATTACCTTTTGTTTCACTTCCAAATCGATACTTTTTCTTTGTCTCTTGCTGCTGCTATCACGGGAACTGGTTTTGCTGCGTTTGGGAGCCATGATGCACTTCACGGTAATGTATTTTCAAAAGTTCACATTACAATAACGATAGTAAGTACAGTACAGTACATAGATAGGCCAGTAACATAGGCGTTTATTGTGACTATCAAGACATATGTACTATATTACAGGTTATATATGTACTGTACCATTATACGCCTGGCATCGCAATCGCTTTGTACTGTATACAAGAGACATGAGATACACGTGTTGCGTACGGGAAGCTGTTGCTTCCGCTACGTCCGGTTACGTTCGCTTCCTCCTGTTCTCCGATCGGGATTTCTGAACTCTATTACAACCCTATGGGGCCACGGACGAATATGCGGTCGCACGTTGTCCGAACGGACGTTATGCGGCGCATGACTATATATATATATATATATATATATATATATATATATATATATATATATATATATATATATATATATATATATATATATATATATATATATATATATATATATATATATATATATATATATAGGAAAAGAAACTGAGCGGCTATTTGCTAACTAAGTGTGCTTACCAATAAGTTAAGAAAACCCTTATAACCATGTATCTGGTATTAGGCTACAACAGTTACTCCAATCTGCAGGTTAGAGATTTTTTTGGAGACAACGAGCGCTGAGAGATTTGTGATTCCAGTATATATAGCCAGAATCCCTTACACGATCGCGTCGCTAATTGCACGCACCTGCACAGAGCTCGGCGAAGTTCCCCTTGTGACAAAGGCGCGAGGGAAATAAAGAGTTATCTCTCCTACGACTCGAAATCAGAGTGATTACGCATAAGAAGCGGAGAAACATCCAATGTCATCTAACTCAAAGGGTTTACAGGGACCAGAGCGGTCGATTTCTTGAAAAGCAAAGCCTCTTATTCGTATCTGCTTTCCCCTGACTCAAAAGACACGTCGGTTTTAGGCGCCACTAGAATGAAATAATAAACAAAAACACGGCACAAAATAGCCGACAGTAACACTTGCAAGTAGAAGGGCTTCAGCCTGTCTTAATTAAGAATGGCAAGGCTACACCAGGAATTATACTCGTAGGTGTTTAAAATTAAGAAAGGGGAGGAAATTAAATCACTGGTAAGAGAGAGGTAGTGCTGACAGCCAGAAAGTGAGAGATATTCTCATTCAATTCACGACAACGGGCAATAGCTGTATTGGAAAATATATAGAAATCAAAATAAATCATGCTTAGTATGAACACTAGAATACACAAACAATGATAACTGGAATGTCAAGACAGTAATACTGTATGGCCCTGAAGTATAGAGAACAGCAAAAACGATAATTAAGATATTACAGACTGTCGTGAAATTCTAAATCCACATATATAAATTAAAAAGTAAATGTAAAGCCTAACGCATTAATTCAATGAAAGGGAAAAAAGAATGGTTAAAGACCCATGCTTTCCAATAGCGTACACCTACGTTGTAGAATGCCATAATGGCCGAACCAGAAAACCCCTTTTTTATGCTCCGTCTGCAAAATTGTAACGCTTTCACATTTGATAGTAAAGCCTACAGCAGCATACACGCCTTTCTAAAAATAAAACGTGTACTGTGTTTCTTAGAAAACCTTGAGATACGCAAGCTGCTTAATGACCTAGATTAATATTCCATTAATTTCATTTTATACACTGCGTAATGAAAAGACAGATGGACTTAGAGAGAGAGAGAGAGAGAGAGAGAGAGAGAGAGGGCTGAACGGAGGAACGCATGCAATACTACCACAGTCTCGCGATATAAAATTAATACCATCACGCGCGAAAGGCATGAAGCACTAACTTTTTTTCAAACAGACAGTGATAAAAAACACTACCAATACACGGTTAGGTTTTAAAAACATAGTTAATGCTTATTAGGAAACATGACATTATACTGTTTTATGTCTGAAAGCCTGACAGTGCAGAAGACACCCCATCGTATCGAAGTGAACGGGTGGTAGAAGAAAATGCATATTTTGAACGCAGCCACTTAGCTCCATTAAATTTATATATTTGGGTTCCTTAGGACGTGCTGACAAAGAATATGTTAAGTGTTACGCAAATAGTCTAGGAATTAACAAATTATAGCCAAAATACTAGAGTGGTGCTGTCAGACAACACCAAATCATAATTGCTCAGTGGCATGTTTTGAAACCACTATTTTACGGGAAATAGGCCAACAAGTTAAATCCGATTTTATTGGCTAGAAGAATATGTAAGCCTAAACATGATTAGTCGATTGCAGATACTATTTTTGGTTGTTACGGGAAACGGTAGGAAGGGTACTTTTTTCAAATACTTTTGTAAACATGGTCTTATTGGTTAGACCATTTGATATAGTCAATTAGGAGCGTCAGTTCAGTGCCACATTTTGAAAATAAACTTATTGAAAAGCAGTGCGTTGAGATCCAGCTCATATTTTTCTAAATAAAAGCCTGGGACAGAGGCAGATCGGAATTGTGCCATATTCATCGCCAGTCAACGTATTTGTTTATTATTTCCATGAATTGTGGTAAGCTAGACATTTGATATCTTTTGATGAAAATTGAATGTGAATTGATAATGTATGACTGTTTGTGTGTGGTTCAGTAATAAACAAAAGGCAAAACCTAGATATTGCTCCAACATGAACAAAACGTGTCGCAGAGGAGTGAAACTGCATGGGATTGCCAAATAGTACGATGACACCTATCTTATTGAATAGAAGGAAATAATGCTGAAATTGCAGAGGCGTTGTAACCATTAGGGAGAGGAATACTGGTGAATGTTGTTACACGAGAAGCTAACAGTTGGCCTACCACGCTGAACTCAGTGTTTGTTATGTATTGTGCTCAGTGTGGAAATAGATTATAAATTGGTTCTGAAGTAGGAGGTACAACCTTCTTGTTTCAGGGACAGTGGTACTAACATAGTAAAGCAGCACCTGGTCTGAGTTTTGCTGAATTCAGAGGCTGGTAGCAGACTCCTTGGTCAATATATCGACCTGTGTTGTGTCTCAAGAACACGGTGAAGCAAGCGAGCAGTGGAGACTGTTTCCTGCTGGCCCCACTGAAGTTAAGATTCGTGGCCAGAGCAGCTCAATCTTGTGTATAACCCCTCTAAAAGTGACTTTACCTAAAATATAGAGGGACATTTATTTGTTTCAAATAAAAAGAAACTGTAAACCTTCCCAATATTATTTCCACGAGAAACAAACACTTGAAGTCATGATGACAAACAACAACTTAGCTTGAAAAGCCAGTATTATCTCAGAGTACTACAGCACAACTTTCACACATATTGCAATAATAATATATGTCAATACAAAGATTATATTTATAAATTGTGTACATATAACTTGTGATTACATTTGATTGTGATTCCTGGTTCACTTTGTAGTTGAATCAGGATATCTAAGATTTGAAGGAATTAATACATATATTTTTAAAACTTTAACGCTTGACTCATTTAAGATAGTCTTATAGAGTGTTCTATGTATGTGAGTGTCACAGTGTTGTAAAGTATTGTGGATTAAATTAAATTGTTTATCTGTCAGTTGGTTGTTGTGAACATACACTTCATCATTATCATAACCCTAGACATTCAACGTAGTCATCACTATAGCCCAGAATAAGTCTGACTGAGGTATAAATGTGGTAGCAAGTAAGGTTATCTGTAATACACCACACTTATTAGATACAGATACCTTCACAGCTGATCTCAGTCAGTACACTAAGTCCCCTATAAGATTTATAACATCCCACTTTACCACATATATTGGGGTCTCGCTCCCGGGATATTGAACCTTCCCCTAGCATATATATTGGGAGTAATTCACTGCGGGAAATAATAAAAATTAAAAAGGTATTCTTGGGTGGAAAAATAAGGTTGAGCTCTCAGTGCCTGTGGTTGTCCTTAGATAATTATTTATAGCTTGAATTGTTTACATTTGCCTGTTAGAAAATGGCGGACCTAGCAAAATTTCGATCTGCTGCTGTGCAGGCTGCGAAAGAGTTAGGAATGGACGGGCAAGTTATGATTGCCTATGTCACTACTGAATGTGACAAATTTATTGAACGTGAAGAAAAAAGATTAGAAAAAGAAGCTGAACGAAAGTTAGAGGCTGAAAAGGAAATTAAGAGGTTGCAGATTGAGGCTGACAAAGAGGCTAAGGCATTGGAGGCAGATAGGGAGATTAAAAGGCTCCAATTAGAAGAACAAAAGGCAGAAAGAGAAGAAAAGAGATTAGCTACAGAAAGAGAAGAAAAGAGATTAGCTGCAGAAAGGGAAGCCGAAGAAAGGAGACAAGCTACAGAAAGAGAAGAAAGGAGACAGGCTGCAGAGAGGGAAGCAGAAGATAAGAGATTACAAAGGGAGCACGAGTTACGACTAAGGGAGTTGGAATTTCAAGGCCATGCTCCTGAAAATGGTGCCAGTCCCTTTACCTCTGATGCCACTGCTAGTCAGGGAGCCTCAACCTCAGCTATGAAATTTCATTTAGATCATTTTGTTGAGAAAGAAGATGATATCGAGAGCTATCTAAATAGATATGAACTATTAGCTACCACGTATGGGTTAGAGAGAGAAAGGTGGAGCTTAAAGTTATCTCAAGGACTTCGTGGTACGGCTTATGAAGTTTTCGCCAAAATGAGCAGAGCTGATCAAGAAAATTATGACATGCTAAAGCAGGCTCTTTTGTTAAGATATGAAAAGAATGGTGAATTTTATAGAAAAAAATTTAGGAATGCTAAACTACTGTCAGGTGAAACATATCACCAGTTCTCTGCACGGTTAGAGACATACTTGGAGAAATGGACTTCTCTGGGGAAAACCCAAGATCTTAAGGAAATGATCCTTATAGAACAACTAAGAGAGTCCATGGCTCCAGACCTGAGAAAGTTTCTCATGGAACAAGGTGCAGAGAGGCTGGGTGAGTTATTAAATGTTGCTGAAAGATATCAAGCAGCTCAAGCAGAGGTAACAAGTAATACAAAGAAACAGGTAGACAATTATCAGGCACCACAAAACTTTAATGAATTTGATCATAGAGATCAAAACAAAGGTAAGCACCAGTTTGATAGGCCACGTTATGAAAATAAAAATAAAACCCCACAATTCAATGAAAGGAAATATGATAACAGGAAACCCTTCAGACAGGAAGGAAAATATTGTCAAATATGCAGGATGCATAATCATAATACTAGTGAATGTGGTAGGAAAGTTCCTCCATATCACGCGGCATGCATGATAACAGTGGACAAGGGGAAGAAGAAACTGACAGAGAATCATATAAATCTTCAACATCCCCCCATCTGTGAAGAAGTGACATGTAATGGTGCAAAGGTTAGGTGCCTTTACGATTCAGGTTTAGAATATGACTCAGTTGTGAGTGCAACCCTAGTGCACCCTGAACAGTATACCACAGAGAAAGTGGAGATACAAGGGGGCGTAAAGGGAATATCCACCATGACACTTCCCGTAGCCGAAATCAATGTAGTGACAAGGTACGTGGAAGGAGTGATTAGAGCAGCCGTGTGTGACGACCCTAATTACCCGCTGGTGTTAGGAAGCAAATATGTTTTTCTAGGAAGCCCTGTAAAACCTGTGGTAATGGCCACGCTTCAGGTCAGGTCGACCCCTAGTGGAACGGAGGAGGAACCAGCACTAGTTTATTCTCATAAGCAGATGGGAAAGGCCCAGGAAAAAGATAAAACATTAAAACCTTGCTTTGGTAAATTGCCAACAAGCCATGCACACCCTAAGAAAGGACAATTTTATTTGAAGGAAGGACTGCTCTTCAGGAAAGCTAGAGCAGGATCCAAAGAACAGGGACAATTGGTATTGCCCACCCCCTACAGGGAAAAAGTGATGGCACAAGCTCATGTTGTACCAGACGGTGGACACCAGAGAAATGGGACCACCCGTCAAAGGACATCGGAGAAATTCTACTGGCCCCAAGTAGCTGCTGATATTGCACAATTTGTGGGGGCCTGTGAAAAATGTAGCAAGGTACAGTCCCCAAGTTGGGAAAATCATAATCAGATGCCAGCCAAGCATTCTGAAACATATGGGCCTAACAATAACAAGGAAAATAAAAATAATAAGGTTGACATAGAGGATAGGTATCCACCTTCCCCCCAACAGTGTTCACAAAAAATAATTAGATTCGCAACTCTGAGAAGGGCATCCAGAGAAAATAGAAACTCAGACCAGTCAACCCAGGAACAGTTTGAAGCCGCATTTAGGGAGCTGGCTGACATTGACATTGAAGATGATCCGCCTAAGTTAAAACCGAAACAAATTGTTAACAGAAAAACAGTGGGCAGTGGACGAGTGAGCAATTCGGAAAATGCTCACAGCGCTTCACAATATGGCTATTAACTTAGCATTAAAAGGGCACTGGTGACATTGGTGTCACCCGACCCTACACCGTCCAAGGGGAAGTAGTGTTCGGACCCTGGATGGAGATAACCCACACATCTTATAGCAATGCTAAGGGCGAATTGATTTCTGATGCAGAAACTCATTTCCCCACATATTATCTTAATTCACCAGATTGTCGGTAGGCGGAACTATAGTTGGTGAATATGGCCTCCATTTGAGTGGCACATTATAGAACATTATAAATATGTTATTAGAAGGGTGTTTCCACATACAATCACGCCTGAGATCAGACCAATTGTTGGCTGTGAACATCTCGGAGGAGCAGAGTGTCTCGATTGTTGCCTTTTTGAATTGAGGATAGTCCGAGTGTTTATTAAGGCTGATCAGGAAATTATTGGATCCCCTACACAACTCAGATATCACCATATAGATCAACTCCTCATAACGTACAAATTGAGGAACATCTAATATTCTCGGGACATGTCGTTGAGCAGACTCAGAGAAGAGAAATGGTGAATACTGATTGCTAAGCAGCAATAAGACAAGCAGTAACACTTGCCGCTGTTCAGTAATATAACTGAAATGGATTCTTGGATTGCAGAGGTCTGAGGCAACCTTCGTCAGTAGTGCTTACTTTGAATTGACCCACCTGCATTAATCCATGATTAAAATGAAATCAGAGAAACGTTGATGCAGATTTTCTAAGCCGCCATCTGTGCGATGAAAATCAAAGAAATCACCAGGCATAGACATAAATTTCTCTATGTGTATATAGAATTATAGACTGACGTATAACGTCTGTTTTAAGTGGGGAGAATTTGTCGTGAAATTTTAAATCCACACAAACAATGATAACTGGAATGTCAAGACAGTAATACTGTATGGCCCTGAAGTATAGAGAACAGCAAAAACGATAATTAAGATATTACAGACTGTCGTGAAATTCTAAATCCACATATATAAATTAAAAAGTAAATGTAAAGCCTAACGCATTAATTCAATCAAAGGGAAAGAAGAATGGTTAAAGACCCGTGCTTTCCAATAGCGTACACCTACGTTGTAGAATGCCATAATGGCTGAACCAGAAAACCCCTTTTTTATGCTCCGTCTGCAAAATTGTAACGCTTTCACATTTGATAGTAAAGCCTACAGCAGCATACACGCCTTTCTAAAAATAAAACGTGTACTGTGTTTCTTAGAAAACCTTGAGATACGCAAGCTGCTTAATGACCTAGATTAATATTCCATTAATTTCATTTTATACACTGCGTAATGAAAAGACAGATCGACTTAGAGAGAGAGAGAGAGAGAGAGAGGGCTGAACGGAGGAACGCATGCAATACTACCACAGTCTCGCGATATAAAATTAATGCCATCACGCGCGAAAGGCATGAAGCACTAACTTTTTTTCAAATAGACAGTGATAAAAAACACTACCAATACACGGTTAGGTTTTAAAAACATGGTTAATGCTTATTAGGAAACATGACATTATACTGTTTTATGTCTGAAAGCCTGACAGTACAGAAGACACCCCATCGTATCGAAGTGAACGGGTGGTAGAAGAAAATGCATATTTTGAACGCAGCCACTTAGCTCCATTAAATTTATATATTTGGGTTCCTTAGGACGTGCTGACAAAGAATATGTTAAGTGTTACGCAAATAGTCTAGGAATTAACAAATTATAGCCAAAATACTAGAGTGGTGCTGTCAGACAACACCAAATCATAATTGCTCAGTGGCATGTTTTGAAACCACTATTTTACGGGAAATAGGCCAACAAGTTAAATCCGATTTTATTGGCTAGAAGAATATGTAAGCCTAAACATGATTAGTCGATTGCAGATACTATTTTTGGTTGTTACGGGAAACGGTAGGAAGGGTACTTTTTTTCAAATACTTTTGTAAACATGGTTTATTGGTTAGACCATTTGATATAGTCAATTAGGAGCGTCAGTTCAGTGCCACATTTTGAAAATAAACTTATTGAAAAGCAGTGCGTTGAGATCCAGCTCATATTTTTCTAAATAAAAGCCTGGGACAGAGGCAGATCGGAATTGTGCCATATTCATCGCCAGTCAACGTATTTGTTTATTATTTCCATGAATTGTGGTAAGCTAGACATTTGATATCTTTTGATGAAAATTGAATGTGAATTGATAATGTATGTCTGTTTGTGTGTGGTTCAGTAATAAACAAAAGGCAAAACCTAGATATTGCTCCAACATGAACAAAACTTGTCGCAGAGGAGTGAAACTGCATGGGATTGCCAAATAGTACGATGACACCTATCTTATTGAATAGAAGGAAATAATGCTGAAATTGCAGAGGCGTTGTAACCATTAGGGAGAGGAATACTGGTGAATGTTGTTACATGAGAAGCTAACAGTTGGCCTACCGCGCTGAACTCAGTGTTTGTTATGTATTGTGCTCAGTGTGGAAATAGATTATAAATTAGTTCTGAAGTAGGAGGTATAACCTTCTTGTTTCAGGGACAGTGGTACTAACATAGTAAAGCAGCACCTGGTCTGAGTTTTGCTGAATTCAGAGGCTGGTAGCAGAATATCGACCTGTGTTGTGTCTCAAGAACACGGTGAAGCAAGCGAGCAGTGGAGACTGTTTCCTGCTGGCCTCACAGAAGTTAAGATTCGTGGCCAGAGCAGCTCAATCTTGTGTATAACCCCTCTAAAAGTGACTTTACCTAAAATATAGAGGGACATTTATTTGTTTCAAATAAAAAGAAACTGTAAACCTTCCCAATATTATTTCCACGAGAAACAAACACTTGAAGTCATGATGACAAACAACAACTTAGCTTGAAAAGCCAGTATTATCTCAGAGTACTACAGCACAACTTACACACATATTGCAATAATAATATATGTCAATACAAAGATTCTATCTATAAATTGTGTACATATAACTTGTGATTACATTTGATTGTGATTCCTGGTTCACTTTGTAGTTGAATCAGGATATCTAAGATTTGAAGGAATTAATACATATATTTTTAAAACTTTAACGCTTGACTCATTTAAGATAGTCTTATAGAGTGTTCTATGTATGTGAGTGTCACAGTGTTGTAAAGTATTGTGGATTAAATTAAATTGTTTATCTGTCAGTTGGTTGTTGTGAACATACACTTCATCATTATCATAACCCTAGACATTCAACGTAGTCATCACTATAGCCCAGAATAAGTCTGACTGAGGTATAAATGTGGTAGCAAGTAAGGTTATCTGTAATACACCACACTTATTAGATACAGATACCTTCACAGCTGATCTCAGTCAGTACACTAAGTCCCCTATAAGATTTATAACATCCCACTTTACCACACAGACTTTCATAAATGAGTGTTTGTGCAGAGACAAATATTAAAATGGTATGATCAGGTCACTAAAGTCCAAATGATAGAATGAGTCGGACTGGTACCAGTAGACTATGAGGAAGGACAAGCACTTAAGACACCAGATGACAGCAATTACAAGGCAGTCCTTGCTCAGAATTTCAAGACTAAGACACGTAAGCATGTATCTGAATCGGGCAGCTTTGATAATAGCATGTCTCCGAACTGAGCAACCTTGAGAGTAGCGTGTCTCTGAACTGAGCATTATTGAGAGTAGCGTGTCTCTGAACTGAGCAATCTTGAGAGTAGCGTGTCTCTGAACTGAGCAACCTTGAGAGTAGCGTGTCTCTGAATTAATAACCTTGAGAGTAGGGTGTATCTGAATTGCGCAGCTTTGAGAATAGCATGTCTCTGAACTGGGCAAAGAAATCTGTAGTAGAACAAGCTTTGAGAGCAGCGTACCTCAAACTGGTGCCTTGAAAGTATCGTGTATCTGAAATCGGCAGCCTTGAGAGTAGCGTGTCTCTGGACTGGGCAACCTTGAGAGTAGCGTGTCTCTGAACTGGTCAGCCTTGAGAATACCGTGTCTCTAAACTGGACACCTTGAGACGTGAGAATAGCGCCTGTCTGACCGGGTAACCTTGAGAATAGCATGTATCTGCACCAGGCAGCTTTGATAATAGCGTGTCTCTGAATCGGGAAGCCTTGAGTTTGCATATCTCTGAACTGGACGAAGAAAATCTGTCGGAGTTATTGTAGTCAAACGTGCCAGAGTTTTACGTCATAATTCAAGCGTACGTTGAGATAGATTAGTCATTTCGGAGGTCATAGTTGAGAGGCATACTTGGCCTTTAAAGGAAATCACGCTTATTGTTAAATAACATTTTTGTTGCACTATTCGGCGGTAAACTGGGTAAATTAGTTTCACTTGCATCCTGACTTAGTCTATACGCATATTTTACTTTAAATAGAGGACTGGTTGTGGCATGTGATCTGGATGATACGCTGGTCAAGCGAGATAGAGTGAGAGGAATATATGTCTTTTGGAAACAATATGAGAAATAAAGTCAATTATTTATTGTGATTTCTTTTGAGTGATACATTCCAATTCTAATTTAGTACAAAATAATAAAGTTATAATGTTTTAAATCACACGCATATTTCCTGTCTAGGCTTCAGGATAATCGAATTTCTCGTTATACCAGATTCTCCCCGAGAGAGACTCATAATCAGTCTCTGAATTCTTAACCCCAAACCATGAATATTGATGTGCTGACAAGAAAGCTTTCATAATTTGTACTCTGAGATATTCTTTTATATTTGGAGAAGTACTCACAGAAATATTATTACATACATTCACCAAGTTATTAATTTCTTTCTTGCCACTGAAAAAAGGATGGAGCCACTACAGAAGAAGCATACCCATACAGTCATGTCCGTCGCCGTGGAGAAGTTATTTCTCATGCAGCTTGATTTACCTGGTGGAGTAGTTAGCCCCATGCACCACCACAGTTAAGTCACAAGCCAAGGTTCCATTCTTTCTTTGTTTCGTCAAAGACCCCGGTGGAACAACATGGGACCACACATAAACTGGAATATAACATTCAAATTAATAACAATTTTTTGTCAAAAGATGACATAAATAAAATCTGCGTGGCCGTGGTTAAGTTTTTTTCTTCCATGTTTTTGTTTTAAATACACGCGGTAACTGTTGATTCATCGGTCACATAATTAGAAAGAGATAGTAAAAATAAATAAATAAATAAAAATAGAAGCTAGCGGCAACATAAAACACGCAGGGTAAAAGAAACAGAGGAACACAGAATGTCTGAGATAGTACGACAAGATAGCTGAAAAAACAAAAAGTGTACTCGGAACAGGCATGTTAGGAAGATAGAGAATGTCTGAATTAGCATGACAAGATAGTTGAGTAAACAGTAAGTATACTTGGGACTGGCATGCTAGGAATAATGATAATGTTTGAGTTAGAACTGACAAGATGGTTGGGTTCACAGCAAGTATACTTGGGACAGGCATGCTAGCACTGTCAAGTTGATCGGGGTAACAGCGAGTATAGTCGGGACTAATTTGCTGGAAGACAAAGAATATCTTAGTTAGCACTGACAAGATGGTTATGTTCACAGCGAGTATACTTGGGATTAATATACTAAGAAGACAGAGAATGTATGAGTTAGCACTGACAAGATGGTTGGGTTCACAGCAAGTATACTTGGGATTAATATATTAGGAAGACAGAGAATGCCTGAGTTAGCACTGAAAAGATGGTTGGGTTCACAGGGAGTATACTTGGGATTAATATGCTAAGAAGAAAGAGAATGTCTGAGTTTGCACTGGCAAGATGATTCGGATGTCAGTGTACTCGGAAATGACACACTCAAACGACAGTTTTGGAGAATGTTAATATTTTATCAACGACAGTCTACATTTCACATTTTGATGGTAACATTCAAACCCTTACAACTTTTGGATAACGGTTAAAAACATATGTTCTCCAAACTTTATTCAGAAACCTTGAAATATCAGTAAGATGTTCTTTTATCGTACCTTCTAGTGTCATATATCTCTGTCAGAACAAGCAATCTATGGATGCTGTTGGATCTAACCCTATTTGTACTGTGGATTCAATACATGGTAATCTATATCTTCTGGCTCATTGTCTACAGCTATAACCACAGCACACAATAGCTGACATTAAATAACATATAATACCATCAACAGGTAAATTCCCTCTTTAATGAATACTACACACAGAGAAGCCGTACATGGCTGACAATACATGTGAAATGCAATAAACAATGCAATGAAACTGCCAACTTACTTGCGAAAATACCAATCCAACATAATAGCCTAGAATGGTCATGAACATAATCTAATCAGCGACTACACCATGACTATCGCTCACAGGCGAAATGCACTACTGACACAACGCAATACATAATTGCACTAATCTTATCGTAAATAATATCCAGGAGAAAAATCACTAGAACCTTCAACCACAATCTAGTAACAAAGCAGATACTCCTGATCACATGAAAAATTCGGCAAGTAGTATGAACCCCATAGGCATTCACATAATCCCCAGCACAACTGCTGACAGAGGGAAGAACGTTCTCACAGGACGGCTGACATCTCGTAGACTGATTTGCGCCAAAAGTTTCATACCCACTTCCGTTGGCCGACCGTGCCAAACGGGTTTTTAAGATGAGAATCAGTGTTGTCACTCCACAGCGTGACCAATATAAAATTTAGGCGAATGACTATCCGGTGACAATCTCCATTATGTTGTTCGCTGTAATAACCCGCCCACTGGTTTATTAGAATGCACTGCGTCATCACATATTTATGTATTTGGTCTTGTGTATCTGAATATGTGAGCGCGCTGCCATGAGTGAATCTTTATATTTTTCTTATTATTATATTTAAGAGCTAGAATTTTTCTGCTATGTGTGTTTATTTCTGCAATCCTACTTGTAATTAATAGTGGTATCTATCTATCTATCTATCTATCTATCTATCTATCTATCTATCTATCTATCTATCTATCTATCTATCTATCTATCTATCTATCTATCTATCTATCTATCTATCTATCTATCTATCTATCTATCTATCTATCTATCTATCTATCTATCTATCTATCTATCTATCTATCTATCTATCTATCTATCTATCTATCTATCTATCTATCTATCTATCTATCTATCTATCTATCTATCTATCTATCTATCTATCTATCTATCTATCTATCTATCTATCTATCTATCTATCTATCTATCTATCTATCCGTTCCACCGTCCGTCCTTCTGTCCGTCTGTCTGTCTGTTAGTCCGTCCATCCGCCCGCCCGCCCGCCTATCTGTGTGTATATCTGTCTGGTTATAAAACTATTTATCTGTCTACAAGTCTGTCTTTATGTGTATCTCTCAACCCAGTCGTCTGTCCTCAATGGCCAAAGAATGAATATGACAATAATCTTAATTTTCCTCTTTCAAGTAGTATCTGGCAAGCTATAAGCTACACCAGCCGTTTCATAACTTTTCAAAAAAATGTTTATAACTCGTGAAATAACGAATAAGTAAATACATTTTTTTAATGAATGGAAGATGGAATCAGAACAAAGTCATGACATTGCCAGCTCCCCTCATGTCTAGTGCCCGTTAACCTAGGGGTCATTTCTATCTCAAGAAGAGGTCCTGGGTAAACTAGTGCAAGCGTAGTTCACATAAGAAGTAAATAGTATATTTACGCTTGCTGAGAGTGGCATATACGGCTGAAATATTTTCAATGAGATGTTGGAGAATTGTGACTGTTACGTACAGAAGAGACTGGGTAAGAAATGAAGGAACCAGATTAACTTGCTCCATGAAACACTCAGCAAGATAAAATACGGTGTGGCGTGGGGGCAGAATCAGGAAGAGACGAAAGGCTATAATAGCTTTCATTGCTTTGATACATGTATTGAGCTCAAAAGAAATCAGCTCCAGCAAAGATATTAGAATTTTCAGTGCAAATATCAAGTCGGTCCTATTGTGTTGCTCTGAAACATGGAGAACAACAAAAACAACAAACAAAATGCTACAGATTTTCATATATAAAGGCTTGCGTAAAATAGGATGACTAAAGTGGTATGACAAGATCATTAAAGTGGAACTGATGATAAGAAGTAGACAAACGTCAGTAGGACAAGAAATGACAAGAAGACGATGGAGGTGGATAGGACACATATTGAGAAAAACATGTTAGTAGCATTACCTGACAGTCCTAGTTCTGGAATCTCCAGGGTAAGAGAGATAGAGGAAGACCAAAGAACACATGGAGAAGAGAACTGGAGACAGACATGAAGGGGATGAAGGAGACATAGAAAGACCTAGAGCAGATGTCACATGACAGGAAGACAAAGCATGTTTGTAAAAGATCTATGCTCCTTAGGGGGTTGAAAGGTGACAGGTCAGGGCATATAAAACCAGAATAACAGAATAAGAAACCAAATAAATTATTAACCATATAAGTAGTTTATGAATACACTGAATAAAAGATGTACTCTGACAAACAGGAGATCATATAGTGAGTCTGGCTGTACAGGAAATCCCGCGTAGTTCTCGGGGGTGTGTGATAAGCCAAGAAAAGAATGTAATTACTGCTCTGGCAGCCATGTAGTCCAAGGAGACTTATATGAGGTTGTGCATGAGAATGGCAGCCTCACCATGTAGAACATATTGCTACAGAAACCACAGCTTCAAGATCATTTGAATGTTTTGTGCAGGCGTCCTGTAAGGGAAAAGCTACAGTGGTGGCTACAGGCTCGATAAGGAACAAAAAGGGAAATGATGGATGATGATGATAGTATAGTAGGTCATGACTATACAGGAAAATAGAAAACATTATAGTAGGTCATGACTATACAGGAAAATACTACTTACTTACTTAGTCGTTCCCCTTCTACCGTGAGGTGTAGAGGTTTGGAAGAAAGAGCGCCAGACTATCCTATCGGCTGTATTTCTCCTGGCCTGGTTCCATTCTAGTCCTCGGTCCTTCAAAGATTGTCTAATGTTGTCCTCCCAGCGGACTCTGGGTCGTCCTGGGGGTCTGGATCCCTGGCTCTTTGTTTCCCATGCTTGTCGTAGTAGCCGATCTTCTCCCATTCTGCAGACAAGGCCAAACCATCTTATTTGGGACTGTTCCACTTGGGTCTGCAGGGGGTGGCATTTTAGGTCTTGACGTATCGTCTGGTTGCGGACCATGTCTCTACTTGTTACTTCAACCACCTTCCTCAGATACCTCATTTCTGAGGTTTGGATCTGGCTTTTGTGGGTTGTAGTCATTGCACATGACTCGCATCCATATGTCAAGACTGGGACATAGGTGGAGCGGTATACAGCCATCTTCGTTTTCTTACCAACCTCTTTCTTGCTGAGGAATCCTCGATTTATGGCCTGAAAAAGTCTCCCAGCTGCTGCTTTTCGAGTGGCCAACTCTTCTTTGATGCCTCCCTTTCTATAATAGCTCCGAGATATTTAAAGTGGTCGACCTGCTCCAGGACCTGTTCTCCCAGCTTAATCTGATGTCTTCTTTCTTCTCGTGATATCACCTTGGATTTTGTTTTAGAGCTACTTATGAACATCCCTCTCTTCTCCAGCTCTTCCTTCCAGACTTGCAGGTTGGATTGGAGATGTGCCTCTGATTTAGCAATCAGGGCAACATCATCAGCAAATGCCAGCTCTGAAATACAGACCTGTCTCATCTTCCAGTACCCCACTGAATACTTTCTTGTTCTCTCCTTACATGACTTGATAACATCATCCATGAGAAGTATGAAAAGATACGGTGACAGGATATCACCTTGTCTTACACCAGTGGTGGTCCTGAACTCTTCTGACTTATGGTTTGCTGTCGTGACATAATTCCTGCAAGACTTGTAGAAGCTCTGTATAGCATG
Source organism: Oreohelix idahoensis (assembly GCA_024509875.1). Taxonomy (NCBI): domain Eukaryota; kingdom Metazoa; phylum Mollusca; class Gastropoda; order Stylommatophora; family Oreohelicidae; genus Oreohelix; species Oreohelix idahoensis. The sequence goes on from JAMPIV010018802.1 coordinate 220,046, forward strand.
AATCAGAGGTGCTGGAATGTTCTTCCTTGCCAAACAGTCCCAAAGTTTGCTCCAGGGGACCCTGTCAAACGCCTTTTCCAGATCTATGAAACAAAGATGTATCTCACTCTTATACTCAAGGGCCTTTTCACTCAGCTGTCTGAGTGTGAAGATTGGGTCTTGAGTACTTCGGTTTGCTCGGAATCCGCACTGGACCCTATCCAATTGTGGCTCAGCTAGGCAGGAAAATACAAAACCGTATAATGTGTCATGGCTATACAGGAAAATAGAAAACCGTATAGCAGGTCATGGCTATATAGGAAAATAGAAAACCGAAGAGTAGGTCATGGTTATACAGGAAAATAGAAAATCATATAGTAGGTCATGACTATACAGGAAAATAGAAATCCGAAGAGTAGTTCATGGCTATACAGGAAAATAGAAAACTGCATGGTAGGTCATGACTATGGTATTCTATCTTAGTCCTCTAAATGAACCAATGCTAGACTCTTGTCGTTCTTAACATTTATTACACAAAGAGATACAACCATGTCTAACATCTGATAACGGCCATTATTCCCAAGTCCAGTAACTCTCTCCTCATTTCTAAATATAGGACACTACAATGACTATACAAGAAAACATAAAACCATACACAAGGTTATGACTGTACTGAAAAACAGAGATGCTATAAACACATCAACAAAACAACATGAAGCTGGCCTACAGTGCCCAGTTGAAAATAAAAACCGACAACAACTGCCCCATTACCCTTCACAGAGTTAAAGAAATTGTCTTTGATTATTCTTGTCGGTTCTTGTGTGTTAATTCACCGGCAGATTAAAATTGTTGAAATTTTCAAGCCAAACCGAGCACCGTACTTTTTCTTGACTGAAAAAGGTAGTTTGTGGTTACATTGTCTGCTTTATCGGGCATTTCAGTTGTCCATCCTTGCCTTTTGACATACGATGCTTCCTAAGTCTCCCCCCCCCCGACAGTGAGCTCCCCCTCCCCCGTTGTTTGGGAGGGCAAGTTAAAAAAAAATGCGTTCCTCGTGCATTTTTAGTTGACACGAACTGTGCGTACGCTTACGACAGACCCTTCAACCCTTCACTGCCGCCCTCAACCCCCCCCCCCCGTATTTTTTAAAAAGTATATAAACCAATAAAACGGTATTGAATCAGTTCTACAAGTTAACGTTTCGGGTTTTACCCTTCGTCAGCCACAGTTACAAACAGGTGACAAGGACAAGAAATACATTTTTTTTTAAACACGCCTGCCGTTAATTTAAACAGTAAGGGTAGTCACGTAGCAGATTCTGTCGTAGGGGAGTAAAGTGTTATAGACTTCGATGTACTGAGTCCCAGCTTTATGAGGTGGGGTGGCTTGTTCCCTTCCTCGCTGCCGTTGCCTTCTCTAACTCAAGATCAGAGTCAGGTACCCTTTTACAGCTGGTTAGACTGATGCGTGACACTACCAAGCTTTGAACCCGAAACCCGGTAACTTATTGTGGTAGTGGAGTGTTAGATACTTCACCATACTAGGTCCAGCATCGAGAGGTGGGGAGACCAGTTTTCTTCCTCGCTGTCTTTTCCTTCCCTAACTCAAAGTTAAGTACCCATTTATAGCTAGGTAAGCTGGAGCTGTGTGCATTCAGACCCGCTAATATTAGGATGCATGTCAAAGTATACAAGACGTTGTAGCCTGGTAATACCCTCAAGAATCATCAAGTGCTACATATATTCTTCATCATTGTGTAGTTTAGAAACATGGACAATGAACAAGCAGTTAGAGGAAAGAATTGAGGCATTTGAGATGGGGATATATATAGAGTAGTGGGGTGCGTCTCATGGATAGAGAGGAAAACAAATAAAGAGGTCACAGACAACCTAGGGATGAAAAGATAATTAATGACGGAGGTTAACATTAGACAGTAAAAAATATACTGGCCTTGTAAACAGACACAGCACCTTACTAAAGACCATAATAGAAGGCGGAGTTAAAGGCAAACGTGCAAGGGGAAGCTATTAGTGGAAATTTAACATCAAGAGATGGACAAGAAAGAGTCCATCACAATATCAAGAGAAAACGCAGAAGACGCCGGAGAGCCATTGCAGCCGATCTAAGATATTGATATGTCTGACGATGATGATGAATAGTCTTATTGTTTCCCTCCCCCCGTTAAATCGTTGAAAGTTACATCAAGGCGAAGAGACAGAATATGTCGGAAGTATTTCAGATTTGACTTTTATGCGGAGATGGGCTTGATGTGATGTTAATTTTACTAGAAAATGTCTGCTATATAATCATTTACACGACGATGAACTGTTTTATGGAATTACCCACGTGATATATGCCAAATAATTCGTTTTCTTGGTCATTAAAAGTTTCATAATAGCGCTTGTACATGGTGATTGAAAAGCTACTCTCTATTTTTAGATTTGTACATCCTTACTTGTATTAATTGGATGTACCTGAAACATGTGTCAAAACAAGTGACAATAAATTCCAATTTGTTATTTCATTAATAAGTTTTATGTTTTTAACTTCCAGAAACAATGTTAAATAAAACCTTTTAAATTACTTACATAGTCGTTTCTCTTCTACAGTGAGGTGTAGAAGTTTGGAAGAGAGAGCGCCATACTATCCTATTGGTTGTCTTCCTCCTGGCCTGGTTCCATTCTAGTCAGTCCTCGGTCCTTCAGAGATTGTCTAATGTTTTTCTCCTAGCGGACTCTGTGTCGTCCTGGAGGACTGAATCTCTGGCTCTTAGCCTCCCATTCCTGCCGTGGTAGCCAATCTTCTCCCATTCTGCAGACATGGCCAAACCATCTTAGTTGGGACTGTTCTACTTGGGTCTGCAGGGGTTGGGTTTTTAGGCCTTGACGTATCGCCTGGTTGCTGACCATGTCTCTTCTTGTTACTTCAACCACCTTTCTCAGATACCTCATTTCTGAGGTGTGTTAAATAAAAAAAATTTAAAAAATAATTAAATAAAAATTTAAAAAATAATAGAAAAGAAATAAAATGGATAATAAACTGAGGTTACATGAGCAAAAATCACAGCACTCTTACCCCTTCAGAATTCACGAATGTTTTGATAGACGAGATCTCACTCTGAGCTTTAATGCTAAATGACAGCGTTGTATGTAATACAATAATTGTGAAATCTCTTTTTAACGTTGGTTTCATATAATTTGGTTAGACAAGCATAGGTCTTCAACAAACACAGGTCAAGTCTCCCAGTCGCATGTCATCAGTTCAAGAACTTTCCGTGTTTTCCTCACCCCTTTCATTTCTGTCTGAAGTTCTCTTTTCCATGTTTACTTCGGTCTTCCCTACCTATCTGATTTCAGACCAAGGACTGTTGTCTAATGCTATCAACAGGTTTCATGAACTAAATCCATTGCCAGCGTTTTCTTCTCATCTCTTGTTCCATTGGCACTTACCTGTTTCTTCTCATCAGTTCCACATTATTCGACTTGTCATACCATTTCAGTCTTTCCGTTCTACTAAAGCATTCATTTTTGCAAATCTGTAGCGTCTTGATTATTGTTTATGTCGCTTTTGTCACGGCATACACTATCACAATACATCAAGTATTACCAGTAACAAAGAGAACCAGGGCACCTTTACAGCTTTCTGTGTGGCAAAATATACAATCTTAATACGAACAGTAGCAGAATACTTAGTACTTCGGAATCATTGTTGGGAATCTGATCAAAGAACATGCTGACCCCAAGGCTCTGAGAATAAATCCGCTATTTTTGTCTAATCTGATTTCGTCTTTGATGGAAAAGGCACGTGCTGATGAGATGGCTGCGTTTTTGTTGTTGTCTGGAAGAGTGCGTTTCTATTTTTGGTAGAAGCTGTATATTAATCATTTAACGAGGATTACAGCTGTCCGTCCCGGATTTGTCAATTTTTTTTTTTACTTTTTAAATATCAGTCTAGCAACTTGTAAGTTTGTCTTTCGCTCTGATTAAATTGTTTACTTTGTTTTTCTTTTCTGGTTCATTAATTTTATTTTTCTTCCTCTACAGATAGGCCTACATGTTCCTTTTTCAGTTTGTCAAGGGTCTATGTGGCTTAAGGGTAGTCAACATATGACGTCACGCAGTGAAGGGAGTCCCAAATTTTGTGAGGAAGTGTGACCATAGGGGGGAGTTTTAACGAAATGTGACGGCACACAAACATATGAGTGGAGATCGTTTCTTTCATAAGTGTTGTCGGATAAAAATAGATTTTGTAACCTCCATCCTCATAGTTTACTTTTATCCACAATAGTTAACAAAATCCCTCGTGGACGACTTTTATGAACATTTATAATCGCAGCTGAAACGTCGGATAGTTGTCATAACCTGTAATTGATTTAATTGTGTGTGTGTGTGTATTATATATGTTGCGTTTAAATTGTGTGACTGTGGCCAAGTGTGAACAAACATATAATGCTAACGCCAACAGTGAAGGAACTTCAGATAAGCATTGGTGTAGACATCAAAGACATCACTTTATTCACATTACAACGTGGCTCCATTTTTAGTATTAATGTGTATCAGTACAATACTGGAATAATGCTCGAACACAAGTTCATCAACGTTAATAGATCATAAACTACATCTAGACTGACCGTCCCAAGTCTGCAGTTCAGTCATCTAACTTGACACGACGAATATTGATATGAATCATAAATCGTATAATATACTTTCCTCTTTCACAAACCAGTGATATGGACATCACATCAGCAGTGTGGATGCCCTAATATAAGATTCTTGAAGCGGACACATGTATAAATCAGGAGCATCACAAAAATGCGTCCTTACACCGTGAAGAACACACAGAGAAGCCTAGCCCCCACTATAAAAGCCCCCCCCCCCCCCCCCCCCCCACCCCCCCCCACCCCCCCCCAAGCAGACGATTCTCGACTTCTGCATCATTTTCATATCGTCTGCGTGCATATAATTAAAAGTCATGACGTCATATTCTATTACGGTGAAAATCCGTATAAAGAAGATTTGTTAGAGCAAAATGTAGCTCATAATAAGCAAACCCGTGTGTTCAATAAAAGTACTTGCAACAATATATTTCTTTTAAAAAATGTAATTTGGTGTAATACACACCTTAGAAACCAAAATGCACGCTCAAACTATACTGTTGATTAAAATTAGATTTAAAACAATAGTATGTTATCACCATCCCGACAACATTCAAATGAGATTAGAGACACAAATGTTGAAAGGTAATATTCCGGATGGGGTGATCGTTTACAATTGAGTGCGTATGTGTATGGGGGAGGCGGGGAAAGGAGATTGCAAGTGCATTTAGTTGGGTAGAGGAACGCTTGGGCTCTGCCTCTTGCTAGGACACGGCACATGAAAGGGAAGATATTTGTGAAATCCTGATTTATTAAACACTATTTTACTTGACAGTTTATTGTTTGACTGCACTATTTAACTAATTTACATTTAACTATTTTCTTTTCAGTATTAATAAAGGGTGGGGAGGGGGGGGGGTGTTAAGAGATTTGGGACATCACATAAAAGAGAGGGGTCTGCGTTTTTGTGACGAAATGTGACAATGATGGAGGGGGTACAAAAAAAATTTACAAAAATTTTGTGACGTCATTTGCTGAATACCCATTATGTGTTTATTCCACCTATTCCTGTCTTTTTATTTCCTGGGATATTCTGTATAGTATTTTAATTTCATCGGGGCAGTTTGTTTATTTCTTGCTGTTTGCTGTTTCTCTGGTGGGCTGTGCTTCCTTAGTTCCCATTTGGGTTGAGGAATTCATGGAGATATTTAACCGTGTGTCTTTTCTATGTGGTTGAGTATTTAACTTCCATTGTAATCATCAAAGACTTTTGTTTTAAAGGAGTGGAACGTTTTCTGCTCACATTTAATGCTTTAACTCGTCATTAGATTTATAGTGGGGACTCATTACCGAGGAGTAACTAGCCGTTCTGTTTATTTAACAAACATTCTTTGTTTGACTTATTACTGGCGTGGCTCGAGCTCTATGTGAACCGTATCAAACAAAATAATACTTTTTTATTTAGCTTTTCCTTGATTTTGTGAAGCATTTCTTTGTTTTGAATAATATACTAACCACATATATTAATATTTCATCGTATATCCAGCACAGCTTATTCTTTATTTATGAAACATTTCTGATATTCTATAATCGTACTAGCATAGTCTGATCTTTTATTCTGAAAAATTCACGATGTTGGATAATTCTATCATGACGCCTTTTCTGCGACTCTACTATATACTTTAGTTGTCTTCAACTAGGGGATATCGCTCTCTACTGTGCTTTTTCGGCATTTTTTTTTAATGGGCGCTACAAATATGAAAGAAGTAATTGCATTTTCAGAAGTTAATGTTGTCTTATATCACATAATTGAAACTGCAAGCTTCAGTTTAAGAGCTGACAATAACAAAGACAATTGTATGATAAGGATTTAGACCCGTGACCACTTGCTCCACAGCCCACCACTTGACCTACTCAGCCGCTATAAATCGCCTGGACATCGTTTAAAGAAAAAAATTGGGGGGGGAGGAGAACGCTGCGTCTTACCTTGTCAACTTAAAAATTTAATACTGAAACTTTTGTTAAGGGATGTGTCATGTGTTGAAAACGCATGCTTAGTATTCGAGTAAATGCATGAACGGCAGGAAAAGTAGGACAGAGGTATACAGGCCAGTGCAGTACTATTTTTTTCGGGGGTGTGTCAGGTTCAGCAAATAACGGAAGAGCAGCTTACACAAAACCGATCGAAAAAGTTACTGTAGTTTATATGGAGAATAAAAAGCGTACGAAACATAGGTTAGACCTAAGGCTCGTAAAGGAGGACGAAATGACAGACAAGGATAAAAATAGTCTCCTTTTACAGGGGAGAACTCCAACTATGCGCAGATAAAAGGACAATTGGATGGATAGAGTAGTTTGAAGATATTTGATAGAAAAGGTGTCAGTGCCTCGAGAAATTCTGTGGTTTTCCTAATCTAAATTCGATATAAATTCAGTAACAAGACCGATTAGGGAAAACAACATATGGATAGAAAAGAAAACTTACTGAAAATGGAAGATTATAACTCAAAAGGCTCTAAATAGAAAAGGTGCGATACACGAAGCCGAGGCTTGGAACACCTCTAAAACAAAATCTCTAGGAGATGGGAATTTTGCAGGATTGAATCGGAGTTACCGACCTTGTCTTCTCAGACGCACGCTCGCAGCCTATAAAAAGAGACCCCGGATAATTCAAAATCACTTGCATAGAATAAAGACAGAAGGACGGCGGCTAGAGAGAAGCTTGTTCAGGTTAAAACTTTACTATCTATGGCCAGGCAGCACTATTCTCCACCAAAGCCAGTCTTTTCTGTCTTTATATAGATCCTGAGAGGGTATGTAGAATTACTATTGTTGCGTGATAAATTCTCGCAACATCGTTTTATTTCAGTGTCTGTTTTATAACGCAAGGGCAACAACTGCTTGAAATTTATAGTCACTTTTCTCGGTAAGCATTTGTCTTCTCGCGTTGGTATCGAATGCAGTTAACTTTTGAGCTGTGGTCATTTTTGCGCTGGACTGCGCATGACTTGTCTTGTTGTTTGGTCGATCGGTTTCCGCCCACCACTAGTGGGAGTGAGCGATTTGGAATGGCGAAAGAGATGCCTCGTTGAAGAGGGGATCTCCGCTATTTTTGTTCTGTCAGGGATGTGTAGTCCTCTTATGGATATTTCGTTTATTCGGGATAATACCTCTAGTGTATTTGCACATGCCGGGAGGCGTGATATTTCTGTATTTCTTGAAAGCAAGGTAAATTAACATTTTCATTAACTCTATTGATTTTGGGTCGTGAGCGATTTCGATTCATAGCCTGTCTGCGAAAGTCGTCGTCACGAGATGTTTTTTCCCAGCTCACATGTCGCTGCATTGTACTGCATCGGTTGATGCAGGTACCAAGGACCATTACTTGCTACTTTGTTAAATGAACTAGGTTTAGAAAACCTTTATTATCTAGAGGATATTTTTGAGGACATTATTTATACTTCGGCAGACGTGTCTGTCTTGCTGAAGTCAAACTAAGGAGAGTGAACTGATCTCATACATCTGGTTATCTCCTGGCTGTTATAGAAAAGGATGGAGTTGTTCACCTGACTACATTTACAGCACTTTGAAATATAACATGCATCTGACTCATCATTGTAATGCTGTCTACCGTTTATTGCTGTATTGAATGTTGCTGTGATAATGACTGTTTGATGTGCCTACACATTTGCGTAACCATTTTGTCACTGTGGCGTCCACAATAAATAATGAAGAAAAACGTCAACGGCTGTTTCAAGACTCATTGACTTTATACGTCGTGAGTTTACTGACGTCCTATGTGGATTGCCCTGTTATTGTTGCATGAACATTGTTTTGACTGAACACATCTACACACTACACAAAACCAGACATGCGGATGCCATCCATCATCATATGGCATCACGCATCAACTATGTATATTTAATACGTTAATTACAACTGTTTATTTCAGGATTTGGTTCGTAATATAACCACACAGTGACTGAGTCCTTATCATGACTAGCACAGTCCTTTTCAGGACTAAATACAGTCCTTGTCAGGGCTTATGTACCCTGCGATAAAGTTACAGCACTTTTCAGAGCGGACTTGTCAGGCGGAGGGAGTAAGGGTGATTAAGGCACCATACCATATATGTGTGTACAGAATTGATGTTCGCGTGCGCCATTTTGTGAACCCCTGATGTATCTGGTTTCTTCTTCTTGTTCTTCTTTTTTTTTGTGAAATGTTATTTGGTTAATTTAACTGTATGATTTGAAAGTAAACCTTCAAGAAGAATATTAGGAGTAAGACGGGAAGAAACGTTGAGAAACATAGAGGTCTAAGACAAGACAGCAATAAGACATCACTCAAGGGACGGGCAATGGATTGTCTTGTGCTATACACGAAAGACATAGGCGACCAAGGTGCCAGTTTTTTCTTATGAGGATTAATTAGAAATGACAATATTTTATTATTATTATTAGTAGTAGTAGTAATATTAGTAGTAGTATCATTATTATACTTTCTGCTTCAGTCGACTGTAAATCTTAACGTTCATGAAATATTTCTTACTGCGTTTCATTTTTTCTGGTGGCTACAAACGACAGTATATTTCGATCTTTGTTTTCATCGCAAATTCTATCAACAATGTGTATGTTTTTTGTTTTGTTCGTTTTTTGTTTTTAAATCATCTTTATTCGTACAACCACTTTCTAAAGCGTTCTTTGACTCACCATTCAAAAATACCGCCTCTCTACCCAAAACATTGCTGAGCACAAACTATCACAAGTACAATCTCGAAGAACTGCATTTTCTGGGCAGCAGGAATATGTATCGTATTTTCTGTGATTTCACTATCTCCATCATCAGGATTAATAACTATCTCAGTGAAAAAAGACTTCACCTTGATGCACCGGATGAAGATAAATTTGATAACACATATATAAAGCTACTAAAACAGCAGGTGAAAAAGTATTTTGTAGATTAAATGGGAAACGCTCCAGGCATAAAACAACATTTAAAATTATCAGGAGACTTCTATGCAATACATTTTGTTGATGAATATAAGGAAATAAGTAGAAAACACTACAGCAAATCCATCCTTTTAGACGGAAGAGAATCGTAGACATTTGGCCCACATCATCATCATCGTTATCATCAACTTCACCATCACCAATCATCTCACTGAGGTGTATATACTCTCAACAAACGTATACTACGTCTTCCTGACCCGTGCCACTCGCTCAGTATCTTTCCATCTGTTCCTCATACGTATTCTATTCTCTTGTCCATGTGCAATTCAATCTGCCACTACCCTTCTTACTCTGAGGATTCCAGATCAAAGACTACGTTGTAATATTATCAACAAGTTTCCTTATTGTGTGTCCTATCTATTGCTAGCGTCTTTTTCTCATCTCTTACTCCACTAGTATATTGAGCAAATAAATAAGAAAATAATTTGGACAAAAGAAAGCACTACAGCTCCTTTCTTATAAGAATGCGATGAATGGCTGAATTGTGAAACACAAATACTTGAGAAACTATAAGGAAAAAAGAAATGTGCTCGCAAGGTTATATAAAAGATAGTCAGCCTTCATTTGACATGTGGTGAATTGAAAGACGCGAAAAAATTTCGTGGCAACATGAGGAAATAGAAGGCAGGAGTAGGAGACGAAGACAAAAAGAAAAGACATTGGAAAGGAAGCAAAGATAAAAAATAAAATCTTTGATACCAATGAAAATAGGCGTCGTGAAGTGACATGCTGGCTTATTCCACTTATAATACTTGATTGTTTCTGCTTCTATTTATGAGTGTGCTTGTCAGTTCTACCATAAAACGTATTCTTTTGACTTCTCTCATCCGTTCTCTTAGAGAATATATTCTTCTCAATGTCCTTATCCATTCATTTCGGTTCCTTTTCGGTTTTTATGTGCTGTCTCAAAATTTTCTTGAAATTTGCGCTCTGAAGTAGAAAAAAAAAACAGTTCCGTGAGTTCCGAATGTTTTTATACTTGTTTATCTGTGTGTAGTAGCCCGTGCTTATTGTTTAAATCAGGATATAAAAACGTTTTTGTGTGGTCCCATAAACTATGTAACTGCTGTCGACCTCGTTGGAACTGTAAAAAAAAGGATACTTAAAGTCAGGGGCGTACTGAGCATTGGTCATTTCGAGCCCTGCCCTAGAAGGGCTCACGCTCTCCTAACCTCCTACTTTATCCTAATCCATGTGGAATCGATAATTAGGGATCAATTATCCCTTTTGTCCCGGGATCCCGACGATCGTTGTGTATCAGCCGCTGCTTATGGTCATTTTACTTTAAAAAAAAAAAAATTGTGTAATGTTTATTATAATTTCTTTCAAGCAGGTCGTAAACTACGGAGATGGAAGCCATGACTCCAGTGTCAATGCCCTTCAGCTATATATAGTGGTTCCTACGTTACAGCAACGTCGTGCCACGCGCCATGCATATAAACACTGATTAGGGCGTCCTGATATCACGTCAATGTTTATGCACCTTCATTAAATTCTGATACTCGGGTTAGACGAAACAGTTATGGATATCTGTGTGGCTCTAGCCTAGCAACAATTTATTTGCTTCATAGCACAATACATTCCTCATCGCTCTATGGAGCCCTATAGTCGCGGTTTCTTAACATGGTATCAACGGACACCTTGGGGGGTCCATGAATAGATTCTAAAGGTACATAGGTTTAAAATTTAAACGGAAATAATGCTTAATTTTTAATTTAGTTGATTTTAAATATTTAATTTTATTTTAAGAATTATGATAACTTTTTTCCCATTTAAATACATAGATATATTTTTTATAAATTGTTTTCATATTTTAAAAGTTTAATGGTTTGTCTTTGCAATAAAATATATTATTTGTACGTTTAATTCTTAATTATGCTTTTATGTACATTTTTATTAGGCGTCCGTAGGCTTCACCGGATAATCACAAGGGTCCATTGCACGAAAGCGTTAAGAACCCCTGCCCTAAGTCGAGAGCACGAAAATCGGGATTGAATAATTTCGGAAGAATCGATACCATGCTGGTCAGAAAAGATTTGTCAAGACAGATTCCAGACCTAGTGCACTGATCTGTCAAGGCTCGTTCCCTATAGCAGACTCGTCCCACCGATTAGACGAAGGTGGCTGTTTCGATCTCCTCCAATCTCTCCATTGCTTTTCCAATATAACTTCAGAAATTTTTGTTCAAGGCCGGCGATGTTTCATGTCCTAACTTGTCAGTCCGTGTGGAACATTCGACTCTTGGTCTTGGGAAATAGATATCTTAATAAGCCAGGCTAATATCATGGCAGAGTCGACACGCTGGCATGTTTAAAATGTGAACTAAATTGATATGCAGCAGAATCGGGCGTATATAAACAAAGCCGGTCGATGAATTTATGTAATACTAGGAAAAACACATTTTATAGGCAGTCAACAAATTTGTCTGATGTAAAATAGGAAACATTGAAAAGAAATGCTAATGAGAATGAGGAATTTATTTAAATATTTTGGACGCAGTATTAAACTACAGAGATCGACTTACATATGTGTGACAGAAGTATGTAAATATATTACATGATATCTACACGTTTTGCTTCCAATTGTTTTCCACCTGGCTTCCTCAATTAGTTATGCACGTTTTGTTAAACGCAGACCCCTTCACTTCTTTATATCTGTCAAACTCTAAATCTGGCCACGCACATTTTCTTTTTCTCTATGTCGTATAAACTACGAGGAATGTTTACAAACAGACTATGTTTCACCTAGAGAGAAGGGACGGGTTGAATATTTGTAGAACCAAAGGCGATTATTCAAAGTCGTACATGTGATGGATTGCACTTTCTCAGGGGGAGATAAGCTTACGAAGAAAATCAAGAGCGTTAAGTCAAAAGGGCGTACTTTTGTTAGTAATTGGTCAGGGGGAATTATCCGAAAGAAAGGAAGATAATTTACAATTTCCCCCCCCCCCCCCCCTGTCCGTTCTTTCGTGAAAACGCAATTAAGCTACGGATCGGCGAGATCAAAGAGACGATTTGCCCGTGGGACCACGTCTACTCGGCGGTGATTGTGTCAAAATTACCTTTCATACAGAATTTGAACGAAGAATTCCCCAAAGGTGTTATATATCGCAAGAGCGGGCGAAGTTCTGCAAATTTAATATATATATAGTTCAGCTTTCAAACCCAATTTATCCAGTACCCACACATTTTTCAGACATCTAGCTGCGATTTTTAAATCCATTTTACTATTTGGAGTTACTAAGTTTTCGTTGGAGTTGTTTTAATTCTTGTGTTGCGGTAAATATTCTACTAGAATTTTGAGTGATTTAATTGTTGAGTCCGGCATTATATTTCACTAAGATTTTCTGTGAAGAAAGATTTAATTTTTAAAGCCCGTCATAACATTTCACTAGGATTTATGTGCTAATTGACTAGCGATTTAAAATAACATATAGCTAAGTGTTTAACTTAACTAATTACTAGTAGCCAGTAAGAGATAATTTTAAATCGTCTAGTAAATGCACTATTCAATATGAGTACTGACGAAATATTTATTTATTTCTTATTTAGGATGATTACTTTTGTAAATGACTAGAATTTATTTCACGGGGTTTTTAAACGATACGACAAGCTCTAAGCTTGTAGTTTCTAATTTAAGTTAAATAACCGAAGTGGATAATATTATATTTTACGCGGGTTAGGATAGGATTGAGAATACTTTATTGTGGTTAAGTATTTTGTATTTTTTCTTCCTATATCTAGTACAGGGTCACATATCCAAATACTACCAGCGGCTTTTAATCTAATCTGAGAAACGGGTCTACGTCCAACAATACCAAAAACATTCTTAATTAAGATCGGGTCTTCGAGGTTGACCTTTCTGGCTCTCTTGTCTTCCCACCGAGAGAGAGAGAGCAAATATACGACATTAATAAGAACTGTAACTGGACTTTTAGCTACCCAGATTTTCATATACCTTCAGCCCCGTTGTGGCGAAATTTCCAACAATTAACGTTACCGACTACCAACCACTTGTGGTGTAACAAGGATTTTTATCCCGAGAGATTTACCCCTATGACATTCTCTCCAAGTATCAATTTTACTAGCTACTGACTCTGTAAACATTAAAGGTCTTAAGTATTTTCCAACCTGGACTAATTGATGTGACATAAACAGAATCCTAAAGAAGGAATATCAAAGCAAGCGTTTCCCAATAAAAAGATTGATCAGTCTTGGAGAAACTGGGGCTTGGTTTGCCAACACCCAACCTTGGATCTGTGGTTTTTTTTTTCATGGAGATGTTCCAGATGTTGTGAAAGCACGTATGAGGTAAGAGTGAAAATGTGGCCACTGTCTGTCTGAAGCGAGAGAAAGAAGAGATGAATAATTATTTCACTGTATAATCCGTGCACTCACTTTGTTTATTTCTTATGATGTTTTGCTAATACTGTTCATCTCAGAATAGATTAACGCAGAAACTCTGTTCTTTACAGTATAGTAAAATCCTAGACCCTAGTGCTATTCTTTTGACCTTTCGGGGGTTAATTAACTTCTTCTTGTGGGATTTTGTCTCTACAGAGGGAATTACACTTAGGGGGTCTATTTCTTTATTTAAGTCTGTAACCTATGATTTTTGTATTTTTTGATATTTTTATAATAACTGTTGTGAAGTTTCTTTTATGATAAATAAACATTAACATAAAACTTATTACCAGTGTCGGTAAGCTCGTCCCAATATCCCTATTCCATTACTATAGTTTTCACGTTTGTGCGTCTAATTTCCGTAACTTATCTGTGTGTGTATGTGAGTGGTGAATATATATGGATATATATGGATATATATGGTTATATATGGATATATATGGTTATATATGGATATATATGGTTATATATGGATATATATATATATATATATATATATATATATATATATATATATATATATATATATATATATATATATATATATATATATATATATATATACACATATCTTCTTCTTCTTCTTCTTTGATCCATAACCACCAACTGTCAAAGCAGTCACCGGCCATCACGCCTGGTGGCGTCTTGTAGGGCAGCAACAAATTGATTCCACTTTGCTCGGTCGGCGGCCATCCTTCGTACAGTGCCCCAACTGTGGTTCATTCTTTGCATCTCAGCTTCCACAGTTCTCCGCCAAGTTGTTTTTGGTCGGGCTCTCTTTCGCTTTCCCTCGGGGGTCCATAGCATAGCTGTTCTTGTGATGGTATCAGGGTCCCTTCTGAGGACATGGCCAACCCAATTCCAGCGTCTGCCAGCTATGATGCTGTGCATGTCCTCCTGGTTACTCCGAATAAGTAGTTCTTGGTTGCTGATGGTGTTTGGCCAAAAGATATACATACATACATACATATTAATATAGAAATATTAATATAGAAAGGGAACTGTCTGAGCAACTAATTTTAGTCGTAACCGATAGGCTGGACTAGAGTAGCTTCTCAAATCCAGGGACAGACTCTATCTTTTCACCAACTCATTAGTGAAAATCTATCTGTTTCTCTTAACTCGCACTGAGTCATCACATTTGTCAGTTCTATTCAGACGGGACCTAACATTGTTCTTAATCACCTACCGGAAATTAACGGCAATACGAAACACGTGCTAAGATTTAATCCGGGTTTATGCCAGGGAATACATTCAAAGTCAAGTCAATGAGTGGCAAAAGAGTGATTTATTAGTCCCATACTGTTATGCTCTGCGGTATTGCATAGAAAGTGAGCTATTAGTGAATCAACTACAATCATTTTAGAACAACAGAAGCAGTGAAACGCAGGAGCTTGTCAAAGATAATTTCAATGGAGAATGGAGAAAAAAAGGTCAACTAAGAACTAAGTTTACCAAACTGGAGTTCTGCTTTGTTATGGCGAGGAGCAGCCCGTTCAACCTAGGCACGACGCCCGTCGGTTATAATAGGGCGCATGTCCAAATATAAAAGTCTATGTGATCTAGTGTTAATTATGTACTAACTGCGCTAAGTATGTCAAGCACTAATGTAAATAAGTTACGCATGCAAAATCTCAAGATTAGTGCGAAGTGGAAAAATACATGTGTAAATGACTGAACTGGTTGTAAACACAAACAACAGTGTTTAACCAGAGGTCTAAATAGCTGCGTTAAACTGTACACATGAACATTAATATTCTTCATTGAGAATTCACAGTTCAGAATTGTACAGACAAGCAGTAATATACAGGTCTAACAAGCTGCTAAGAATTACTGAAGCCAGATTTCCTTTCATGTCTCAAACAAATATAGAATTCTGTAGCGTTATTGTGAAGGAAGCTAAATTAATCTACTATTTTACTAATGTAAAATCTTCAACTGTGAAACGTGGCATTTAGAGTATATCACCTCCAGATGTGAGATCTTCACATGCAGGTACCTTCCTACCACATACTTAGTCCAATAGAAGAAAACCAGGCAACAATGAATAGAGCTGAAGACTAGAGAGCGAAAGGGGATCTGGATTGGATATGCCACATCAGAAACCAGCACCCGGCAGTTTAAAAAATGTTTTTTTTACTTTTTGCGTTATTTAAAAAAAAATAATTAGAGTTGCCAGAGTGCATTGTAGGAAATATGAAATTATCTTTACCGTCTTCCCTCCTTAGCCTCTTTATGTAGCAAGGGGCTACCACTGCAGATCGTCTCTGTGCAGTAACGGATTGTCCACATATTACGTCACGCAGTGACGGGGAGAGGTGGTCCTAAATTTGGTGACTAAGTGTGACTATAAGTTGGAGGGGGAATTACATAAATGTGAAATCATCATCATTTCGCTTCTTTAACCTCTTATAGAGCATGAGACCTGCCATCACCGGTGTCAATGCCTTGTCGAGGTGTGGCGGCTTGCGTACCCTGATTACCCCAGAGCTATGCCAGCGGGAGTTTTACTCCTGGAAGGTTCTACCAAGCTGGACATGTTTGTGCGGGCAGGGGTCAGACTAAAGCAGACACCCTGGTCCTCCAGGTTGGGGGTTTTAGCATAGGGCTGACAACCCTGTCTATGTAAAAAAACAATGAAGTTACGGAAACAACAACAAATGAACAAACTTTGCTGCGGGATGGACATCCGGAGTCTGAGGCTCGTATGACTGTCAGTGGTGAAAGCCGAAAGGAAGCCACTGACATGAAAACGGACGTCCTGACCGCAAAACATGATACAAGAATAGGATTTTGGAATGTCAGGACAATGAACGAGACGGGTAAACTAAAACAGGTCACGGCAGAAATGAGAAACTATAGGTTACACATTCTAGAGATAAGCGAGAGCAGATGGACAGGGGCAGGAAAAGTTAAAACAGCAACAGGAGAAACAGTACTTTACTCTGGAAGAGAGGATGGACAGCACAATGAAGGCGTAGCCATTATTCTACAGAAAGGAAAACAAAGGACATTACTGGAATGGAAACCCATCAACAACAGACTGATAAGATTAAGATTGAGAGGGAGATTCACCAATACTACAATAATACAATGTTACGCACCAACGAATGATAGCGATGAAGAGGTCAAGGATGAATTCTATCAACAACTGCAGAAAGAAATGGAAGACACACCAAGATATGATCTTATTATAGTAATGGAAGACCTAAATGCGAAAGTTTGTACACACAATACATATAATGAAAGAGTAATGGGGAAATGCGGCAGCGGAACAGCACACGAAAATGGGGATAAATTAATAAGTTTCTGTAGCATTAACAACCTGGTCATTGGAGGAACACTTTTCCCACATAAAGAAATTCACAAATTAACATGGGAATCCCCAAATGGTCGGGACAGAAACCAGATAGACCATATCATGATTAACGGTAGATGGAGACATGCATTACAAGATGTGAAGGTAAGAAGAGGGGCAGATGTGGGAAGTGATCACCATTTAGTAGTAGCAAAACTGAAAATGAAACTAAGAAGGGCTGGACCAACTGTAACTACACAGAAAAGGTTTGACATTGTGACAGAGAGTTATGTAAATAGATTACATATTTCAGCACGTTTTTGCTTCCACCCAAATCCCACCTTGCTTCCTTATTAGTTAGGCACGTTTTGTTAACGCAGTACCCCTAACTCCGATTCATTCATCTGTTTCATTCATAATTTTGCCACGCCTTATTTTTTCTTTCCTCTATTGTCTTACAGGCACTAGGAATGTTTAAAATCAGACCGTTTCACGTGTAGAGAGAGGGGACGGGTCGTGTATTTGTAGAATCAAGAGCGATAATTCAAAAGTTGTACCTGTGATGGATTGCACTTCTCAAGGGGAGATAATCAGTCCCCCCCTCCCCACATCCGTTCGTTCGTAAATGTAATTAGCTACAGACGGATCGACGAGGTCTAAGAGACGATTTGCCCGTGGGACCACATCTACGAGCGGCTAAAGTGGCAATATAGACTTTGATTCAAAATCTGATCGAAGAATTCCCCAAAGGTGTTATGTCTCACACTGGTCAGCGACGTTTTGTTTTTTTCATATATATATATTCCAGCTTTCAAACTCAGTTTATCCAGTACCCACAAATTTTCAGACGTCTAGCTTCGATATTCTAGATCCAGTATACCAGTGGAATTTCTTAGTTTTTTTCGATTGGAGATAGTCATTTGTGTTGCGGTAAAAATTTATAATAGCCTCTTGAGTGATTTAATTGTTAAAGTCCGGCATTATTTTTCACTAAGATTTTTCTGTATTGAGTGATTTAATTTTTTTAAAGTCCGTCATTTATATTTCACTAGGATTTTTTTCTTCGTGTGTTAATTGACTAGTGGAATTAAAATAATTTATAGCTAAATTGTTCCGGCTGTAGCGTTGATTTAATTAATTGCCATTTAACCAGGAAGGGATATTTTAATCGACTAGTAAATGCATTATTCATTATGAGTACTGACGAAATATATATTTATTTCTAATTCATGATGATTAATTTTGTAAATGACTAGAATTTATTTCAATGGTTTTTTAAACGATAAAATAATGTATACACTTGTGGTTTCTAATTAAAGTTAATAACCGAGTGGATATTAAATTATACCTCTACGCGGGTTATTTTAGGATAGAATAGTGGTGTAGTGGTTATTGTGATTATATGGTTGTTTTTTTTTTCTTCCTATACACAGTACTGGTTCAAACCCAAAATCTACCAGCGGTCTAATCTGAGAATAACGGATCTAAGTCCAACAATACAAAAAAAACATTCTTATATAACTACCGGGTTTTCAAGGTGAACCTGTCTGGCCTCTTGTTTACACCCAGAAAGAGACAGAGTACCAACCCAAAGAATATTAAGAATAAATTGTAACTGGACATATAGCTCTCCAGATTTCTTTTTCTCAATTTCATATACATTCAGCCCGTTGTGGCGACATAATCAAACATTGACATTTCCCGACTATCGACCATTTGTGGTGTGACAAGGAATTTTTATACTGAGAGAAGTTACATACCTGACATTCCTTTATGTACTGGAAATCTCAAGCTACTGACACTGTGAGCATTGTTAATTTTCTTACCTGGACTAATTAATAAGACATAAACTGAAATCCTAATAACAGTAACGAAATAAACGTTCCCCGAAGAAGAGGATTTAATCAGTCTTTGAGGAGCTGGGGTTTATTTTGCCAAAATAACACTGGATTTGCTGTGTGACCCATGAAACTATGTTCCAGACGTTGTTAAATCAACAATTAAGTAAGAACGAATGAACGTGGCCTCGGTCGTCTGAGAAAAGAGAAAGAAGGAATGAATAATTCTCATACTGTATAATCCATGTACTCACTTTGTTGTGCCTTTCTTATGTCTTGCTAATACTGTTCATTTCAGAATAGATTAACTTAGAAACTCTGTTCTTTACAGTATAGGCAAATTTTAGATCATAGCACAAATCGTTTTGACCTTTTGGGGGTTAGTAACTTCTTCTAACGGGATCTTGTCTCAACAAAGGGAGGGGGGATTACGCTTATGTGTCTATTCCTGTATTAATTCTGTAACCTATGATTTTTATATGCTGATATTTTTTTATAATAAATGTTGTGAAGTTTCTTTATGGTAAATAAAAGTAACATAAAACTTAATTACCTGTGTCGTTCAGCTCGTCCCAATATCCCTACTCCATTTAATATAGTTTCACGTTTGTGCGTCTTATTGTCGTCACTTAGATGTGTGTGTGTATGTGAGGTGTTGATATATATTATATATATATAGAAAGTATACTGTCTGATCAACAAATTTCTGTTGTAGAGATAGGCTGGACTAGAGTATCTTCTCAATCCAGGGACAGACTCTACTTTTCACCATTTCACTCGTGAAAAATCTATTCTCTTTTCCTTATCTCTCACTGAGTTACCACCTGTTCTAGTTCTATTCAGACGGGACCAAAATCGATCTTAAATACCAATCAAAATCTACGACAGACATCAGCATATTGAAGGACCCCCTTACCAGAAAAGCTTTTGCGGCTGACATAAAGAAACGATATCAATTTGCCAAAAGTCAGAAAAGACATTGACTGATGATATAGACCAGAAATTCAACACCATTTCAACAATATATAAGGAAAGCAGCAAATCATGCTTGGGATTCCAGGAAAGGAAGAAGCAAGACTGGATAACACCAGAAACATTAAACACCATAACGATGAGAAAGGAAATGAAAAGAAAGAAAACAGAAGCGAAGTCCCCCAGGTTAAAGCAACTATATAGCGAACAGTACAGTCAGCTGGACAAGGAAGTTAAACGCCAATCCCGAGCCAACAAAAGGAATTTCCTAGACGATCTTGCAAGACAGGCAGAAGAGGCAGCACTGAGAAATGAACGAAGCACAGTATACAAAATAACTAAATTCATCAGCGGAAAACGAGGTGCAAACATTATTACATTAATAAGAGATAAGCAAGGAAATCTCATCACGACAGCAGAGAAACAGGAAACAAGATGGGCAGAGCATTTCAGAGAAACTCTGAACAAGGAACCACCAGAGACACAATTGAATGTTCCTGAGGCTGAAAACGATCTAGATGTTAATACAGACATTCCACGAAAAGAAGAAATCATCACAGCAATCCAAGGGTTAAAGAACGGAAAAGCTCCTGGCCATGATAACTTAAATGCAGAGCTATTTAAGACAGACCCTGAGCTAGCAGCAGAACTATTAGAACCACTATTTGTACAAATCTGGAAAATAGGGACAACACCAACAGAGTGGAACAAAGGAATAATTGTCAAATTGCCCAAGAAGGGCAGACTGCAATAATTGGAGAGGAATCACTCTTCTCTCAGTTCCCAGCAAAATACTAGGCAGGATAATTATACAGAGAATTTCAAAAGCAGTAGACCACAAACTGAGTAAAGAACAAGCAGGATTTAGAAAGAACAGAAGATGTGTAGATCATATATTTACTCTCAGGAACATTATAGAGCAGTGCTCAGAATGGCAAAGACAGTTGTACATTAATTTCGTTGATTTTGAAAAGGCTTTTGACAATATACATAGGGACAGTTTATGGAAAATGCTGAGGGCTTGTGGAATTCCAAGCTACATAGTGTCAATCATAAAAAGCCTCTATGCCAACTTTACGTGTAGTGTTGAGCAGAGCAACCTAACCTTTGAGGTGAAGACAGGAGTACGACAAGGATGCCCCTTATCAACCACTCTATTTTTAACAGTCATAGACTGGGTGATGCGCCAGACAACAGAGGGCAGGAAGATCTGGAATATGCAGACGACATTGCACTGCTAACACATTCACATCAACACATCCAGGAAAAAACGGATAGATTTAATAAGTATAGCCAGCAGGTGGGCTTGAACATCAATTTAAAGAAGTCCGAGGTCATGACGCTCAATGTGAGCAACCCTGAGCCCATATCAGTAAGGAATCAGCAACTGGTACAGACAAACACCTTCACATACCTAGGAGGCATAGTAACACCAGACGGCGGGGCAAGCAAAGACATCAACAACAGAATGAACAAAGCAAGAACAGCCTTGTTTAGCCTAAACAACATCTGGAAGTCCTCTCAATACAGCACAAGCACACAATTAAGATTATATCAGAGCTGTGTGCTTTCTGTGCTTCTCTATGGTGCGGAAAGTTGGAGAGTTACAGAGAAGGAAATGTCGAAATTGTCCTCTTTTCACACAAACATGCCTAAGAAAAATTCACCGAATCTTTTGGCCGAATACCATCACCAACCAAGATCTGCTTACTCGGAGCAAGCAAGAGGACATGCACACCATCATAGCTGGCAGACGCTGGAGCTGGGTTGGCCATGTCCTCAGAAGAGATCCCGATGCCATCACAAGAACAGCTATGCTTTGGACCCCTGAAGGAAAACGAAAGAGAGGCCGACCAAAAACAACTTGGCGGAGGATTGTGGAGGCTGAGATGCAAACAATGAACCAGAGTTGGGGCACTGTACGAAGGATGGCCACCGACCGAGCAAAATTGAATAAATTTGTGTTGCCCTACAAGACGCCACTAGGCGTGATGGCCACTGACTGCTTTGACGGTCGGCGGCTAAGGATCAAAGAGAAAAGAAGAAGAGCATGAGACCACCGCTACAGCAGTAACCATGAGCTAAAACATTTACATCATTTTATAGCAGTGGTTTCTGTAGCAATGTATTTTACATGATGAGGTTGAGGTTTTATGTGCTGCCTCATGTTAGTCACTTCCTACGATATACCTGAAGCATTAGTAGTCCTTAATTTATTTAATTTTCTCTCAGACAGCTCCGCGAACTACATAGAGTGAAATTTGATGTGGGTTCAAGAAAATAAGGCATCTACGATCTTCTAACAGCCCCGAGCTGCGTGACTTCGAAGTTCCACTACTCAGTACTTATTCCATGTCAAGTTGTGTTTTACTGTGCTATAATGTTTTTATTTAAACCTCTTCTCTATTCTACCTGTAGGAGCATATGCCAGGGATCAAGCTGATGTACACCATTGGTTACTCACTGTCTCTGACAGCGCTGATACTAGCACTCACTATCATGATATACTTCAAGTAAGTAGCGATATCTGGGGATGTGTTAAGGTGGCGTGTGACTCGATAACTCGATACTATCTTCTGTACTGGTCTGTTCCTTCTATGAAAAAAAGAAACAGACAAACAAATACGCGTGATGAACGTAATGACTGAATGTTACCTTGCCATCAACTTGACAAGTTTTCTCCATGACTGTGTCAGCTATATCTAACAGATAAAGTTCCTTTAATCATCATCATCAGCTCCCGTCAGCTCACCAATTAGCATAGGCCTTCAACTAATGCAGGCTACGTCCCCCCTTGTCCTGCGCCATCCACTCAAGATCTTTCCATGTCGCCATTATCTCTTCAATTTCTGTCACCAGTTTTCTGTTGAATGTGTTTTTCCGTCATCTCCTTGCTCTCTTACACTGGCAATTCCAGAATTATAGACTGACTTGTTATGCTATCAACACATTTTCTCAGTGTCTGCCCTATTGATGCTTGCGAATTTCTCTCATTTGTTCTTTAACTGGTTCTTGCCATCTGTTCCACATTGATGACATTGTCTAACCATTTCAATCCGTCTACTCTAAGCAACCACCCATTTATTGAATGTTTTCATCTGGTTGCTTCTCATTTGTTTTCTGCTGCTCTCCATGTTTCAGAGCCATACTATGGAATTGACTCAACATTTGAGTTATGATTCCTATTTGTGTGTTGGACTATTTGATGTCTATATATTTCCCAAAGCAGTAACAATTTAACCTCTGGTAATTTTCTCTGTCTACTTGCGTCATTGTTTTGGTGCTTGTACATACAGTATTTAGGTACCTTATGGATGTGCGCGGTCAGTCATATATTTTTCGCGTGCAAGCTGTCGCGCATATGTTATAGCGCGTTGACAGTTCCCTATACGTGTGAGCATATGAGCAAGTACTCGATTATTGTCTTTATAAGCAAGCAATCACCCACACATTTTCGCCAAAGAACCGGCATTTCTATTGTTGTTGTTGTATATGAGCAGTCACACAATATAATTTTGTATTACCAATGTCTTTGCATTTATTACACAGCACGGAACCACCACTAAGCTGGTCCTTTTGTAGAAAGCCTGCACAAAGCAGTCACGTGCTCTTGCAGCAATATTTTCTTGAACAATCTGTTTGACATGATGAGGTTGCTAGTCTCTTGTACAACCTCTTATTAATGGCTTCGTGCGGCACGCATGAGAGTGGGTAGTCTTAATCTTTCGTTGTCTCAACAGAGATACATGGGAACTATACGGAGGCATAATTCTGTATATAACAGGTTAATTAACCATTTTTGCATATTAAACGCTTACGTATACATTTTGACTACAAACTGCGCAGCCGTGCAGCATATATCTTTTCAAATAAGTAGTCACCCGTACAGCTTTTTATCTAAGCTGTAACTGTAAACTTGCATTAAGATGTCACTTAAGTCATAGCTGTGCGGAATTAAATCACAATGTATTCTTCGGATGTCTCATACCTGTAATGCCACTGGCCATCTTGAGCAATTCCACATTGCTCCTAAACCCCATGCAGTCCATTATCTATGAACTTGTGGCGGGTATGTTATGGCAGCATTTTAAAATGCTCTAAAGTACAAGGGGATTGACATAAGTCTTAGGCCTGACCATGAAGGACATGTCACAGAGAGCTGAAATTTTGTATAGTGTTTATTCCTTTTCAATATAGCCACCGTCTGAATTGACACACTTCTGCCATCTCTGCTTGACCTTGAAAAGACCTTGGGAGTAGAACACCCTATTTTTCAAACTAAACCAGTCATCACATGCCAGTATAACCTCTTCATCGCTGTCAAAATGATTTCCTTTTAGCTGTTTTTTAAGATTTGGGAATAGAAAAAAGTCTGATGGAGCCAAATCTGGAGAATATGGTGGGTGTGGAAGAATTTCAATATTCAAATCGTTGGCTGCTAGCTGCACAAGCCGTGCTTTGTGAGAGGGCGCGTTGTCTTGAAGCAAAGGAAGATTTTGAGTGCGCGTTATCCCTCGTTTCCTGGTCACAACCTTTCTTAGTTTGGTGAGAAGATCTGCAAAGTACTGTCCATTAAATGTGTTGCCACGAGGCAGATAATCTTTCAAAAGGACACCTTTGTCGTCCCAAAAAACAGTCAGCATCACTTTTCCTGCAGATTTCTGCGCTCTCGGCTTGACAGGTGTTGGGGAGCCCGGGGTTTTCCATTGCATGCTGGCAATTTTGGATTCGGGGTCCTAATGGTGTACCCAACTCTCATCTACTGTCACCATGGTCTCTAAAAAATTTTATGACTGACACTTTTTGAGCAACTGTTGACAACAATTTACCCTCGTTTGCTTCTGTTCACAGTCGCGAAACCCAACGTGCACACACTTTTCTCATGTTCAGTCTGTTGTGTAAAATTCTATAAACTGTTCTTTCATTTAGTTTTACTCTACTAGCTATCTCCACAATTGTCATTTTTCGATCCTGGTCAATGATTTTCTTCACTCTTGTTGCATTTTCATCGTTGCACTCTGAGGCTGGTCTACCAGATCTTGGCAGATCAGCAACATTTGAGCGGCCGCACTTAAACTGTTGACACCAGTTTTTTACCGAAGTATATGAAGGACAAGAATCACGAAACACTGGTTCCATCTCCCTGTGTATTTCTGTAGGTGTTTTTCCCTGAAACATCAGAAATTTTATCACAGCTCTGGCCTCCTTCTTTTCCATTGTTTTGTCAAATCTTTGGAGCAGCAGATCCGGTCAATAGGGTACATTGCGCCGTGCACCGTAGCGGAAAAACCTATTGAAGAAACAAACGCGTACTTCACACATTCAGTGCAAATATAATGAACTTTAAATGTGCCAAGTTTCATCTTCCTCCTGTGACTCCTTCATGGTCAGGCCCAAGACTTATGTCAATCCCCTTGTACAACTCACATTCAGGAATGCTTTTAATAGCATTACAAGGCTCAGTCGTTTTTCTGGAGTCCGGGTAAGATAGGTAGATGGGGAAGAGAATCTGGGTTGAAATACTCGTAAAAGAGATAAAAAAGACACGGAAATATCTCGAGCTGATTGCTACAATATTTTGGCCACATAAAAAGGCATAACACCTTACTGAAGACCATATTAGAAGGCAGAGTAGAAGGCCAACGTGCAGGAAGAAGACAGCGCTATACGTGTTAAGATAACATCAAGAGATAGACAGGAAAGAGTCTCTCATAGTGCACCATCAAGACAAGAGATAGTCAGGAAAGAGTTTCTCATAGTGCACCATCAAGACAAGAGATGGACAGGACAGAGTCTATCAGAGTGCACCATCAAGACAAGAGATGAACAAGAAAGAGTCTCTCATAGTGCACCATCAAGACAAGAGATAGACAGGAAAGAGTCTCTCATAGTGCACCATCAAGACAAGAGATAGACAGGAAAGAGTCTCTTATAGTGCACCATCAAGACAAGAGATAGACAGGAAAGAGTCTCTCATAGTGCACCATCAAGACAAGAGATGGACAGGACAGAGTCTATCAGAGTGCACCATCAAGACAAGAGATGGACAAGAAAGAGTCTATCAAAGACAAGAGACAGAAGACGTTGGAGATCCATTGCAGCCGACCTTCGATTTTGAAGATAACACCTCATAATGATGATAATAATGGCGCGGTAGAGGTGGACTTCGCACTAGCTCGTCGAAGGCTTATATCTTTTCTTTTTCCATTCCAGACGTCTGCATTGTCCCCGGAATATTATTCACATGAATATGTTCCTGGCCTTTGGGGTGCGCGCGGCATTCTCTCTGATGAAAAGTGTACTACTTGTTAATGATTTGGGATTCAGATTTAATGTAATAGACTATATAGAGATACACATTTTTCGTAGATTTACTGTAATAGACTATATAGAGACACTTGGGAGTCAATACCCAGGTGCCCCCCTCCCCCTCCTTAGAATGCAAAGGAGAATAAGGGGCCGAAACACTTAATCGACAGTGAGACCCTTCTGATGACCAGATTGCCCCCTGTTGTATCGCTCTGTATAGGTTTCCGATCATCTTTTAGTTATCTTACATTTAACATATTTGGCTGAATAGAGTTGCATATTTTGATTTTTCTTAAATTTAACATTTAGGACTATACAGAATTACATATATGCTTTTTTCTTAGATTTAATGTTAAGTTTTCTTAGATTTAACATGTTGGACTACATAGAGCTGCTACATATGTTAAGGTTTCTTAGATTTAACATATTGGACTGTATAGATGTATAGAGATACATGTGGTCCTTTGTCTCACCTGTTGCAGCACTGGGAGTGTAAACTGTTTTTCACCTTGTTCTACTACGTCATCTTCTCAAGCGTCATGTGGCTCTTTAACGAAGGCCTCTACTTGCAGCTTGTTCTTTCAATCTCTGTCTTCACTGAGAAGACCAAGCTTCGTTGGTTCGTTCTGGCAGGATGGGGTAAGTTAAAAATGTACCGACCTTCAAGGCATCATCTGTGATCTTGTTTGAAAACACTATATACAGAAAACAGCACGGTTGGGAGAAGTAACATCATCACATATGCTAAGATTTGTAAAGCACTACTTATTACCAAGACCTCAAGGTATTTTATATTTGGAAGTGTTACATCACTTTCCGTGCCTTAACCTTTAACAAGATTGTCATCTTCCGATATCCCAGTGTAATCGGCCGTGTAACACGGACAATCCCGTGTTTAGGTTAAACGGAGCGCACTGTACCAAAACGGGGCAAAACTGCTATTAAATATATATATGTATATATATATATATATATATATATATATATATATATATATATATATATATATATATATATATATATATATATATATATATAAAGCGCCTGGATGACAAACAACAAATACACAAGCAAAACAATAACATAACAACAAAAACAACTAAATACAAAATGTGTGCAAAAAATAGCCACATCATTTCAGAAAATGAACAACGGCAGGTCCAAATGACACCTTACACTTTCTAGCACGATACTACACGAAGTCATTCGGCTTGGCTGCTATTCCTGAACTCTTAACTCTGATTAAAAGAAATAAATAAAAATTGTATAATTTTGGTATGATGTCCTTTCTCAATGTCATTTCAGAACTTTGAT
Organism: Oreohelix idahoensis; assembly: GCA_024509875.1. Lineage (NCBI taxonomy): Eukaryota > Metazoa > Mollusca > Gastropoda > Stylommatophora > Oreohelicidae > Oreohelix > Oreohelix idahoensis. Next base: position 247,765 of record JAMPIV010018802.1, read on the forward strand.
GTTCGACTTAGCCGTACATTCTGTCATACCATACTGTTTACGTCTATCTTCTCGAGGTTTCAAGTAGTTATTGTGGCTGTATTCTTACGTCTTCTAACGTTTTTGTTGTTTCCCATAACATTCCTTTGACTAATATCATATAGTACGATCTAAAGATTGAAACATATAAAGGGAAAACATTAGTTTTATGAACAACTTTTATTATTTTTACTAAATGCACTGAAAAGGATGTGGTACCGGGTAATCGTTACCCATTCTGATCAATGTGGCACAGTAGGTTCAACTCACAGGCATGAGAGGAAGTTAAGCCCACGGTGACAGAGATGGGGGTAACCTCACGGTTATCACTACCGGCGCCAGCTAGCCACAAAGTGAATAGGGTGCAGTTTGTTAAGACTACCCGTGCTGGTTTCAACGGATTTTCATTTAAGACTTCTGCCATACATCCTCGTTGTGCGCCATGGATAACGGCCCCTCACTGTTTCTGAACTAAACTGGCAAAGGATCTTGGAGTCAGTGGATCCCTAAAGATGTGTTGTGCAGAACTCACCGGTGAGTGGTATATTCTCTGACATCCATCAATCCACTCCCAAATCATGAGTCTATTGATAACCGAGTTATCAGTGAATGACCCCAAGTTTAAGGTGGACCAATGTGCCAAGAGATCGAATAGCTGCAGGGTAAGCAGTCGGGAACGTTAGCTGTCTGGAGGGCGAGCGGGGCGGCACCAGGAAGATGGACTCCGTAAGGACATCCCTTGCCTCTTCCCTGGTATGGTGGCTCTACCAGAGAGACCGAATATTTCCACCATTTATTGAAAATACACCATGAGAATTTTAACTATCCAGAATCATCGTGGGAGCTACGGAGATCGTGCTCTGTCGTCGAAACCTTCAGCAAATGCAATGAGGAAATACAAATGCAGAAGGAAAGGTAGGGGAGAGAAGAGGAGAGAGAGAGAAAAAAAAGGGCAGGAAAGAGAGGGTTAAGAAAGAAAGCAGATCGCATTTCGAGAAAATATGTGCGTATAGGATACTAGAATTGTCGAAGTGCCAATAAACGTGCAGCCATTATACAAACAATCATCTACAATTTCTATATCCTCATGATCCAGGAGACATATTTAAAAGCCAATAGTGTTTTCAACTGCCCAAGCTACAGATGTTATTCCAACCCATGTGGGCCTGGTAGATGAGGGCAAGCTATATATGTAAAACATGAGCTCCCTCATACGTAGCTGGATACAAGTTCCCAAACTAGTGAGGATGCGGAATTGCAGGGCATTGCTGTGAATACAGGCGGTCAGGAGTGGCGAGTCTACAATTTATATGCACATGTCGACCATCTTACGGAAGAGAGTACAGTAGAACTCCATTTATCCGAACCCCATGGGACCGAGCATCGTTCGGATAATCAAATGTTCGGATAATTGGATTACATAATGTATCGAGTACATGTACACATATTTCTAAAAATAATTAACCATCACAAGGAAAATACACTATAAAACATATTTACTTGTACTGTAATAATAATACCCACACTGTATTAGATCACTGTATCACCAAAATCTTTTATTACACTGCAGTGCATGTACTACTTGTATTAATTATTTTTGTTAAGAAAGAGAAATGTTTTCAAAATAACATTACAAACGATTCAAAACCAGGCGCAACTTACGTATACATGTACTTGCACAGATGTAGCCCATTATTTAAAATAATGAGGAATCCTCTTTTGCACCAAACTGGATAGTCTCCTTTTGGCTGCTAAGTCCCGCATTCTCTTCAACAGCAGAAGCTGTGTAGGACAGCTGTCATCTTCTTGCTCGTACCAAGCCATCGCTGTTTCTAGTGCTATAAAGGCCTCTTCAGGACTTGGTCGACGTTTTGGTTTTTCTTCATAATCTACAAGTACATCGTGTACTTCTGAGGAGTCTTCATCTTTGTCACAGTCCGAAAATCCGGGCATTGCTTGAAACAGTTCCACAACTTCATTTATACAATCATCATTTGTGTCCACTGCAGTAGTTTCATTTCCTCCTTTTTTCCCAAGCAATCTACTCCAAGCCTTGTTGAGATTATCTTGTGACAGTGTGGTCCAAGCATCAGCTAACATATAGCAGCAGTCTTTGAGATTAAGCTTTTTGGAAAACGCCACCACACTTTCTTCATCTTCAGCCAACAATAAACGACGCAGGACTTCCTTCTTGTACATCTTTTTAAGCTTTGCTATAACACCCTGATCCATTGGTTGAATCAGTGCTGTTACATTGGGAGGCAGAAAAATTACTTTAAAATTTGCATCAACTGCATTCAATGTATCCGTCTCTGGATGAGATGGTGCATTGTCCAGTAGAAGAATTACTTTTTCCAGTTTTCTTTTCTTGTTCTCTCAACCTCTTCACATTTGGGATGAACTGATTTGTATACCAATCAAGAAATATTTCACTATTCATCCAAGCACTCTTCTGTGCTTTGTAGCACAATGGGAGACATGTCACATTCTTTAAACAACGTGGTTTTTTTGGCTTTGCCGATCATTAGCACCGGTAAACGATGACTTCCACTGGCATTCGCGGCTACCAAAATTGTTACTCTCTCTTTGCACTTTTTAAACCCAGGGGCAGCTGCTTCGCGCTGAGATGCAAGTGATTTTTGAGGCAATGATTTCCAGTATAAGCCAGTCTCATCGGCATTATACACATCATCGAGTGAATAACCTTCTTCTTCCAAAAAAGCCAAGAAAGTTTCTTTAAAATTTTTAGCGGCAGTTGCATCGCTAGATAAAGATTCCCCTTGAATCTCCAATTCTCGTATGCCATGACGAGATTTAAAGTTTCTTAACCATCCCTGGCTAGCCTTAAAGTCAGGAGGACCGTCAAGTTGATTGTTGAACTGAAGTGCCTTTTCACACAACAGAGAACCAGAGATAGGTTCCCCTTTGCTTCTTCTTTGCACAAACCATATATACAAAGCCTCTTCCAAGTTCACATCTTTCGCATTTCTCATGTTTTTACGTTTCTTCGACCCATTTTCACTATCAAATTTCGATGCAAAACTCATAATTTTATCCTTGTTACTTTTGATGTCAGAGACGGTAGCTTTCCCAACATTGAAAATCCTCGCAAGTGAAGACACAGTTTCACCTTGTCCTAGTCTCTTGATAATTTCTGTTTTCGTTTCAATTGACAAAACATTGCGGTTCCTTTTATATGCTTTAGGCCTACTGGGAGGTGCCATATCGCACAGAGAAATACTTGTACACCAAAATTATTCTGCTGTAGTAGCAGACACAATTATTTTAAGTTGAACTGTCTGTTTAGCCAGTGTTCTACCTAGAACGCACACGTACTTTGGATTGGTAAACCAGATATTAACTGACTTTATGATCTAACTGACTTCCTGTACGTAAGCGACCGACCATTAGCCATCCCATTCTCTACAAATTGTTCGCACACATTTGAAGTTTGCCGCATCAAAAGATTCAGAATTTTAGTCTAACGTGACTGTGGCATCTGATTTTTTTTTTTTTCTGGAAAAAGTGTTCGGATAATTGGATGTTCGGATAATTGGGGTTCGGATAAATGGAGTTCTACTGTAGTTGGAATTTTCTGGCGGAATTGTCTGAAGATTCCAACATAAGTGTTTAATTGCTGGCGATTTCAGTGCTAGATCTAAGGAGTGTGAGAACATCACGGAAAATAGGCAGGGTATAGCTTTGAGCCAGGCATTAATTAATATGAACCTTACCATCTTGAATGATGGACGCCCAACTAGACTGGCAACTAAACATGCGGATACAAATGTTGTCATAGATCTGGCATTTATCTCTAGTTCTGCCACCACCATGGCACGTTGGGATGTATTAGGTGCACATGAAAGTGATCACCTACCTTGCGTCATACTCATTGCAAAGGGTAGGAACATTTGACATAGAAAACCTAAACAAACCTTCAAGTATCCTACAGGCCCACTTGACTGTAACAACGCTTTACACACATTGCGTCAAAATGCCAAACAAAAGACAGCGAGAACACATTTCACCCAACCTCCCTAATGGAATAAGACAGTAGAGGAAGCATGGATAGAAAAGGAAAGAGCAACAAAGAAATGGCGTAAAGCACGAAACAGAAGAATGGTGAATGAAGGAGAGATTGAAGAGATGAAGGAGAAAAAGCAAAGAGCCGTTAATAGATTCAAGAGCTTGGCATTGGAGGCCAAGGATAAAGTGTGGGAGGACTTTGTGACACCGGTGGGCACGGAAAAAATCTTACAGAAATTCTGGTCCTTACATTGAAGAATGAATAGGAAAAGTGCAAGCCAACCCATCCCTAATATCAAAAGCTGTACAGGACTAAGCCTGAAGACGGACGAAGAGAAGGGAAGAGCATTTTTCAGTCGATATGTGGAGCAAACAGATAAAGGTGACCAAAATGCCCGCCTGAAAATAAAGGACAGTATTCTGGAAAATGCCCTAAGGGGCCAGAAATACTTCGATCTCATTTCTGAATGAATGTGGTGCACACATTGAGAACCAGCAAAAACACCGCTCCGGGTCCTTATGGTGTACAATACCATCACATTAAACAGCTCAATGACACAGCCATTATAAATATGGTGAGCCATTTCAACATCAGCATACATAATGCTGTGGTGCCGGAAGATTGGCTACACCGTTACCTTCGGCCACTTCCTAAACCTGACAAAGACCCCACACTGCTCAGCAGCTATCGAATTATCACACTACAGAATGTCTATGGTAAATTACTTGAAAAGAAAGTTGCAAGACAAGTAATGAGTCACCTCGAAAATGCACGCATCCTTCTTGATACGAGGGATTCCAGGGTAAAAGAGAAACGGTGGCTGTCGCAATTGACCTAGAAGATGCTAATAACAGTGTAGACTTTGCAACTCTAATAGACTGTATAATGGCATGTGGTGTAAACCCTTGAATAACAAGGTGGATAGCAGCTGCCTTAATGAAGAGATCAGCTGCATTTCGCTTGGGAACCTGGACATCAGCACCAATGCGCAATTGCCGGGACTACCCTAGTGTTCTCCACTATCACCAGTGCTGTTTAACATCTACACAGCAAAAGCAGCAACCTTTCAACCAACAGGACTGGGACGAACATTAACTTTCACAGATGACATACTCATGTACAGAAATGGCTCAGGCAGACAGGAAATGGTCCAAGGCATACAAGAGACACTACTGTCGGTTTCTAAATGGTGTGAGGAAAGTGGATCAAAGGTCAATCCCAACAAGGCCTATGTGATGTGGTGCTCTTTGAACAACTCCATAGTGAGAGCAGACCTTCCAGATATCACTTTCAATGGGGAGAACATTGAAATGCAAGAGAGACTGAAGTATCTCGGAGTAACGTTTGATCGTGGGCTATCATTCAAGTATAATGTCGAACTGATCATTTAGAAGTGCAAGCGAGGACTGGCAGCCTTAAAAACAATGGCTGCTGCGCGCTTGGAGCAGAGACTATTGTTTCTCCTGTATTATCAGCTCGTGATTTCAGTAATCGAGTACGGCTTAGGAACACTCACGCTGTCAGTGTCACAATGTGAACGACTGGAACGCATTCAGAATGAAGGAATGCGACTAGTTTTGGGCTGTACGCGTGATACCCCCATTGTGACAATGAGATACATGCACGGATTGCTGTCGATTAGATCCAGATATGCGATGGCCCAGGCAAAATCCTTTATGTGGGTAACCACCGTTAAAAGACAACCCCTACACGAGAGAGTGCAGATCTTGGGGCAATGGAAAAGCAGAGCTGGCTATTAATCAGCAGATAGGTGATCATGCTGGGGATAATGACGCCATTGTGTATACTGATGGGTCTGTAGTGCGTGGTGAGAAATCAGGATGGGGCTTCTCTGCGAGAATAAGGGGCAGGGTCGTCGATGAACAGAGTGGAGCCAACATGACAACAACTTCCAGGATGATAATGGAGGTAGAGGCAGTGTTACTGCAGCACTGAGGTGGCTGTCTGAAACTCCATCAACCAGGGCAGTTATATTGTCAGACTCTCAAGCCATGCTTCGGAAAGTTCAGAACGGATGGCTGCGACAGGAATGGAAAACATCAATAACTGGTGTGGATCTACTGTCCTGCTCCTGCAAGGGTACGTGGCAATGAGAGAGCTGACAGACTGGCATAGAGAGCACATATAGTGGGGACACTGGACATGGATAAGGGAGAGATACTAAGGGCAATTAATGATTGCCTGCTGGATAATGACACTGCGATGGATGAATAAACAAGGCTGAGACTGTTGGAGTTTGGCATCAAACGTGGGACTAGCAGAAATGGACATTAGAGAGGTTGTATCCGTCGTATGTACAACCAGCGTGCTACAGGTACAATTAGCATTCATACTCTTCGATATTTACTGAGGGAGACTGAGCCCCTTTGGGTTTGCCCAGAGTGCAGTGAGGTCAATTCTGATTAACAATAACAATAACGTTCTGAGCAAATGATCCAGTTTATTCTCTGTATCGCTACATAGTCAAACCTTGGTTATGGTTTCTGTTTTTCAAAATAAAGTGAGTGTCTTTTTTTCCTTCTTCGTTCTTGTGTACTATTATGAGCACTTTTTATGTAGAGCGTCCAAGAAGTTGCACATGTGTTGCAGTTAATGGCTTTCTTAAGGAGTATGTACATTAACTGAGTTAGCTGTTAACCATTTTTATTTTCTAGCAATCAGTGTTATTTCAGAATGTCTGGTTAATTACACCGAGTGGCAGGTGGAAACAATAATCGTATGAAGGCTACTCTAGTTTATATTTAATAGTGAAATAATCTTTCCTCTGTAAAATATAGCTTAAATTCTTGAATGGTTTGATTTATATAATTTATTGATTTTTTCCATATTGTGACAGTTCAGATTTTCGATCGTTACATTTTTCTGTGACCTCCAACTCTCTTCTGCGCCCTTCCTTTATCTCACTCGCTCGTAATCGCTTTTTGTCGCTCTCATCGATAAGGCTGTCTTATCATATCTTGTCTCTCCCTAATAGTACCTGACCGCATGATCTGTTTTCACAGATACAATGACTTCTATTTGTGCAGGGTGAAGTTGTTTGCGTACTAGATTATGTAACAGCTTCTGGCAGACAGAAAAGATATATGTATGTAGCGAGATGGGTTGATGGAACAAACAAGGGCAGACGGCATAGAGCGAAAAACCCAGAAGTTCGAAGTGCGAAGGTAGATAACAACCGTTAATACGGGGAAATTGGTTGCAGATAATTGCCATTAACTATGTTGTTTCAGTTGTCCAATATGGATACCAGATGGTATTTGGAGATAGATGTCAGTTCGCAAATATGATGTGCCGAAATACACGGCCGATTTCACTGGGATATCGGAAGATGACAATCTTGTTAACGGTTAAGGCACTGGAAGTGATGTAACACTTCAGCAGATTGAATTCGTTGTAATAATCAACTATGAGAATGTAACATCTGGGAGGAGATTATCAGCGATAGACATGTGAAGTAGTGAGTTTGTAAACATGCAAGGCGAAACACAAGTAGCAAGACTTTATTTGATCATGGAGTTTGAAAATGTCAGGTAAAGAGCCATATCTTATGTTGTCATGTAGTAATGGTCTACATGCGGGTGGTGTGTGTGGGAGGAGGGAGCGGGTGATCCCTACCAAAATCAGATACTTATTTGCAATTAATTTAGCATTTGAGATGCTAAGATAAATTGCTCCTAGTTGGATTTTTCCTCAGCGAAGCACCATGGATGTGTGGGCGAAAGTTTCGCTTATAACATACCGCTTCATAAGACTACTTCATTGACTTCCAGTTTTGTTAAGGAAAGATCACAGACAGGCAATATAAGAGCTCGTAACCAGGACACCATATAGGACTGGACATAGGATTCGGAGTAACTGCTAAAATTAGAGACCGTAAAACTCCCATAATAATACTGAAAGCCCCAAACATTTGGACACTCCTCAAGTGGAGATTTCCCTGTTAGCTTCTTTGTGTTGTTGTACATATCCCTCATTTTTCCTTTGGCTGCAGTTTCCTCTGCTTCCCTTGCCAAATCATCAATATATTTCATCTTGTCTCTTTTGATGTTTCTTCTTACTTCTTTGTTTGCTTCTATGTACACTTCATGAGCCTTGGCTTTGGAGCTTCTGGTTTTGCTTTAAATCTGCTTTCTTGATTTTCCTGTCTTCTATCTTACTAATGGTTTTTGTTGTTATCCATGCTTTGTGCTGATGTTCTCTTTTTCTCAGTACTTCTTCACATGTCTCGTTCCATATATTTTTTTACTTGTTGCCAGTGGTCTTCCGTATCTGCTTCATCTTCCAGTTGTTGGAGTACTAGGTATTTGTTGGATACTGTGATTGAAAATATTTCTCTTATTTCCTGATTTCTTAGATATCCCACATTATACTGTTGTCTATAGCTATACGCTGTTGTAAATTTCTTGAGTTTTAATTTTGTTTTAGCCAACAGAAGATGGTGGTCTGATACAACATCTACTCCTCTGCATACTTTCACGTCATGCAATGATGACCTAAACTTCTTGCTTATGCATATGTGATCAATCTGATTCTCAGTTCTGTGGTGTGGTGATATCCATGTTGCTTTATGTATTCTTTATGTGGAAATATGCTTCCTCCTATAGCTAGTTTTGAAGCACAGAAGTTTGCTAATAGTTCCCCATTCTCGTTCATCATACCTAATCCATGCTTTCCCATGATTTCTTCAAAGCCTGTGTTGTCTGTTCCTATTTTCGCATTTAGGTCCCCCATCAAAATTGTGAAGTCCTTTCTTTTCTTATTGTCCAAGACACTTTGTAGTCTGGTGTAAAAGTCTTCTTTCACAGATTCTTCTTTACGTTTGTTGGTGCATAACACTGAATGATGTTTATATTTACTTTCTTTATGGCTGATTTAAACCTTGCTGTTATAATTCGGGGTCCCATTGCTTCCCATTCTATAAGTGCCTTCTGTGCTTCCTTGGACAGCATTAGAGCCACCCCTTCACTGTGGTGGGCTCTTTCCTCATCATGCCCTGAGGACAACACCATTTTTCCTGTGATCAATCTCCTCTTATCTATGCCTTTCCACCATGTCTCGCAGAGACACAGGATATCAATCCTGTAATTTGGCATTTTTGCTGCTACCTGAGCAGTTTTCCCTTGTTCACACAGAGTGCGAACATTCCAGGTGCCAATCCTTGAAATTTTCCTAGACGAAAAAGGTTAGTCGGCAACCCAGACTCCTTTCGGCTTTCTCTAGGTTGCTTCATGCGCCTTTTTTCCAGAGGACCTTCTTCTGTCTTGGGCGGCTGAGTTGATTTATAATCTTTATTTGACTTGTCCATGTTTGTTGAAGTTTTTGTGGTAAAAAGTTTTTTACGGGATGGGGTAACCAGCCCCATGCCCAACCCTCCTTAGTCGCTTTTTACGACATGCCTGGTAGGGTACAGTGTTACTATTCTTTGCTCCCCTTTCGGGCCCTGGTAACACAAGTGGAAATAGTAGAAAGATTCAGTACACTGTAACAATTTTGTGCATCAAGCCTGTGTGTTACCTCGCCCAGTATCGGGGTAAGTTGGAATATATGCATTTTATCAATTTAAATTTGTATTTTGACATGTACAATTTGCTTGTGGAAGTACAGTTGCATGTGGGGCTGGCAACCTCTTACCTACAAAAAACTTGATATGAACTACTACTGCAAGAGCTGGTGACTATTGTGTACGAGTTTCCTCACGAGGAACCAACAGCAAAAGTGACCCCAGACTTCATTGAGAGCAGGGATTGGATGATAATTCATGGTTTTTATATTTATTGTACTAATACATTAGTAAAATTTATGTGTATGTTTATTTATATTTCAAGTGTCGCCTTCCGCTGTCCAAAAGCACTTTCTTCAAAATCACTGGGGTTAAAATTAATGCTCAGAGAGTGTACAATTTTTGAGGAAGATAAAGTGATGGATGGAAGCAGAGGTCGCCTGATGCCCTTATCCGGAGACCCAATACGCGAAAGAGACATTTGTTTCCCTCTTAATTTGTGGTACAAGCTGCCAGCAGTTGACGCTAGACGCTTACACCAGATGGCTCTTAAAGACGCTTGCCTGAACAACCTAAGCAGTTACCCCGGCCTTGCTGCAGAGGTCGCCTGATGCCCTTATCGGGAGACCCAATACGCGAAAGAGGCATTTGTTTCCCTCTTAATTTGTGGTACAAGCTGCCAGCAGTCGACATTAGACGCCTACATCAGACGGCTCTTAAAGACGCTTGCCTTGATAACCTAAACAGTTACCCCGGCCTTGCTGCAAGGGACGTACGGTTTCCACAATATTTGGCTATTGAAGAGAAGAACCAGTCCAAAGCGCCTGTGGGAATCAACAGCGGTTGAAGCAGACGCCAAATGACCCCACATCGGCAGTTAAGTAACATAAACTCAGCCAATGGACATATCAAATCTTTTCCTATTTACCACCACAAAAATAAATCATCTTTTGATGAGAGATATAATAGCTTCTTTTGTATAAACAACTTTATTCATTTGACATTGTTAACCCATAAATGATTTTTAAACCTGTTTATCTGTAACTATCAATCTATAGTTGGATTAATAAGTATTAAGTGAATTGTATGTCCGCATGTTTATGACTCATTTTGTTTTAAATACATAAACGTATAGAGCTATTAAATTAATAGTTGCTGAAACACCTTCAGATTGGGGCTCAGAAGACGATAGTCAATATTTCCTCACAGAAGGGAAGGGAGAATACTAAGTTCATGACAGCTTAGATGGGCTCAGTTGCTATGCTTAATTTTCTTTAAAATTTTGGGAGGCTTCCTAAAGCAGAAGCATCATTCTTCTGTTTATACCTCTGCCAAGAGTAACCTTGAGCGGAGGTTGATACCTTTGAATACCCTCATCAATAAACTCTGTTTGGCCATTGTTTGACCACTACTGCGGAGCTGGGGAGGCAATACAGTTACACATATTAATTATAGATTTATCTTTTGCTACTGATTATTGTACTCTATAGTATAATAGAGTGTGTATTTATTATAATACTAACTGTTGCTAGAATTACATTTTTTGTCATTTGTTGCTGCTGTGTCCCTTCCTCGCATATCAATCTTTTATGAACAATAAATGCTTGGTTTCTGATCGTCTGTTTGGAAAACCCAAACAGAGGACAGAGCTACATTTGAAGAAATAAGATCAATAATCGGAAATAACTATAGCGAAAAATTGCAAAAGGAACATTGACAGTCCAGTAATGCAGTATCATACTATACGTTACCAAGAAGAGATCGAGTGATAATTTTCAGACTGAGAACCGGGACCTAAGACGCATCAAAAGTGAGGAATGCAGTCAGCGATCCATAGTTAGACTGCTTGCGTCCGGGTCAGCGAACCAGAGCTGACCAAGACCCTACTCCACTTCCAAGTGTTGGTCCGGGAAACAGGCTGCATCACTGCAGTCTGGCTGAGAGAGTAGGGATCGAAGAGGGAAGGCAAACCCGGTCCTAAAAAAGGCCGTGCTGAAGTGGGATGTGTCGGCCGAAAGGTGCAAATATCGCAGCTTCGCTGTAAACGGACGCAACGCAACCAACGTCCTTTTCAGGACGAACGAAGAAGAAGAAGCAGACTGAGAACCGGCCATCGCAGACTTAGATACCATCTGTTCAACAAAGTAAAAATTGGACTGACAGATGTGTGTCCATGTGGGGAGGAAAAACAGACTGACAGATGTGTGTCCATGTGGGGAGGACAAACAGACTGACAGATGTGTGTCCATGTGGGGAGGAAAAACAGACAGTAGAACAAGTCCTCATAAACTGGCGGCTCCGTGACAGCAGCATGGGCAGCGTGGCCTTCGTGAACCCAGTTGAATTAGAATATTGATGGTATTGTATGATGGTGTTCTTACTACATGTAAATTGTATGAGGCCAGCTGTGAAGGCTCCTGAGATAAAATGTATTTGAGAATTGTCAGAAGGCCTTTCTCGCTACCACTACGACCTCACACTTACTTTTTTTTTTCTTAATGAATGTGGCTACGTAAAGTGTCTAGGGTAATGATGTGTAATGTGGTGTGTTAGTTATAAATACACCCACAGACATTTAAGAAGACTAATAAGATTAACAAGTGTTAAAATACACTGAACTAACTCACGTGTATAAGGTTTTTGATATAATTATATTACATTTATTTGTTCTGGATCAAGTTTTATTTTGACCAGAACTTGTTTAAAAGAAGGATTTAAAATTTATGAAAATTATGCATGGAATGTTACATAATAAATACAAAAGTGTACATATTTAAGTACTAGAATAGTTAGTTTTATTCAAATGTTCTGGTAGTCAGCTACTAGGGAGGATATGTATTGTCTGTGCTGTTGGGGTGGTCTCATCACACCTGTCTATATTGACTACACCGTGTCCAGAAACTGGTGGGAATTTTTATGGGGATATTAGTCACTACCAATAGTTGGTGAATGTCCAGCAGACCAGAGGCTCACTCATCTTTTTGTAGCTCTGGTGCTGAAAACTTGCGGTCCCACCTCTCCGTGCTGGCGGACAATAATGGTGGTCTCTGTCACAAGAACTGCACAGATACACTCGAGTAAAGTCACCCACCGGATAGACTCTGCTTTGTTGTCGATAGAAAACTCACAGCTCTGCAATCAAAGTATGGGCTATGTGTCAAAATCTATTCTATACCCACGTCTGGACACCACACTGACACAACAACCACATCATACAGACAGGTCAGATCTCTCTGACCAAACAGCACAGTTACCATGGTGGGTTTACCTCAGATAGATCCTCCCAGACTATAGATTCTGAAAAATATTTATTAGTTGTTGGCCCTAAAAGAAGATAGGTAATCTGTTTCAACGGTTGATATATCTTGCATAATCCTTGCTGTAGTTTATGTACCTTGTTGGGCCCTAGACCCTGACTTGGGCGGGGGGTCTAGAGCAAAATCCCTACTGGTTTGTAAGGCTATATTATGATATGGCAGTATCAAATCACTCGAACATGAAACAATATTCAAAATATATAAAGAAATAATTTCAATCTTACCAGATTAAGAATACATAACACAGAATTGCTAGCAAAACTCAGCTGAGCTGCTGGCTATAGTATGGCGTCCCTAAATTTATTCACTGTCTTTCATATGGGAACACACCACACTTTAAAATCTGTGTCTAACACTGAACAATTATTGAAGAATGACCCCAAATGCGCTCTGAGCGCTAATGATATGCTTGTCTGTGGCCAATCACTGCCTAGTTGTACTTTAAATTTCAAATTTCTACACTAAAGTCATTTCAGTCATGCTTCAGTCAAGTATGGATGGTTATCTGTTAGTCTGTCCGTCTCTACTTGTGTTTCTAAAAAAAATGTGCTTGATTTTTGAAGCAACCTTTCTCTCCCCTTAAAATTTTGTCGTAAAAAGTTATATTTAGACACAGCTACCGCTCAAAAACCCTCTCCTCCATAATAAGTAACTTTGAACACTTGCGTCCCCAAGGTCGTGTTTTGGGTGCAAATAACGACACTTTTTATTCAAGGCAGTCTGTCGATGTTGTAAACTACACTGTCTTTTGTCATTATCTTCAATATTATCTATCCGTTTGTAAAATTAAGAACATATTAGTTCACTGCTCAGAATAGGCCATCTGGCCAGCTAATTTTTATATTCCTAGCATTAATATTAAGAAAATTTACTTTTTTAAATTTTTGTAATATTCCTAACATCTGCGTTCTTCCGCTCAAATTCAAATCAAGCGCTTGGTATCGCAAAACGTCCAATTCCGTACCTCGTGTCAATTTGGGGGACTTGAATTTTTACTTTCCTCCATCCCCCCCCCCCCAATTGCGTCTCTTTAGCCTTGCTACGCAATCTTTCCAGTCATATTTTTTCCTTTTTGATCCTCCGTTTCCCTCCTGTCTAGCAAGTCAATTTTATGGAGGGTGATGACCCGCGGTCTAGGCGATCATGTACATCAGCAGCCTACGCATTATGTTTTTATCCTTAAATGTTATCTTTTGAGTATTTTACCGTTGTATCTCTGTCAATTTCACTACACATCTCCCCACTTGAAAACATGCCTATGGCAAGTTCCAAAACCAGCGATACACATAGGTAAAATTACTCCTCACGTCTGCCACTACTCTAATTTTGATCACAGGGGTGCCGACTGAGGAAATCTGCACCGACATTCAATTTGCCTGGGATATATATTGGATACTGAACTGATACGGTTGAAGCAATAAAGACCACCTCAGCAATCTTGCGTTTTCATGCTTAGCCTGAGACAAGAACACGAGAGGCTGATGATCCGTCTCCACCACAAAGGTCCTACCATACAGATAGATTTGAAACTTCTTTATTGCCCAGATTAATGCTAAACATTCTTTTTCGCTTGTGGAGTATCCTTGTTCCGCCTTATTCAATTTGCGGCTTGCATAAGCGACTGGTTTAAGTTCCCCATCAGGTGCAGCTGATCTTTGCAACAAAGCCCCTCCAAGTCCTACATTACTTGCATCGGTTCTTAAGACAAAGTCCTGTGTCAAATCAGGCAGTTTGAGAATAGGCTTGCTAGTGAGTTTTTCCTTTAACTCTTGGAACGCTAGTTCACATTGTGCAGTCCAAATAATTTTATCTGGAAGTCCCTTGCGAGTCAGATCAGTCAGAGGAGCACATATAGCGTTAAAATTTTTGATGTATTTCTGATAAAATCCGCATAACGACACAAATGATCGCACGTCCTTTTTTGTTTGCGGCCTAGGTGCTCTCTGCAGTTTTTCCAAGTTCTTAGGATCAGGGGTCATATTACCCTGATATACGGTGTGCCCCAAGAATTCCAACTCTTTGCATCCAATACAACATTTTGTTGGCCTAGCAGTTAAGTTCGCCTCCCGAAGTCTATCAAACAACATCTCCAGAGCTTCAATGTGTTCTTCAAATGTCTCGGTGGCGACGAGAATATCATCCATGAAATTTGTGATACATGGGTTATTCAGGGGGTCCAACAATTTTCGCATCATCCTTGAAAACACACTCGGAGCATTTTTCAGTCCGAATGGTAGCATATTGAATTCATAATGTCCATCCGAAGTGCTAAAAGCCAAATAAGGTCTCACTTCAGGCTTCACTGGGATCTGGTAATAGCCTTTACTAAGATCCACCTTTGAAAAGTATTTTGCCTTGTTCAGTCTGGCAAATAGCTGTTTTGCTTTGTGTCTGGTAATGGATCCACTTGTCCTTCTGTGACAGCATTCAGTTTCCTGTAATCTATGCACAGTCTGTGTTCCCCAGACGGTTTCCTCAACAAAACGACACTAGAACTAAAAGATGATTCACTGTGCGAAATAATCCCCTCCTTCAATAAATAATCTATTTCTTCCTTTAATGCCTTCTCCTTCGCGAACGGAATAGAATAGGCTCTCATACAGATTGGGTTTGTGTCTACCAGTTTCATGTCATACTGTAGCAAATTTGTATGGCCTGGTTTATCTGTTAATACATCTGTATGTTCCTCCAGAACCTGTTGAACTCTCTCCCTCTGGTTTTTAGTCAGGTGCTTACTGACTTTTACCTGTGCTGCGGTTTCACAAGGATGTAATGGGTATTCATGTGAGGTGAGTGGTTCCTTTTGCATCTGGGTTGCAATAGCTAAGGTCAATAAGGGGGTGCTTTCCTGGAGTGGTCTGTCCAGATACTTCTTTAACAGGTTTACATGATAAACTTTTTCCTTCCCCTTTTTGTCAATTTTATAGTTTGTTCTAGACACCTTCTCTAGAACCGTATATGGACCTTGCCAACCAATTTGTAATTTATTCTGGCTTCCCGGTAGTAGAAGCAGCACCTTCTCTCCGACTGCCAGTTCCCTGTCCTTTGCCTTCCTATTAAAATATGCTGCATGTTTCTTCCTGGCTTGTTTCAAATTATCATTTGCCAGTTTCCATCCAGCTTTCAAACGAGTGGTCAGTTCGTTCACATATTGATATGATGAGGTAACAGTCTCTTCCGCCTTCTCATCTGTCCAGGTCCTTAATAAAGCTTCTAAAGGCCCTTTTATTGGCCTCCCAAATAGCAGAGTTGCGGGAGCCATCCCGGTTGAACTATGTGGTACCTCCCGGTACGCAAACAATGCGGCGGGCAGGAATTGATCCCACAGATCCGGTTTTTCGTGTGCCAGCTTTCTCAGGATAGAAATGAGAGTCCCATTGAACCTCTCTACCTGGCCGTTCCCTTGTGGATGGTACGGACTACAATGAAAGTGCCTGGCTTGAAATAGCTTAAAAACTTCTTCCGTTAGTTTCCCCTTGAACTGAGAACCATTATCCGTCAAGATTTGATGCGGGAATCCTAATCGGGTAAATATTGTAAGTAGTGCCTCTGCTACATGTTTTGAATCAATTGATGGCAGGGCTACCGCCTCTCCCCACATAGAACAAGTGTCCACCAGAGTAAGGATGTAACTGTTCCTCCTCTTGGTCCGAGTGAGAGGTCCTACAATATCCACTGCAACCCTCTCAAAAGGTGTTCCCACTATGGGCATTTCCCCTAGAGTTGCAGGGGCAGTCCAGTGCTTTGGAGCTACCCTTTGACATTCTGGGCAGGATTTGACATATCTTTTTATATCCTCCGTTATCCCTGGCCAGAAGTAATGACAAGCTATACGCTGTCCTGTGGCGCTGATCCCCATGTGACCACTGAAGGGGATTGCATGTCCGAGTTCCATCACTTTCTCTCTATATGCAATGGGAAGAACCAGCTGGTTGTGACCATTTGTTCCAGTTCCGGCCTTCCTGTATAAGAGTTTGTTCTTCATGAAATATTCCCCCTTGCTCGGAGGTGTGTGGCATTTGGGCAATTTTTTAAAACAGGGCTTGAGTGTCCTATCCTCAGCCTGCGCCTTCCTCATCTCCTCTGGATGAGCGTTTATAGGTTCACCTTCTTCCTCCTTCTTCTGTGACCTGGTCTGCACTGTCGCCATGATCACAGGTTTCTCGGGATTCCCCAAGAAGACGTATCTACACCCCAATATCAGAGGGTAGATTGGTTCATCTATCACTGCTGCTCTGATTTCTCCTTCCACATAGCGAGTTTTCACCGTTATCCTTGCGATGGGAAGTGTCATGAGTGGTATGTCCTTAGTCGCCCCTTGTATTTCCACTGTTTCTGTGGTATACTGACTTGGGTCCACTAGGCTAGACTTCACAACTGAATCATAATCTAAACCTGTATCATAAAGGCACCTTATGGTGACCCCATTACAAATAACATCCTCACAAACTGGGGGGTGATAAGGTTCCTGTTGTCCCTTAGGATTAACCTTTAATCTTTGCGTCCCCGACTTCATTGCAGCAATGTTTGAAGGTTTCCTTCTACAAAATTCGGTGTTATGGTTATCCTTCTTGCACCATTTGCACCATCTTTTTCCTTGGTTCAACGGTTTTCTTTCATTGAACTTTTGGTCATTGAACTGTGAGTTTCTGTCGCGATAGTCATTTCTTGGCCGCTCAAAATTTGTCCTGCCTTTATTTCCCTGCTCTCTATTATCAAATTTATTAAATTGCTGTGGAGCTTTAAAATTGTCTATGTGCTTCTTTTTAGCACCACTTACCTCTGCCTGAGCTGCCTGATACCTCTCAGCAACATTTAAAATTTCCCCCAACTTCTCTGCACCCTGTTCCATGAGAAATTTTCTCATGTCTGGAGCCATGGACTCTCTCAATTGCTCAATCATGATCATTTCTTTAAGATCTTGGGTCTTCCCCAGAGCCGTCCATTTCTCCAAATAGGTTTCTATTCTGGCAGAAAATTGGTGGTATGTCTCCCCAGACAACAGTTTGGCATTTCTGAATTTCTTACGATAAAATTCACCATTCTTTTCGTACCTTAATAACAAAGCCTGCTTTAACATGTCATAATTGTCTTGGTCTTCCCTGTTCATTTTGGCAAATACTTCGTAAGAAGTACCCCTCAATCCCTGTGATAGCTTTAAGCTCCACCTCTCTCTCTCTAACCCATATGTAGTAGCTAATAACTCAAAACGTCCTAGGTACCCTTCTATGTCATCGTCTTTCTCAACAAAATGGTCTAAATGAAACCCCATAGCTGAGTTTGAGGCTCCCATACTGGGCGTAGCATCTGAGGCAAAAGGGCTGGCACCATTTTCAGGAGCCGGGCCTTGTAATTCCAGCTCCCTTAGTCGTAATTCATGCTCCCTCTGCAACCTTCTATCTTCTGCTTCCCTTTCGGCCTTTTTATCTTCTGCCTCCCTTTCGGCCTTTTTATCTTCTGCCTCCCTTTGCTGTCGTTTTTCTTCTGCCTCAATCTGCAGCCTCTTAATTTCTCTATCAGCCTCAATTTGTAATCTCTTTTCTTCAGCTAACCTGTCAGCCTCTAATTTTCTTTCAGCCTCTTTTTCTAATCTCCTTTCTTCCCGTTCAATATATTTATCACATTCAGTCGTTACGTATTGAATTAAAATTTGACCATCCATCCCCATCTCCTTCGCAGTGAGCACAGCAGCTGATCTAAACTTTGCTAGCTCTGCCATACTTTTTGGACAATATAATAATATACAAGATAAATCTCTAACCAGTAAATACACTAAGTACTTCTAATTACTATATGACTATAGTCTAACTAATTCTAACTAACCAGTTAACTAATTAATTATTACTGGCTGTGAAGATTCACCAACTTTTATCTGCAGGGACACTTTTAATTTTAAAGGAAATTTTACAATTTATTTCCCTACTTTTATTCCTCCCACCAGGAGATCCTAATTTTACTGTTGGGCTAATTATCCCTGGACAAGACCCCAATTTATGTAGTGGTATTGATGGTATTGTATGATGGTGTTCTTACTACATGTAAATTGTATGAGGCCAGCTGTGAAGGCTCCTGAGATAAAATGTATTTGAGAATTGTCAGAAGGCCTTTCTTGCTACCACTACGACCTCACACTTACTTTTTTTTTTCTTAATGAATGTGGCTACGTAAAGTGTCTAGGGTAATGATGTGTAATGTGGTGTGTTAGTTATAAATACACCCACAGACATTTAAGAAGACTAATAAGATTAACAAGTGTTAAAATACACTGAACTAACTCACGTGTATAAGGTTTTTGATATAATTATATTACATTTATTTGTTCTGGATCAAGTTTTATTTTGACCAGAACTTGTTTTAAAAGAAGGATTTAAAATTTATGAAATTATGCATGGAATGTTACATAATAAATACAAAAGTGTACATATTTAAGTACTAGAATAGTTAGTTTTATTCAAATGTTCTGGTAGTCAGCTACTAGGGAGGATATGTATTGTCTGTGCTGTTGGGGTGGTCTCATCACACCTGTCTATATTGACTACACCGTGTCCAGAAACTGGTGGGAATTTTTATGGGGATATTAGTCACTACCAATAGTTGGTGAATGTCCAGCAGACCAGAGGCTCACTCATCTTTTTGTAGCTCTGGTGCTGAAAACTTGCGGTCCCACCTCTCCGTGCTGGCGGACAATAATGGTGGTCTCTGTCACAAGAACTGCACAGATACACTCGAGTAAAGTCACCCACCGGATAGACTCTGCTTTGTTGTCGATAGAAAACTCACAGCTCTGCAATCAAAGTATGGGCTATGTGTCAAAATCTATTCTATACCCACGTCTGGACACCACACTGACACAACAACCACATCATACAGACAGGTCAGATCTCTCTGACCAAACAGCACAGTTACCATGGTGGGTTTACCTCAGATAGATCCTCCCAGACTATAGATTCTGAAAAATATTTATTAGTTGTTGGCCCTAAAAGAAGATAGGTAATCTGTTTCAACGGTTGATATATCTTGCATAATCCTTGCTGTAGTTTATGTACCTTGTTGGGCCCTAGACCCTGACTTGGGCGGGGGGTCTAGAGCAAAATCCCTACTGGTTTGTAAGGCTATATTATGATATGGCAGTATCAAATCACTCGAACATGAAACAATATTCAAAATATATAAAGAAATAATTTCAATCTTACCAGATTAAGAATACATAACACAGAATTGCTAGCAAAACTCAGCTGAGCTGCTGGCTATAGTATGGCGTCCCTAAATTTATTCACTGTCTTTCATATGGGAACACACCACACTTTAAAATCTGTGTCTAACACTGAACAATTATTGAAGAATGACCCCAAATGCGCTCTGAGCGCTAATGATATGCTTGTCTGTGGCCAATCACTGCCTAGTTGTACTTTAAATTTCAAATTTCTACACTAAAGTCATTTCAGTCATGCTTCAGTCAAGTATGGATGGTTATCTGTTAGTCTGTCCGTCTCTACTTGTGTTTCTAAAAAAAATGTGCTTGATTTTTGAAGCAACCTTTCTCTCCCCTTAAAATTTTGTCGTAAAAAGTTATATTTAGACACAGCTACCGCTCAAAAACCCTCTCCTCCATAATAAGTAACTTTGAACACTTGCGTCCCCAAGGTCGTGTTTTGGGTGCAAATAACGACACTTTTTATTCAAGGCAGTCTGTCGATGTTGTAAACTACACTGTCTTTTGTCATTATCTTCAATATTATCTATCCGTTTGTAAAATTAAGAACATATTAGTTCACTGCTCAGAATAGGCCATCTGGCCAGCTAATTTTTATATTCCTAGCATTAATATTAAGAAAAATTACTTTTTAAATTTTTGTAATATTCCTAACATCTGCGTTCTTCCGCTCAAATTCAAATCAAGCGCTTGGTATCGCAAAACGTCCAATTCCGTACCTCGTGTCAATTTGGGGGACTTGAATTTTTACTTTCCTCCATCCCCCCCCCCCCAATTGCGTCTCTTTAGCCTTGCTACGCAATCTTTCCAGTCATATTTTTTCCTTTTTGATCCTCCGTTTCCCTCCTGTCTAGCAAGTCAATTTTATGGAATGCAATCATAACTCCTTCACACAATCTTGGAAGATAATGTTTAATTCTTTTTGATACTCTGTGAGTCTATCTGCATTTTTAACTCATTGTGAATATGTACATTATGTTTCTCGAATTCGAAGTCTTTGTTAATTGTGTTATATACTAATACTGGGCTTATTCTTGTATTTAGCGCACGGTATCCTAAAAACCGTTTTCTTCAGATTAACCATATCAATCAATCAATCAATCAATCAATACCCGTTAGCTCCCCATGGAGCATAGGCCTTCAACAAACACATGCCAAGTCCTCCTGTCACGTGCTATCAGCTCAAGTTCTTTCCAAGGTTTCGTCATTTTCACTTTTGTCTCCAGTTCTCTTCTCCATGTGTTTTTGTTTGGTCTACCTCTGCCTCTCTTTCTCTGGAAATTAAAGAACAAGGACTGAATTGTAATGCTATCAACAGGTTAACTCAATGTGTGTCCTATCCATCGCCAGCGTCTTCTTCTCATCTCTTGTTCCACTAACACTTGTCTGGTTTTTGTCATCAGTTCCACATTTGTGACTATGTCATACCATTTCATTTCTTCTATTCTACGCAAGCACCCCTTTTTTGTGAATGTCTGTAACTTTTATTTGGTGTTGTTTTTGTTGTTCTCCATTTTCAGAGCCATACAATAGGACTGATTCAGTATTTGAGTTGAAGATTTACCACAAAAACTTCAACAAACACTGTGGATTAACCATATGGTTAACATTTATTTCTCTCTTTAAAAAAAAAAAAAGAAAACTAATGACATTATTATATTTCTATGCAAGTGCTTCGTCATTTCCATCTGTGCTCTGTTAAATATTCAGGTCAGCATTATACTATAATTGTCTTAATAAAACAGCACCTTCATTGATTTTTTTCCTCTCTTTGTGCTATGCTACTTTTACCTTGTGTAGTTCGTCGTTCTTTTCCCTTCTTATTTGTGATAGTTTGTTTTTCTATGCTGCATATTTATGTTTTCGTTGTATAGGTCACATTTTAATTACTCTACAAAATATTTCCTCTATTTTTAAAACCATTTTTAATATAATCATAATTTGTTATGTTTGGTCGTTAGTAATCAGTAATTAATTGAACATTAATTCTTTATTCATGAGTATTACAAATTTACAAGCAGTGCTTTAGATGTCTGCAAGGGTCCTTCTAGTGCGTTTTAAATGTTGCTGTTAATGGTGATTATCACAGACAACAAAAAGTGATATTTCATTCATTCAATTACCATTCCCCTCTCCGTGGACCACCGGCCGTCTACAAATATATACCTGTCATTGAATGCAATGTTAATATTCAATACTTATTACTGAAGTTAAGAATGTTTTAATTTGAAAACACTTTGACAATTATAGTATTGCAGGACAGAAATTTAAAAAGGCAATAATGCCTATTTCTTTACCCTGAATAAATAAAGATTTCGTTTGTTCAAGTTTTTTCGAAGTTGCTTTTTTAACTTCCATGTCTGTATCGAAATCCCGTTTCTCTCTGAGTTGTTTCTGTTACACTGGTAAGAGTGAAGACATAGTTACGCAAAATAATGCACTACGAACATCTAAACTGTAATTCCGCTAATATTTTTGAAATATTCTCCATAAAAAAGCACTTACTTAAGAGATTCTATCTCGCAGATTCTTTAAAATACGTATATGTTTTCTTCTGTGTGATAATCAAGATAGTTGATAGGGTGAGTCTGGGGAAATGATTATTTTGTGACTTCCTAACTGATCGTTTCTTAGAGCTAAGGAAGACATTCACTCCAGCAAGACTATTTCGAATTAGAATAATTATTGACATTAAAGATGTTAAAATATCCCCCCCCCCCCGGAAAAGTAATCAAGCACTGGCGTAAAATTGTCAATGCAAGAGTCGAAAGGTTATATTCTTTTATTACCTGACTCTGGCGGGCTCATATTTAACATATAATGTCAAAGTATGCATCTTTTTTCTTCGAGTTTCTGTGCTCACTGATCTAAGGCAAGATTGTAAAATATTCTACTTTGTTTTTCCCGCCCCCTAACAATTACTTTTGATGATCCACAGGCATTCCTTTGTTATTTGTCATACCATGGGTACTCTGTCGTGTCTACCTCGACGATATGCTGTAAGTAAACACACTACATCGATTATTTTGTACCTGATTTATAATATCATTATTGTTTGCTGCAAATGTCTATGTTTGTTACGATGTGACGTAAGCATATTTCTCTATCATACCATTATAACTGCACGTATAAACATCTGTACTAAATCTGGTTTGTTATATATTTTATTACAATATTGGTAATTTGGTACCTCAAGAAGGGTGATTAAAAAACCCTTCTAACTAGTAATAAAAATTATTTCAAATGTGAAATTTTAATGAAACGTAGTTAGTATTTAAAGGCACTATGAACCTGATAACTTTGATGTAATAGGCGAGCGCCCTAATATTTTTGCCAATATGACACTCATAACCAGAGGTGCTAAAGTTGTTAAACATTAGGCCTCGTGAAAACTATGAATTTTGATTCCGTGTTAAATGGGTTATGCCTCTGCTAAACGAAACAAAACTTATATTAAACAAGAGTAAAAATAATGAAGATAGTAATCAGTCAGCATACACTTTATGAACTTCAGACTGTACTTTCATCTGATGCCATAACATGTCTTAAAATTAATGCAATTGACTTACATCTATGCCAGGTGTTGGAACGTGCACATATATCGGGGACTATACTGGATTATACATGGTCCTATGATTGCCTCAGTAGCAGTACGTATTATAGTTTTTTTGTTGATTGAGATCAAGTTGGCTAAAACAGTTATATGTTTAATATGTATTCTTTCACAAGATGTGTGAAATATGACCGCTATAACAGTTGTGTGCAACTGCTCTTGTTTATATTAGTGGATAACTGGTTGCTGGTGTTTATATTAGTGGATAACTGGTTGCTGGTGTTTATATTAGTGGATAACTATTTTAACATGCTTATCTTAGGAATCGAGAGAACGAACAAACGAACGAACGTTATTTTCAAAGGGTTAAGAATTGAGCACGCAGGGCCGTCTAACATTCTGCCCTTCCTCTCTCCCCTAACTTGCATTCTGTATCCTTTCATTCCAGCATGTTAATTTAAGCACCATTTAAAAGTATGCAACATTATAAAGGTAATATAACAGCATACATTTATAATATCTATTGAAAATCAAAATTAAATATGTTTAAAAAAAAACAAGAAAGAAATTAATGAAAAAACATAACAAACAAACAAATAAAACCCAAACCCTCCATATTAGTACATTAGACAATTATTTGACATATAATTAGGGTAGGGTGGCATATAACACTGGACAACAAATTTTGACTTTTTTGTGTATCTGAGATTAAACCAAGTTACCTTTATGTTGTTTGGGCTACTGAATATGAAAATGGCCTTTAAAACACCAGATTAGCTCTAGTTTTTTTAAAAATATCTATAAAACAAATTTTACACATTTGCATATACATATGATAATTATGCTCATAGCGGAAATGATTCACAGAGACCCCTTTTTGCCTGTCGCCTGTAATGAGTTTCTGGAGCATCTCTCACAAGGGTCCAACAATAGTCTGCTAGCATTGCTGCATTCCATTACCCATGGTGCCTTTTTTCGAGGGTAGTAATGTCCTGATGAAATCGTTCCCCATGCTCGTCAATGACAGCACCGCAGTTACAGAGAAGACATCCAGATGAGAGTATAAAAAGTGTAATTTCAAAGACATGTTGCACCCTAGTCTCTCGTAGCGCTTCAAGAGGGTTTCTACAAGCTCCTGATAATTGCCAGCCTTTTTGTTTCCTAGAAAGTTTGTGACCACTTTCTGGAAAGCATTCCAAGCTAACTTTTCATCACCTGTGAGGATATCATCAAAACGCTGATCTCGGAAGAACTGACGTATCTGTGGACCGACAAATACACCTTCCTTGATTTTGGCCTCACTAAGTCTTGGAAATTTATCACGAAGGTATAAAAATCCTGCCCCATTTCGATCCATGGCCTTTACAAAATTCTTCATTAGTCCAAGTTTGATGAGGAAAGGAGTGAGCAAGATCCTGTGGGATTATACAAGTTGTTCGTTAAGTACATTCTTTTTCCCCGGTTCAAGTGATTGTCGTTGGCGCCAATCCTTTTTTCTTTTAGTGGGAAGTCCTGGCACGGCTGTCCCACATACAGAAAACAGCAAAACTTTGTGTAACCCTGCTATAGCCCTATCAAGATGGCAATGACCTTCAGGTCACCACAAATCTGCCACTTATACTTGTCGTAGTTGATGGTGTGTAACAGTTGTTTCATGTTGTTGTACGTTTCTTTCATGTGGACTGCATACCCGAGTGGAACAGATGGTAAAACGTTACCATTATGCACATCTTTTAAGCTCAACTTGGACAAATCAGTGAACGGCCTCCAATCGCCGTCTTTGTAGTTGATGTGTAGTGCTGCCATCAGACCCACTATATCAACGCAAGCAGTGAGGTTATCTGTCATTTTGATATATGGAAGCAGATCTTTTTGCCGAGCACGAAACACAGACACATGCACATTCTCTTCTAGAAGATTCCATTGCTGCAGTCTGGACCCCAACAGCTCTGCTTTATTTTTTGGCATTTCTAGATCTCTCTAGATCCTTCAATTCACTCTGGGTAATTTTATGTGGCTGTGCAGACTCTTCAATAGGCACGAAATCAGGATCTCTTGATGTAGATGCTTTCATAGGTGACGGGTCCACTGGCCTTATCTTCTTCTTCATCATCCAGATTCTGGTGGGTTCGGAACAGGAAGTCCTTCCCTGTGAGGAACTGGCCGCATAGTAGAGGGAATATTCGGATAGGTCACAGGCCGATTTTTCTTCTTAGAAATACCATGTCCAATTGGAGGAGTCATGCTAAAGTAACAATCATTAAGATGGTTTGTCGGTTCCCTCCACACCATTGGAACTGCAAAACGCGCCAGGGCTATAGAAAAAAAGACAGACTAGGTCATTCGCGCCGGGAAGGCGAATCCAACAGCCTACTGACCCCCCCCCCCCTCTCCCCCCCCCCCCCCCCCCATCATAAAAAGCCTCTATGCCAACTTTACGTGTAGTGTTGGGCAGAGCAACCTAACCTTTGAGGTGAAGACAGGAGTACGACAGGGATGCCCCTTATCAACCACTCTATTTTTAACAGTCATAGATTGGGTGATGCGCCCCAGACAACAGAGGACAGTCCAAGAGGAATAAGATGGACTACATTTTCTACATTGGAAGATCTGGAACATGCAGATGACTAGCACATTCACATCAACACATCCAGGAAAAAACGGATAGACTTAATAAGTTTAGCCAGCAGGTGGGCTTGAACATCAATTTAAAGAAGTCAGAGGTCATGACGCTCAATGTGAGCAGCCCTGAGCCCATATCAGTAAGGAATCAGCAACTGGTACAGACAGACATCTTCACATACCTAGGATGCATAGTAACACCAGACGCGGGGGCAGGCAAAGACATCAACATCAGAGTGAATAAGGCAAGAACAGCCTTTTTTAGCCTAAACAACATCTGGAAGTCCTCTCAATACAGCACAAGCATAAAAAGTAAGATTATATCAGAGCTGTGTGCTTTCTGTGCTTCTCTATGGTGCGGAAAGCTGGAGAGCTACAGAGAAGGAAATGTCGAAATTGTCCTCTTTTCACACAACATGCCTAAGAAAAATTCACCGAATCTTTTGGCCGAATACCATCACCAACCAAGATCTGCTTACTCGGAGCAAGCAAGAGGACATGCACACCATCATAGCTGGCAGACGCTGGAGCTGGGTTGGCCATGTCCTCAGAAGAGACCCCGATGCCATCACAAGAACAGCTATGCTTAGGACCCCTGAAGGAAAACGAAAGAGAGGCCGACCAAAAACAACCTGGCGGAGGACTGTGGAGGTTGAGATGCAAAGAATGAACCAGAGTTGGGGCACTGTACGAAGGATGGCCGCCGACCGAGCAAAGTGGAATCAATTTGTTGTTGCCCTACAAGACGCCACTAGGCGTAAGGGAAACTGACTGCTCTGACGGTCGGCGGCTAAGGATCAAAGAAGAAGAAGAAGAAGAATGTTAGTGGATAACTATTTAAACATGTCTATGTTATTAGATTTGAACATGTCTATGTTAGTGGATAACTATTTGAACGTGTCTATGTTAGTGAATAACTATTAAAACATGTCTATGTTAGTGGATAACTATTTGAACATGTCTATGTTAGTGAATAACTATTTGAACAGGTCTATGTTAGTGGATAAATATTTGAACAGGTCTATGTTAGGGGATAACTATTTGAACATGTCTATGTTAGTGGATAACTATTTGAACATGTCTATATTAGTGGATAACTATTTGAACATGTCTATGTTAATGGATAACTATTTGAACATGTCTATGTTAGTGGATAACTATTTGAACATGTCTATGTTAGTGGATAACTATTTGAACATGTCTATGTTAGTGGATAACTGGTTGCACATTTCTATATTTGAAGTTAACTGGTTGCACATTTCTATCTTAGCAGATAACTGGTTGAACATGTTTATATTGAAAGCAATACTTATTCCTTGAAATGCTTCTTAAATGATAGCAGTTATTCATGAATGATGAACCTGGACTATTCAAGACATTATTGTATACATAATACTTACTTACTTAGTCGTTCCTCTTCTATCGTTAGGTGTAGAGGTTTGGAAGAGAGAGCGCCATATTATCCTATTGGCTGTCTTCCTCCTGGCCTGGTTCCATTCTAGTCCTTAATGCTACAAAATACATACGAGGAAGTGAACCTATGTCTGTGAGGCTAATTACATCCTCATTGACTCTTGAAATCATCCACACACTTTCAGGGATTCCCTCTGTGGTGAAACTTGTTGAGAGCCTTGCATTGCACATTAAGCTTGGAGACGTCACTTGAGCCCCAGGCGTAATTCTTTGACTTAGTTGACTGCATGCAGAATGATCTAACTGTGGACCCAGTGATAGGCAGGGGAAGCTGAGAAGTGGCTCTGTGCAGGATGTGACAATTCCTTGGGAGAGCCCAGAACCAGCGTACAGTATTTTAGCTCTGCATAGTTGGAGAGCCCCCTTGGATGGCGCGGAATTCACAGTATGCCACACACTTCTTACTCCCAGCTTTGGACCAGATGTGACGATCCTTTAAATGCAAGCCAAGCTGGAGAAACTGGAGCTCATGACTTCAACTCAACATGTTTCGGAATGTCAGAAAAGTCACAGTAAAAGCCTAGATCTACAGTGTAGATAATACCAAGGAGTCTTTAATTTGGTATTGACTGCTAAAGTGCGAGAAGCTCAGCTGCCCTAGTTAAACAAGAACTACAACAAGTCCTCGGTCCTTCAGAGATTGTCTAATTTTGTCCTCCCAGCGGACTCTGGGTCGTCCTGGAGGTCTATATCCCTCGCTCTTAGTATCCCATACTTGTCGTGGTAGCCGATCATATACCAAAACATAATACCATATATTCTTTTATGAATTTTCCCATGCCAGATAAAGATGTATAGACTACTGTCGTAGTCTTTATATTTGATAAAAATTCGTTGGGCCAAAGAATTAAGTGTTGTATTATGTTTTAATTCACGTTATAAAACTGTAAATATTCACTTTAAATACTCATTGATTATTACGTTACATTCTTGCCTTCTGTTCCAGATCAATTTTGTGATCTTCATAAACACAGTACGCATGCTGTTTACCAAGCTGAAAGCACCCAACTGCCAGGAGACAACAATGTATAGATACAGGTCAGAGAACTTAGAAGTGTTTGGAACAGCTGCAGTCGTGGCTCTGTGCTCCACAGAGGGCAATCATGATGATGATAATGGCTATGAAATATCTAACTGTTAAAAGTTCATGATACATGTCAACTAATGAAATTTTTAGATTTTCATTATTACAACAGCGACGTGGCCGATTATTAAGTACTTGTTATCAGCGAGAAATGAGTTTACTCGATTATATTACCAGCAGACCTAAAATTGTTTTATATTTGGACATGCGCCCTAATACAACCGACTAGACTGAACGGGACGTGCTTCGACAAAAAAAGGCAAAATTTTATTTAAAAAAAAAAAAAAGAGTGTACTGAATGAGTGATTGCCATTGCTTAGAAAAAAGAAGAAAAAAAACAAACAAACCAACAATTGTATGGGAGTTAAGAAGGTGTATATTTCTGGTGTATTTTTTTAAAGACGGTAGTCTCCCTTCACAAGTTCATAAATCATTACCAGTAATTGCCTATTACTTGTCTGTGATAAATTATAATTATGTTGCCTGTGTATATTATTTGTATCTACATGTGATACATTTGCAAACGTTTGTCGTTCATACCTGCGTGAATGAATGTGTTTATTTGAATGAATGTGTTTATTCTGTACTTGTGACTCAGCAGTAAATGAAGAGAAAAAAATCAGAGGCATGTGAGTCGTGAAGAAATAAAGAAATAAGTAAACGAAAACACACGCAAGTCAGACAAGACATATTGAAAAACAGAAAGAAAGAAATAACATATAATTTAGGAAGTAATAGGCACTCAAGGGATTCAGTCAAGGTACATCAGAATAGAAACCCCGCCTTGCTTCAAGAATGACCATTGTCACGTCATACACCCATTTAATCGTTTCAACATTAGTGCATCATTTGGGGTAGACGCTGTCCCGAGAATAATACTAACTATGGAATGTAAGATCTGAACGGCGCAGGCATGTTTATAGACTATAACTTTCCAATTCACAACTTTGGGCCCAATAACACCAATGACGGACGTTGTAATACTATGTCCAACAGATAATAGAAGAACATGACAGATAGTAGCACTGCAGCATTTTGTGTGAACTTGGATCGAATTCCCAGAGTGCTTATTACTTCTGTTACTTTACTGTTGCCTAGTGACTTGTGACTGTACACGTTATCTGAGAGCCTACTTCTCTTGTCATTATCAAATAAGCTTGTGACTGTACACGTTATCTGAGAGCCTACTTCTCTTGTCACATTATCAAAATAGCTTGCAGTGTTACAACTCTGTCATGTGTAGTTCGGGGGGGGGGGGGGGGGGGGGGGGGGGGGGGGGGGGGGGTGTGGGGGTGGGTGGGGGGGGGGGGGAGGGGGGGGGGGGTGGGGAGCGGGGGGGGGGGGGTGGGGGGGAGGGGGGGGGGGATGGTGGGGGGGGCGTGGGGGGGGGGGGGGTAGGTCTTTGATGAGACAAAGAAAGAATAGGGCTAATCTTGCCTTCTCAGGCATGTCGTACAAGGCTACTTTAAAGAGGTTGGGCATGGGATTGGCAACCCTAGCATGTAATACAAATTGCTGCAGAAATAAACACTGCAAGAGTATGGTAATACTTTGAACAGGCTTCCTTAAAGCGGGAAGGGGGGGGGGGCGGTGGGTGAAGCAGCTTTGGTAGCTCCATGCTTCAAGGGAGTGATAAGGACAATGGTGATCATTTAATAATGATGATGATGATTTTGATAATGATAATAATGATGGTGATGATAATGATGGTGATGATAATGATGGTGATGATAATGATGGTGATGATAATGATGATTGTTATTATGATGATTATACTAATAATGATGATGATAAGGAGGACAAGCACACTTCTATATGGCAGCGAGACATGGACAACCTATGCTAAGGAAGAATGAAGGCTCAATACCTTCCATCTACGGTGTCTAAGCCACATCCTCGACATTTCGTGGAAAGATAAAGTGACAAATGTTGAGGTGTTGTCACGTGCTTGCCTTTAAAGCATGTATCCACTGCTTGGACAGCGCAGACTAGGATGATTTGACCATCTCCGCCGCATGCAAGATGGTCGCATCCCGAAAGATATCTTCTACGGACAGCTGGCCGATGGCAGTAGAACAGTTGGACGACCGCAGCTGAGGTAGAAAGATTGCGCACGAGAGACATGAGAGCACTGGACATAAATCCAGCAACCTTGAGAATGAAGTTGCCGATCGCACCAAGTGACGCTGCACTCTACAGCGCCACCTCAAACTGAGCGATAATAAGCTCTCACTGCAAGCAGAAGAGAGGAGAAAGCATCAAAAGGAGCACCAGGAAAGTAACAGCTGAGGCATGTCACCTCAAGGGCGCATTCTCATAGTCAGTTATGACTGAAGGGGCTATTATGACTGAAGGGGCTATTATTATTACATTATTATAAGCTGTCCATCAAACAGCTCCTGTATATTTCTCTGACACTTTCAGAAAGCTGGCCAAGTCCACGTTAATCCTGATACCGCTGTTTGCAGTTTATTACATTATCTTTATGCTGTTGCCTGATGACTTGAACCCTGAGGTTGACCTCTTCAAGGCCTACGTGGAGATGTTGTTCAACTCATTCCAGGTTCGATATCTGTAAACAATTACTTGCCCCAGAACCGTATCTGGATGTAGGCTTATCGTCTTAAGAAAATGCAATTTTTGAGTTACCGCCGACTGGCTAACTGTTAGAGCGCTTTCCTCTCACGGCACAGTTATCCTGTTCCGGGATCAAAAACGGGCAGCTTCACGATCCAGTCTAACCAGCTGTAAATGGGTAGCTGACTGTGCTCTTAAGTTATGGAAAACAAAGGCGGCGAGGGAGGGAACTGGCCATTCCACATCATAAAGCTGAACCTAGATTAGTGTAGTCTCTAACACTTCACTCGCATGCAGCTACCTTTACAGTTAAGTCTTGAACACACTGGTTTAAAGCAAAGAGTGTATTATATAACACATTTTTTAATGATTGGTGGTAAAATGTTTTGAAGAAGCCTGGACCAAACAAATGAAGCCAAAAATAATTAAGCTATCTGAGATATTATATTTTTGAAGAGAGAACCTATAGAAAGCAGGGATTGTATCAAGAGTACAAAATAGCTTAGTTTACACACACACACACACAAAACACAAAAGATTGTTGTCCTCCAGGTTTCAGAGACATACAGTGAGGTAGCCTTAGCATTTGTGCTGCAGATTCGTATTTTCATATTGAAATGATTTCTTGTCATTGAACTTTGACAACGAAAACGAGCCTTTGGATAACTCCCTTGAAGCAGGGACATTAACTCG
This sequence comes from Oreohelix idahoensis, assembly GCA_024509875.1. Lineage (NCBI taxonomy): Eukaryota > Metazoa > Mollusca > Gastropoda > Stylommatophora > Oreohelicidae > Oreohelix > Oreohelix idahoensis. The sequence continues at coordinate 279,863 of JAMPIV010018802.1, forward strand.
GCACTTGAAGTATGAACCTAATGTGAGCTTGGAAGAGGGGGACTAAGAGTGACAATCGTGAACTCAGAAAATGCAAGAAATACTTGTTTATAAGAAAGGACTAGGAATGCTAAAGAAGTTGCTAAAACCATCAAAAAAGTAATAAAGTAAATTTTATATAGATTTGTTTTATTTGTCTCTAGTTTAGTGATTTTATTGTGATTATTAGATTTGTAAATTTTATTTCCTGGTATATTATGTACATTTAAAAACTTTTGTGTGTGTTTGCTCGTTACAGGGATTCCTTGTTGCTCTACTGCTTTGCTTTCTTAACCATGAGGTAATAACTTTTTGTTTACAACATATAAGTATTAATACAGTTGTGGCGGGCGAGATGGAAGTTAGATAAAAATATAGTTCCCAGAAATGGAGCAGAGAGCTGGTGAACTAGTGATAAGGATGACACAGGACAAGTCAGGTAGTTAACTGCACAGTTCTAGATGGTAGATGTAGAAGAGAGCTGTGAAGTACGTCACCTTCTCGCTAGAACTGTCCTATGCTCCAAGGGTGTCTCTATTAATAGTTGGTGTGAAAGGCGCTGGTTTATTATCCTCCACCGATTAAAAATATTAAATAATTTTGAATTCCACATATGAAAAAAAATTTATGTAACTGGAAGTTTAACAAAATCAGTCAACTGCAATTTATAAAAATATATCACACAGAGAATTAGTTACACCTGAGTTTTAGCTCGTAGTCACATTGCTGTGTAGTCGTAAAGACTGGTGTACCTATATTCCTTTTGTGTATTATTTTTAGATGTTTGTGTTTATTGTGTGATTTCATGCAGTAATACTTTTGAGATCTGAACCAAACTACAAATGATAATTAGACATCAGACAAATGGACACCAAACAAACACGAACCACAAAATAATCATCTGAAAATATTACATAAGACAGACTGATACATTAACCACCATGGCAAGAGACGGTGAAGTACTTTGACGTAGGCTTTCTGTAAACAAACAAGTTGCCATGGTAGCCCATTGCTCATTACAGAGCTTAAAATGAGAATGAATTACATGAATAATATCGTGTCAGTCATATCCCTACACCCTCCCTCCCACCATACTCAAAACTCTATTAACGTCATCGAATATCTTCTTTCCAGTGTCTTCCCTATTCTTCTTAAATATATCTCATCTCGCTACTCTCATCTCTCTAACACTCATCTCTCTAACACTCATCTCTCTAACACTCATCTCTCTAACAGTCATCTCTCTAATAGTCATCTCTCTAACAGTCATCTCTCTAACAGTCGTCTCTCTAACACTCATCTCTCTAACAGTCATCTCTCTAACACTCATCTCTCTAACAGTCATCTCTCTAACAGTCATCTCTCTAACAGTCGTCTCTCTAACACTCATCTCTCTAACAGTCATCTCTCTAACACTCATCTCTCTAACAGTCATCTCTCTAACAGTCATCTCTCTAACAGTCGTCTCTCTAACACTCATCTCTCTAACAGTCATCTCTCTAACACTCATCTCTCTAACACTCATCTCTCTAACAGTCATCTCTCTAACACTCATCACTCTTACACTCATCTCTCTAACACTCATCTCTCTAACAGTCATCTCTCTAACACTCATCACTCTAACACTCATCTCTCTAACAGTCATCTCTCTAACAGTCATCTCTCTAACACTCATCTCTCTAACAGTCATCTCTCTAACACTCATCACTTTAACACTCATCTCTCTAACAGTCATCTCTCTAACAGTCATCTCTCTAACACTCATCTCTCTTACAGTCATCTCTCTAACACTCATCTCTCTAACACTCATCTCTCTAACAGTCATCTCTCTAACACTCATCACTCTAACAGTCATCTCTCTAACACTCATCTCGCCACACTCATCTCTCTAACAGTCATCTCTCTAACACTCATCTCTCTAACACTCATCTCTCTAACAATCATCTCTCTAACACTCATCTCTCTAACACTCATCTCTCTAACAGTCATCTCTTTAACACTCATCACTCTAACAGTCATCTCTCTAACACTCATCTCTCTAACACTCATCTCTCTAACACTCATCTCTCTAACACTCATCTCTCTAACACTCATCTCTCTAACAATCATCTCTCTAACACTCATCTCTCTAACACTCATCTCTCTAACACTCATCTCTCTAACAATCATCTCTCTAACACTCATCTCTCTAACAGTCATCTCTTTAACACTCATCACTCTAACAGTCATCACTCTAACACTCGTCTCTCTAACACTCGTCTCTCTAACACCCATCTCGTCTTCTTGGTATGGTTTCGTTTTAAGGACTATCTTCTTTGCAGTTACTCCATAAGTGTTCCGATCTCCTTCATTAGGTCACACCAGGAGGATCTCAGCACAGTGCACAAACTCCGTAGCACCGGCGAGAATCCAATTGTGTGTATATAGGATTCACACATTCTATAAATATGTTTGTGGTGGGTAGGTTTCTAATTTTTAAATTTTGCCAGCGCAGCGGCCTGATAGGCCTACTCTGAACGATTTCCAACTGCCGTGGGATTTTTAACGTGCGCAGCTTGCACACGGGACCTCCTATTTTTTTCGCCCGTATCAGAGAAGGCCAGGCATCCGATCTCACTACCAAGGAAACAGGAAAGGGGGGGGGGGGGAGAGGAGAGCATGACATCATTCCATAAATTATATTCCCACAACTGGGAATCGAACCCGGTACCTTTAGAATTCGAGGCGGACGACATACCTCTTAGCCACTCCTACCACTCACGTCTCCTTAATCTTCCAAAAATAATTTCTACCTCTTAGTCTAAATAAACTAAGCGGCATCCATTCATACCACAGCTAAATCTATTTTCACACCTACTAAGTAAACTAACCATAACGATTCACAACTGTGCACCTACCATCAAACTATTCTCACATCTACTTAGTCAACGAACCAGCATTTATTCACAATATTATGTCCACCATTAAATCTATTCACACCTCATTAACCTATATTTCTCTGATGTTCATAACAACTAACCCACCTTTTTCCCGCACTCTAATTTCATTTCACAGTCTTAACTGATTGTTCAGATAGTTAGTTTATATTTTCTTATCATTAACTAGATTATAAACTATATTAAATGTACACACTGTGTAAAACACTCACGTTTAGAGTATAGATTTCGTTAAGAGAATCTGTCTTTTTTTGTTTTTAGTTCTAATACTTTCATATTTATTTAGTCCTTGTTTATACATCCCTTCGCGGAATTCTGGTAATTCACATCAGTAATTATCTTAAGCTGAAACACTGCATCTTATTTTAAAGACGAAATAGATACGCTTTAAGTAAAGGAATGTAGAGGTTTTTGAGATTTTGAAAATAATATTCAGGTAGAACAAGAAGGGAAATTTACAAGAGTGCAAAAATTATAGAGGAATAATGTTACTATCAGTGCCAGGACAAGTTTTAAACAGGATTATCCTTGAGAGATTAAAAGAGTCCATAGACAAAAAACTGAGAGATGAACAAGCAGGTTTTCGACAAAACAGATCATGTACAGACCAGATAGCCACTTTGAGAATAATAGTTGAACAAAGTCTGGAATGGAATTCACCACTATACATCGGATTTGTGGACTACGAAAAGGCATTTGACAGTGTAGACAGAGAATCACTTTGGAAATTGATGAGGCATTATGGAGTTCCCCTGAAGATGATTAATTTAATAAAGAAAACATAAGAAGACATGACATGCAGAGTTCTTCACGAAGGACAGCTTACAGAACCGTTTGGGATAAGAACAGGAGTGCGACGGGGATGCCTCTTGTCTCCATTTCTTTTCTTACTAGCAATAGACTGGGTTATGAGATCATCGACAACACACAACAGAAATGGAATCCAGTGGACTCTGACTAAGCAGTTTGATGATCTGGATTTTGCTGATGACTTGGCTCTTCTGTCCCATAACCGTAATCAGATGCAGAACAGATTGAAAACACTCGATGAGAGGTCACAGCAATTGGGTCTGAAAATACACAGGGAAAAGATAAAAATAATGAGAATAAATGCAGGTAATGATAACAAAGTTGAACTTGAAGAAACACCACTACAAAATGTAGAATCGTACACATATCTTGGCAGTAATATAGACAAAGTTGGAGGGACAGACAGCGATATCAAAATAAGAATACAAAAAGCAAGAGGAGCTTTCATTGCATTGGGAAATATATGGAGATCAAGAGAAATCGGATCCAACACGAAAATAAAAATCTTCAACTCAAATGTGAAGTCAGTCCTATTGTATGGCTCTGAGACATGGAGAACAACAAAGACAACAACCAAAAAGCTACATAAATGGGTGCTTGCGTAGAATAGAGGGATTAAAATTGTATGACAAGGTTACCAATGTGGAACTGAGGACAAGAACTAGACAAGTGCCAATGGAACAAGAGATGAGAAGAAGACGATGGCGATGGATTGGACACAAACTGAGGAGACCTGTTGATAGCATTACAAGGCAGTCCTTGTTCTGGAACCCCCAGGGCAAGAGAGGCAGAGGTAGACCAAGAAGCACATGGAGAAGAGAGCTGGAAACAGAGGTGAAAATGATGAGGAGAACGTGGAAAGAACTTGAGATGATGGCACGTGACAAGAGAACTTGGCATGTGTTTGTTGAAGGCCTATGCTGCTTTGGGAGTGGAGGGTTATGCAGAAGAAGTATAACACAGAAAATCAAAAGGTTTCAAAAATGTACAGAAAATTATCGCTAAAGAAAACAGATACTTAATAATACTATAGTGAGGTTATATTTGTATTTTATTAAACTAACATTAGAAATGAAGTCAGACAATAAGAACGTAGGCAGAACAATATTCATGTTTTTTATTCTTATTCTGAAATAAACCATGAGCTAAGGCAATAAAACAGTAATTGAACATTGTTGATAATTAACACATGCGCATGTTAATGGAAGCATAAGGTTACTGATTAATGCTGTCATTTTAAAATCTGACATAATTAGCACACGTGTGTTTCTACGTGTCATTATCTGTAGGCTTTGTGTGCAAAGAAAATAACATCGCGCCAAAAATTGAAAATTGTGGATGTTAAATATTGAAGCCCTGTAATAAACCCATCAAACGAGACACGTATGTCCTTGACTGCTCTAAAAGCGATAATTAGAAGTCCAGGCATATTACATTGTGAATTTTGACATGTAATTCAAAAGGCAGCACGGACATCAAGCTCACGTTCAGGGGCAAATCACTGCTTTTAAAGAGCATGAGTTAAACACAGTTATGTCCCTTAATAATGTCTTGTTAATTACTCTTTAGCATAGATGTTTTTATTAGACCCGTTTAGGGGCCGTTCACAAATTGCGTAACGCAAAGAAAAAAGGGGGGAGGGAGGTTGCCGAAATGTTACGCTTTGTTACAAGGAGGTGGGGGATGTGTTCTTAAACTTTGTTACATAACGCAGGAAAAGTCCATTTATAATTCATAAAAAACAGGCTCTACAAAGTGTCTGCTATTTCTACTAACAGGCATCTTTCGACCCCATGGGAAGAAAGGAAGAGATAACTTTTGAGAGACAGCCATATGGTAACATTTTAGGATTGCGTCTTTACAATTGTCAATGCACAGTTAAAGTTCACTGCAAGTGACTGGCCTGTTAGTTAGGTATTTGTTGCGTTGTGAATTTAGATATTTAGATAATCGTAGTAAGTGTAGTTTTAATTTAGCCAAGTAAAGTCCAGAGGTACAACGCCAACAGTGAAACTGCAAATAAATGAACCACTCTCGTTGACAGACTGTATTTTTACAAGACGTCATTGTTTAATGCGGTGGCGTTCCGTTCAATAAAAGCACCGTATGAGCACAACAAGGATTCACACAAGTGAACACGCCGTAGTGCGCAAAAAAAGATGCAACGCTGCTGTATGACAGGTGGTTATGTTGAACTAATTGCTGAGACAGATAGTTAGGCCTAATTACTACGCAAGTGCAAATAAGCTGTTGTAAAGCTTTACCACCACAGAAAGGGGGTCGGTCGAGATTTGATGTAATTTTGAGAGGGAGGGGGGCAGGTTGTTACGCACACGTTACAGGGGGCGAGAAGGGTGGCTCAAAATATCAAAAATTTCGTTATGTAATTTATGAACGGCCCCTTAGTTCCCAGGGGTCTCTGAAGAGACAAAGAATGAATAAGGAGTACTGTGCCATCAAGCATGTCGTACATGGCGGCAAATGTGAGGTTGTACATGGGGCTGACAAACTACTACAGAAACCACTTCTGCAAGGGCATATGAAAATATGGTACAGGTATCTGGCAAAGGGAGCAGCTAAAATGGTGACTGTATGCTCCGTTAGGAGCGCACATGAAAATGATGAAGTAAGCTTTTATTTTTAAATCACGTGATAATATTAATTAATGTCCTCAGTTAACGTCATCAAGCCAAAATGAAAGGGATGTGATACCAGTGAAATTAATTACAGACTGATCCATATAATTATTTAGAGATTTTTAAATTTTATAGGTGCAGAATGAAATACGCACAAAATGGCGCCGCAGAAGTCTCGAGAGTACCGGTAGCAGAAGCACCGTAATGTTACGTCATTCATTCTTTCCCCGCTTCAGCTCTCACCGCAACATTCACTCTCAAGAGCATAATAAACAACAGAATAAAAATCACAATAGCAGTAAAAAGATGACCACGCACTTGAAGGCCATATCTGAGGAGCAACACTCACAATCGCATATTCCGGCGCTCCCACTAGACATTCGCAGAAACACATCTCAGAGCGCGCATCTAATCCCTGCAGACTGCAATGAGGTTGGGCAGCCTCTGGTTGTCAAAAGTCATCCGCTGCTGTCGTCGAAGTTCTTGGAGTCCGCGGCTGATATAAATCTGACAGATTTGTCTTGCCAACCTTTAGTTATCTGCAACAAAAGCTACGAGGATCCTGACGAGGCGCTTTCGTGTTGTGACTTACATGATACGAGCTCAATGTGGTTATCTTTTACCCAGAACAACATTTGCAGCGAACCCAAGACGTGCGCGGTACTGTCTATTAATGACGTTCAGCCGTCATCACTGGAAGCAGACGCTAACTCGCTTAACGAGAATAGTCCATCCGTTGTGGAGGAGAAAGAAAGCGATAATAGCTCAGGTACAACAGTCATAAAAGACTTCTTCAGTAACGTCCACAGAAAGAAGAATGGTAGCAATGGATTTGTGTCTCCCAAAGGTCACTGATCACAGCTAACATGTGACAGTGGTGGCTGACAATGATGTCATGTTGCTGTAAGGGGAGTTAATTCAGTGTTATATTATTGTCTTACTTGTGTATTACAGACATTTGTTGGATGTTGAGTGCCTGAAAGTGAAGACTGTGTGTTTGGACATTTGTAGAATGTCTAATGTTGGAAAGTGAAGAGTATTTGTGTGTAAAATATTTGTAGAATACCTCGTGTTTTTAGTGCGTGAGACTTCTGTAAGACGTCTAATGCCAGAAAGTGATGAGTGTCAGTGGGACATTTGTAGAATGTCTAGTGTTGGAAAGCGAAGAGTATTTGTGTGTGAGGCATCTGTAAGACGTCTAATGTGAAGAGTATTTATGTGTGGGACATATTTAGAACGTCTAAAGCCAGAAAGTGAAGAGTATTTGTGCATGAGACATTAATAGAACGTGAAGTGACAGAAAGTGGAGAGTATTTATGTGGGACATTTGTTGAACGTTCTCAAGTTCGGGATGGAAATTATCCGAGAGGATTAGGCATCTGATCTCACTACCCAGGAGACCAGGGGAGAGTATGACATCATTAGGACCACTGTTTCTGAAAAGAAATTTTCATAAATTATATTCCCTCAACTAGGAATCGAACCCGGTACCTCTAGAATTCGAGGCAGACGCCATACATCTTAGCCACTCCGACGACCCATGGCTGTCAGAAGCCTCATTAACCAGGGAAGCTATTTCATCGGACTCTCAATCCATGCATCATACTGACCTCAACCCTTCAGGGGCCGGTATGGATCCACTGTCTTGGTCACGCAAGAGTTCGCGGTACTGAGACAACTAACAGAATAGCATTGAGAGCACTAATAGTGGGGACACTGAATATGGATAAGGGGAGATAATAAGAACAAATAAATATGGCCAGTTAGATATCGACATTGCAGTCTATTAACGAATACGGATGCTGGAATGTTGCATCAAACGTAAAGCTAGCATAGATGGACGTATAGGAGGATGGGTCAGGCGTGTATACACCCAGCTAACTACAAGGACAATCAGCGTTCATATTTCGATATTTGCTGAGGAAGAATGGGTACAATACCAGAGACTGAAGAATATTTGGGTGCTAGACTCTTGTGTTACGTCAAGTACCAAGACTTTGAAGAATATTTGTGGGGTGGACATTTGTGTAACGTCAAGTATGAAGACATTGAAGAATATTTGTGTGGTGGACATGTGTGTAACGTCAAGTGCCTAGACATTGAAGAATATTTGTGTGGTGGACATGTGTGTATTGTCAAGTGTCAAGACATTGAAGAATATTTGTGTGGTGGACATGTGTGTAACGTTAAGTGACAAGACATTGAAGAATATTTGTGTAGTGGATATGTATGTAACGTCAAGTGTCAAGACATAGAAGAATATTTGTGTGATGGACGTGTGTAACGTCAAGTACCAAGACAGTGAAGAATATGTGTGTGGTGGACATTTGTTTAACGTCAAGTGTCAAGACATTGAAGAATATTTTGTGGGGAACATTTGTGCAACATCAAGTACCAAGACATTGAAGAATATTTGGGTGCTGGACATTTATGGGGCATCTAGGGCTGGAACTTCAAGAGTGTTTGTGTGTGGGTCATTTTTAGGACGTCGGGTTGTGCTGGAAATAGAAGAGTAAGTGAATGTAAAACAATTGTAGTTAATCGTGCGCTGACAAGTGAAGATTATTTTTGTGTAGCACAGTTTTAGTACGTCAAGTTCCAGAAATAAAAAGTATGAATGTATGTGCATTAGTAGGGAAAAAGAAAAATGTTTCTACCTCTGCAGCGATGTTTCTCATATTCACCCTCTTTTATCCCTGACATTTTCATATGTGTAGCCGAAAACATTACTTTTATCATCGTCATAATATGTCGCCATCATCTGTTAACTATTCCTGTATTAGAGGTAATCAAGACTGTAATGGTTGTGAAGTTCGCATTTACCTTTCACAGTTTACTACTCATTAATAATTAACATTATTATGTGGTTTATTTTTATTCACCATTAGTAATAAAATAAATTTATGCCTAAATCGTGAATAAAGTATTCCAGAATGAAGAAAACATGCAGAAAAAGAAAACTGAAAAGCAACAAAAAATTCACAAAAATTATGGATTTTCGACGAACTCTGCTGTTCCTCTTCTCAGCTAGCAACAGCTAAATTATAATTAAGAAATATGCTGCTCTGTATCTCTTCTTATTCTTGTAACTTTAGCCGCTGACTTACAAAGTAATCAATGGCTTTCGTGCCTAGTGGCGTCTTGTAAGGCAGCAACAGACTCTCCACTTTGCTCTGTATGTGGTATCTTTCGTGAGGAGTCTCAACTCTGGATCATGCTTGTTCTCTCAGCCTCCACAGTTGTTTTTGGTCGGCCTCTTTTTTGCCTTCCTTCTGGGGCCATTAGCATAGTAGTTCTGGTGATGGTGTCGAGATCTCTTCTGAGTACATGACCAACCCACGTCTGGCATCTTCCAGCTATGATGATGTGGACATAGTATCCATAGTTCACGTTTAAAGGGGGAAAAAAACCTGAGGAAATACTCAACAGAGCTAAAGATGTGCAGCTCTTTTACTATCACCAGCACTGTTTTTGGATACCTGACGCAATAATAGATGTAGTAACTAATACGGTAAATGTTTCAATTTTATGGGATCAAATAAAAACTGTTTTGGAAAAAGACTACTTCATATGCTGTGTTATGTTTCAGCCAACAAAGAATGTTGCCTTATCTTCCATTATCTGATTGTCTCTCGTACAACTGTTGCACTTAGATGATTCAGCACCTGACGTTACCTATACCATGGTCATTATAACATCAGTGATGTTATAATGAGCATAAGTAACGCCTAACTTCTAGGGAACAAGAAGAGTGCGAAGGCCAAAGGAATACTGGAAAATAATAGTGGGAGAGGAAACTAAAACAATCTGAATCTTATGATCAGAGCTAAACAAAATTGTTCAAAGTAGAATTCGGTACCAAGCACCAGTAACTGCCACAATTTGTCCCGCACGAAATGAAGAGTTGTGAAAAACACACGATAAAGATCTCACAATCATCATTTTTTTTAAATAAACACGCGATAAAGATCTGAAATAATCATTTTTAGTGATGACCACACGATAAAGATCTGAAATCATCATTTTTTTTTTATGAACATACGATAAAGACCTTAAATCATCATTTTTTGTGATGAACACAAGATAAAGACATGAAATCATCATTTTTTTGTGATGAACGCGATAAAGGCCTTAGATTATCATTTTTTTTTCCACAAACACACGATACAGACCTGGAATAATCAATTTTTGTGATGAACACACGAGAAAGGCCTTCAATCATAATTGTTTGTGATTGTCGTGAATTGGATCTGTCTTACAACACGTTTTTCTAAATCTGACCATACCGCACGCCATAGTTGGTGAACTCTCTGATACTAGAACCAATCAAAACGTACCTTTATTATCATTGTTGTAGAAAACTGACTATGCTTAAAAACTAGGCCTATTTTGTGTAAACGATGGGACAATAATATTTAATTTCATAAAAACTAAAGAAGTACCACTGGAAAGGATTATGTAATTCATCAATTGGGAATGTTACTTTAGAGGTAGGTGTAAACACTTTATCGAATAAGATCCTAGTAAGATAGAATTATCGAATAAATGAGCTGTGTTACTTCAGGATAAGTCAAACTTAGCTAGTTAAAGCATGCATACATTTAAATGCATTGGGCAAACTAATTAATTTATAGATAGATTAATACAAAATAATCCACAGTTTAATTCCATCTTTAAATGACAAAAATCGTCCCATAAATAAGGAAGATAATTGGAAAACAAATTTTTACACATTGAACAGAGAGCAAAAAGTTGTTTCATTTTGGGAAATTATTACGCCTTTTCTGACCCTGCCACCTCTGACGGCGGAAGTGTAAGAATAAAAGGCCTTGCCATTTGGCTATTTGACGCCATTACCCAAAAGTCAAACCAGGCTGTCTTTAAAAGAAGCGGTAACCATTGATCATATTTGCCTTTGCCAACCGCATCTGTTGCGCAGACCAGAGAAGCCATTAACAGCCTGTGTGTGTTTACCTGAGAGTGTTGTCCTACAATCGTTTGATCCTGTAAAACGTTGTATACTGCAAAGGACTCGAATTATCTGAAATTTCACCTCGTTATGGACTTTGAAGTGCAAATGCTCAGGATGATCTTGTCCTTCTGCCTGAAAAGTCACCGAGTTGTTCGACCACGGCAGACGAGTGTGGATTTTTTCTGGATATCCAGTTAAGTGGCCTTTTATAGCCACTGAACAGTGTATTCAAATAAAATATATATCACCATACAAGAAACATAAAAATATCTATATAACAGTTCAGCTTATGATGCATTTTAAGACCTTATGACTCCATCCTATCTACACAGTCAACAACAGTGACATTGTAGTGAAATATAAAAATTATTCTTCAGTATAGAAGATAACAGAGACTTTAGTAATAGATTGTGTTTTGATAATTGAAGTTTCTATATTTATTGATTTTATATAATGTAAATATCTTTTGAATTATCATAACCGAAAAGAGAACCGGTTTATGATTATTAAATTGTAAATATGTACCTTCAGACTTGTTTGAGATTACTAGCATTAAGTTCGAGTTCTGTTGGATGCATATTTAGTTGGATAGATTAAAAGATAATTAAATACCCCTAGATAAACTTGTCAACATAACAACACATAGTACCAATGGTGAATCTACGAAAGGAGCAAATAGATCTTCAGGACATATCTTTCAAACACCTGAGATTTGTACAGCTGATTCTAACCTTTGATGTCAATACACCCTATTTCTTTTTAGAAAAGGGGGGTATTACTTGTAAGACCAGACTCTTACCTGGCACTATCCTGGTATCATCTGATACATCTTTTTGTCCAGGATATCTTTCATTTTATAACATCACACACCTTCGTGACAGTGATGAACACACGATAAAGACCTGAAATCATCATTTTTTGTGATGAACACACGAGAAAGGCCTTAAATCATGATTTTTTCTGATAAGCGCACGATTAACACCTGAAATCATCATTTTTTTGTGATGAAAGCATGATAAAGATCTGAAATCAACATTCTTTTATGAACACACGATAAGGACCTTAAATAATCATTTTTTGGTAATGACCACACGATAGACCTGAAATCATAATTTTTGTGTGTGATAAACACGCGATAAAGACCTGAAATCATCATTCTTTGTGATGAATACACGATAAAGACATGAAATCATCAATTTTTGCGATGAACACGCGATAAAGGCCTTAGATTATCATTAATTTTTATGAACACACGATAAAGACCTGAAATCATCAATGTTTGTAATTAACACACAATAAAGACCTGAAATCATCATTTTTTGTGATGAAGAAACGATAAAGACCTTAAATCATCATTTTTTGTGATAAACACACGATAAAGATTACTCACCTCTCAGTTCCTAGTAAACTATTAGACAGGATAATTATTCTGAGAATTTCAAAAGCAGTAGACCTGTCGCGAGAGGTTCAGATGTTATTAAAATATATGATATCCCAGACAAAAAGATGTATCAAAGGATACAAGTATAGCGCCAGATAAGAGACTGGACTTATAAGAAATACCCCTTTCTCTGAAAAGAGTAAGTGTGTATCGACAATCAAGGTAGGGTCAAGCTGTATAAACTTTCAAGTATGATGATAGTGAATGTAACTTAAGGTCTAGGTGCTACCTCTCCAGATCCCACCCTGAATAATGGTTATTAAATTTATTGTTATTGTATTATGGCTAATTGTCTAGAGGATTAATTAATTTACTAGATAAGTAATATACATACAAACAGAACCTAACTTAACTTGACTAATTAAGTAAGAATGAGTGTAAATATTTACAATTTATTGATCCTATACCGTTTCTCTTTTCGGTTAGGAAAATGATAATAAAATTCAAATGCTTTTTACAAAATAGAAATAAATAAGTAAGAACTTTTCATTTCCATAATAGTTAAGGAGGATAGTTATATTTAAAATGTCAATTATGTTATTCATATATATTTATATATAGTTGTTATTTTCACTGGACTGTAAAGTTGGTAGAAGTTCAGTAAATCCTTCATTAGTCATCATTCAATTGTTTCTTTGATGTGTGGTTTAGTTCTTAACAAAAAAAGGCTGGATGTGCCGAACAGTGGAGTTATGTGTCCACCTATCTTGTATCGTTTGAAGCACACAGTGTTTGGATCTCCAGGCTGGGAAACAATCCGGTGACTCGCTCTAAATATATTGAGAACGTCTCGCACCAATAGAGTTCCTCGGTATTTCATGTCTCGAAGACTGATAGACATTTCAGGATAAAACCTGGAAAATACAAATAATCGCAAACCTTGTATGGTCCAGCACTATTTTATCCAAACACACACACACACACACACGCGCACGCACGCACGCACGCACGCACGCACACACACACACAATGCACGTTACAAACAAACTCAGACAATGTGCTAACAGTTGCACATAATACTTTGCTTCATTACCACCTACAGCCAGTTCGATGTGATTACATTTTCCTTATAAATCATAAGTTGATCCAATTGTCCATCATATGCTTCCTTACAATGATTTGGTTAAGTACAAATTATGAAGTTACACCTTGATTAATACATGTAAACAATTCCTGACATCCTTTCTTATGTTCCAGTACAGTGTGACGTTCCTTTACGAAATATTCCATCAAATACATTATTAAACTTACAGTCGTAGATTCTGCCATAATTCTCAATTATCCTACACATTCCCAATGCTGGCTTTCGTCCCTAAACGTTAACACATGCTTGCTTTCAAGCCGGCAGCACTCTCGTCCTGTAGTTTTTTTCTTAACACAGATAACACACTACCGAACACACAAGTGGATTATACACAGGAAAATTACATAATTATGTACATATATATATATATATATATATATATATATATATATATATATATATATATATATATATATATATATATATATATATATATATATATATACATTTCTCGTACCTTCAGGTAGTATACAATAGCTATAACAGGCTGTAAATGGGTATCTAGGTCTGCTACGTAGATACAGCTGCAAAATATTTGACAGCAAGCGTTTGCCGCTCTCTTCTGTTCAGTACTGTATTTTGAAAATATTGTGGCCTCAATTCAGCCCAAGTTCAAGGTCTTATATAGAGTCGCAACGTACCTCGCGGATGGTTGGGGCAAAAGCTGTGTTTAGGAATCCCAAAACAATGCGTCATTTTGCCTTCGCGTTCAATGTGCAGAAATTTTAAAATCTATTATCTTTCTTAATTGTGGATCGATTTTACTCATTTAAAGTTAGTATTATACTGGTAATTTATCTCTATCAGTCTAGCTAAAAATTTGTTTAGTTAGCAAAATGCATTTAAATCTATGCAGCCTTTAACTAACTATACTGGGGACCACCCTGATGTAGAAATATCAATTAAAACGATTTTTCTCTTAGAATAACACAGTATTTGATGAAGTCTTTACACATACCTCTTAAGTAATACCCCCGATGTTTAAAGTAGCTATAACTTTCGTTTAAATATCTTTAGTCTTTAAGAAATTAAATATCTTCGTATTTTCAGTTACACAAAATAGACCTCTATGTTAAGCATACAAGGTTTCCTTATACATACCAGAAAAAGGAGCGTTCTCATTGGCTGTTATATCGGTCCGTTGTATCCTATTATTTTGAGCGAAAATATGTCCGTGGTTATTCGAATTCGTGATGTGAAACAGACGTCATCTCACGACAAGACAATAAACTGAGGAAGGAACAAGCAGGATTCAGAAAGGACAGAAGATGAGGAGATCCTATATTCACCCTCAGGAACGTGTTAGAGCATCGCTCAGAATAGCAGAGACAACTATACATTAACTTTGTTAGTTTTGTAAAGGTTTTTGACAGCATACACAAGGACAACCTATAGAAAATATTCAGGGCATATGGATTTCCCAGCTGCATTGTTTATATCATCAAAAGCCTCTATGCTAACTTTACTGTAATGTTCGGCAAGCAAATCTAACGTTTGAGGTGAAAACAGAAGTTTGACAGCGATGCCCCTTAATAACCACTTTATCTTTAACGGCCATAGACTGGGTGATTCTCCAGACAATAGAGGACAGTCCAAGAGGAATAAGATGGACAACGGTCTGTAAACTGGAAGAACTGGAATATGCAGATGACATTGCACTACACGCACATTCACATCAATACATCCAGGAAAAAGCAGATAGACTAAAAAAAGTATAGCCAGCATGTGGGACTGAACATCAATCTAAAGTAGACAGAAGTCATGACTATTAATGTGGGCAAACCTGAGCCTATAACAATAAGGAACCACAATCTATAACAGACAGACACATTCATATACCTAGAATTCCTAGTAACACCAGACAAGCAAATAGATCAACGATATAGTAAATAAAGAAAGAATAGCCTTTGCTAGTCTAAATAACATTGAAAGTCCTCCCAGTACAACACAAACACAAAATTAAGATTACATGAGAGATGTGTACTTTCTGGTCTTCTCTATTGTGTGGACTGCTGGAGAGTAACAGAGAAGGAAATGTCGAAATTGTCCTCTTTCCACACAATCTACCTAAGGAAAATTCTCCGAATCTATTCCCCGAATATCATCACCAACCAAGAACTGCTTACTCGGAGCAACTAAGAGGACACGCACACTGTCGTAGAATTTTGATAGGTGATTAAGATAGATTCTGGTTCCGTCTGAATAGAACTGGAAAAGGTGGTAACTCAGTGAGAGATAAGGAAAAGAAATAGATTTTCACGAGTGAAATGGTGAAAAGGTAGAGTCTGTCCCTGGATTGAGAAGATACTCTAGTCCAGCCTATCTCTACGAATGAAATATGTTTATCAGACAGTTTACCTTTCTGTATATATTAACATATACACTATAACCAATCACATACACACACAGAGAAAAGTGACGACAACTTGACGCACAAACGTGATACTATATTAATGGAGTAGGGATATTGGGCCGAGCTGACCAACACAGGTAATTAAGTTGTATGTTAAGTTTATTTACCATAGAAAAACTTCACAAAATCTAGTATCAATAGCAGTAGAAAAAATCATAGGTTACAGAAATCATAAAGAAATAAACCCCATAAGTGCAATCCCTTCTGTTGAGACAAGATCTCACAAGAAGAAGTTAATTAACCCCAAAAGGTCAAAAGATTTGCGCTATGGTATAGAATTTGGCTATACTGTAAAGAACAGAGTTCCTGACTGATCTATTCTGAAAATAACAGTATTATCAAAACAAAAGAAAGGCAAAACAAAGTGAGTACAATGATTATACAATAGAAGAATTATTAATTCCTTCTTTCTCTCGCTTCAGACAACCTGTGGCCACGTTCATTCGCGCTTACCTAATTGTTGATTAACAACATCTGGAACATATCTCCATGGTACAAACAGCAAATCCAGTGTTGGGTTGTTTTGGCAAAATAAGCCCCAGCTCCTCAAAGTTTGATTAATCCGGTTGTTTGGGGAACGATTACTTTGTTACTGTTAATTGGGTCTGTTTATTTCACATCAACTAGTCCAGGTATGAAAATAATTACAAGATCTAGTGTTCACAGTGTCATTGCTTGTAATTCCAATACTTAAAGAGAATGTCAGGTATGTAAATCTCTCGGGATAAAAATCCTCGTCACACCACAGTGGTCGGTAGTTGGGAAATGTTAATGGTTGATAATTTCGCCACAGCGTGCTGAATGTATATCAAAATGGGAAAAGAAATCTGGATTGCTATAGGTCCAGTTACAATTATTCTTATAGTTTTTTGTTGGTACTCTCTCTCTTTCTGGGTAAAACAAAAGGACCGAACAGGTCAACCTCGAAGACCCGCTATTTGCATAAGAATGTTTTTTTCCGCCAATTGGACATACTTAGACCCGTTTTCTCAGATTTAGATTCAGGCCGCTGGTAGTTTTGGGTTGTGATCCGTACTGGATTTATAGGAAGAAAATACAAAACATTATATCACAATATCAGTATCTATCCTAACCCGCGTAAAGGTATGATTTATTATTATCCACTCGGTTATTAAATTTAATTAGAAACCACAAGAACTCCGCCTATATATATATGAAATTGGTCTTAATTCGCTAGCTCTTGCAATATATCACGCCTTGCCCGTATTTTTTGGGAAATCTGCGGTCGGTTTCAGAATAAAAGCTTTATTTCTCACTTATTCCGACCGCAGACTCTTCGCTAGCGAACGGACTTGCTTTTGATCTGGCGTCCCTCATTGTCGCTAATTAAGTTCTGAACAAACGGATGTGGCGGAAGGGGAGTAACTGTTGTTATCTCCCGTTTCCTCAGATTAATTCTCCCTGATTAATGTAACTACCGAAAGTACCTCGTTTGACTTATCGCCCTTGATTTTACCATTAGACGGACTCATTCTCTGATCTGTCACTATTCAACGATTGCCCAATCATTCGCGTAATAATAAAGTTAACGGCTCTGGACTAGCTAATAGGTCTGTTTGTAAACATTCCTAGTGTCTATAAGACATAGAGAAAAAGAAAATAGGCGTGGCTAAAATATGAGTTCGACAGACATCGAAGCGCATGCCTTCTGCATTAACAAAACGTGAATATTAATAAGCAAGCCAAGGTGGAAAACAGGTGGAAGCAAAAACGTGTTGATTCATGTAATATATTTACATAACTCTGTCACACACACCATCGTAGCTGGTAGATGCTGGAGTTGGGTTGACCACGTCCTCAGAAGAAACCCTGATACCATCACATGAACAGCTATGCTATGAACCCCTGAAGGAAAGCAAAAGAGAGGGCGACCAAAAACAACTTGGCGGAGAACTGTGAAGGCTGAGATGGAAAGAATGAACCAGAGCAGGGACACTGCACGACGGATGGCCGTCGACCGAGCACAGTGGAAGCAGTTTATTGCTACCCTACAAGACGCCACCAGGCGTGATGGCCACTGGCTGATTAGTCAATTAGTGGTTAAGGCTTAAGGAAAAAGAAGAAGAAGACATGATAAAGGCCTCAAATAAGTATTTCCTTTTTCACTCCTTAAGAAACATGGAACCACTACATCTGATGGTCTCCTTATAGGAAGCTTACGCCAAAACGTTCATGTGCACTTAAGTAATGGTTTCTTCTGTATTTTAATTTACAAGATGAACCCAGCCCAATGCCACAACATCATATGAGTTGCCTCTTACGACATGCCAGAAGAAACAATAGTCCTATTCTTTCTTTGTTTGTTCATTGGCGCCGTCAGGAACTATAATGCAGTGATAGAACTGATGTTTGTTCATTGGCGCCGTCAAGAACTATAATGCAGTGATAGAAATGTTGTTTGTTCATTGGCGCCGTCAGGAACTATAATGCAGTGATAGAAATGTTGTTTGTTCATTGGCGCCGTCAGGAACTATAATGCAGTGATAGAAATGATGTTTGTTCATTGGCGCCGTCAGGAACTATATTACAGTGATAGAAATGATGTTTGTTCATTGGCGCCGTCAGGAACTATAATTCAGTGACAGAACTGATGTTTGTTCATTGGCGCCGTCAGGAACTATAATGCAGTGGTAGAAATAATGTATGTTCATTGGCGCCGTCAGGAACTATAATGCAGTGATAGAACTGATGTTTGTTCATTGGCGTCGCCAGGAACTATAATGCAGTGATAGAAATGATGTTTGTTCATTGGCGCCGTCAGGAACTATATTACAGTGATAAAAATGATGTTTGTTCATTGGCGCCGTCAGGAACTATATTACAGTGATAGAAATGATGTATGTTCATTGGCGCCGTCAGGAACTATAATGCAGTGGTAGAAATAATGTTTGTTCATTGGCGCCGTCAGGAACTATAATGCAGTGATAGAACTGATGTTTATTCATTGGCGTCGCCAGGAACTATAATGCAGTGGTAGAACTGATGTTTGTTCATTGGCGCCGTCAGGAACTATAATGCAGTGATAGAAATGATGTTTGTTCATTGGCGCCGTCAGGAACTACAATGCAGTGATAGAACTGATGTTTGTTCATTGGCGCCGTCAAGAACTATAATGCAGTGATAGAACAGATGTTGGTTCATTGGCGCCGTCAAGAACTATAATGGAGTGATAGAACAGATGTTTGTTCATTGGCGCCGTCAGGAACTATAATGCAGTGATAGAACTGATGTTTGTTCATTGGCGCCGTCAGGAACTATAATGCAGTGATATAACAGATGTTTGTTCATTGGCGCCGTCAAGAACTATAATGCAGTGATAGAACAGATGTTGGTTCATTGGCGCCGTCGGTAACTATAATGCAGTGATAGAACTGATGTTTGTTCATTGGCGCCGTCAGGAACTATAATGCAGTGATAGAAATGATGTTTGTTCATTGGCGCCGTCAGGAACTATATTGCAGTGATAGAACAGATGTTTGTTCATTGACGCCGTCAGAACTATAATGCAGTGATAGAAATGATGTTTGTTCATTGGCGCCGTCAGAGCTATAATGCAGTGATAGAAATGATGTTTGTTCATTGGCGCCGTCAGGAACTATATTGCAGTGATAGAACAGATGTTTGTTCATTGGCGCAGTCAGAACCATAATGCAGTGATAGAAATGATGTTCGTTCATTGGCGCCATCAGGAACTATAATGCAGTGATAGAAATGATGTTTCTGACAAGAGCGAGAGGACACATGTCATTGCAAAGAAATCAAACAAGCTAATAATAGATTAAGTGCAACAAAATGTGAATACTAAGAATTCACATAAACAAACATTAGAGTACAAAAAAATGAGATTCCTAAGAAATCACATCAACAAATATTAGAGTATAACAAAATATTATTGCTAAGAAATCACATAGACAAACATTAGAGTATAACAAAATGTGATTGCTAAGAAATCACATTAAACAAATTTTAAAGAATAACAAAATGTGATTGCTATGAAATCACATAAACAAATTTGTAAGTGCAGCTATATTAGGAAACAACTGCGATGAATATTAAACACAAGGCTGTAACATTTATTGACACCGTCTTTAACGAGGGGTGTCATGACAACCTGGCGACAGCGGGAAAAGATCAAATACAAAAGAAGCAGAAGAAAAGAAATGGAAGATATAGATTGATGTGGCAAGATGGCTGGCAACAGTCTGGATGTCCTAGACGTCTTGGTGCAGGTTTAAGCTGTAATAACTTAAGTATAAATGTTTCGAACGTACAAGAAACATCATTTGAAAGCTTAATTATAGGTTTATATAATTGATTGGCAAACTGTAAAGACAAGTGAAAATGTCATTAAAACTGAGCTCAGAGAAATGTGTATACATTTCTGTGTGCACTAGGTTAATTTTTTTTAAATGTCCAAAAACTGGGTCACTTTAACCCGCACGTGAAAATTGCCATTGTTGCTGCAAAAACTCGTGGTTTTTGCAACACGCCCCACTAGTTCAAAAGGTGAAAAAGTGAGTTGAATTTGAATGCACGTGGAAAATGATCATCGGTAAAGAGTGTTCACCGTTGGTATGCAATAAATCAGTATGACAAGTGGTCGAAATGATCACTGCATTAGCCATGCCACCAAGGAGAAGTCTCAGCACTGTAGACCGTGGTCGAGCCATGGCATGGATTCAGGATGGTCAATCTGTTCGTCATGTTGCAAGACGTTTAGCAGTGTCCCACTCTACCATTCAGAGACGTCTTGAGAGATTTCAAGCTACGGGACATTTGGAAAATCGACCCTGCTCAGGAAGAATTATATAAACCTTGTCTAAACTGAATGGCGGCCCTTAACTTTTGTCCAGTAGTATATTTGGTTTTGTTCGCAGTTATCTGTTTTTGGGAATTTAAAATTGGTTTTTGGGATATTCAATTCAGCAGACACACGAAGCATTGATTGTTTTTTTTTTTTGGGGGGGGGGGGGGGGGGGGGGGGGAAGGACTGTTCAAAAGTCATCTTAATTTCATCCACAGTCTCTTCCCTTGCTCTGAGTCCCCTGGTTGCCTTCAATTTTTTGTATCCAGTTGTTAATTAAGTTTCTGTTGTGAGCCTCCTTCTTATAGTGGGATGGAAATTTTCTACTTACTGCTCTTGTGGACTTGAGTTTACCTAACCAGTGAACGAAGTTGACTTTTTCTTCAAAGTTTGCCATCTTCAATCAGAGGGATTGAAACCAAAAATTACAATTAAAAATGTATTATTCAAAATATTATTCAAAATTTAAAAAATACAGAAAAATGTAAATAAATAAACTTTCTAATGTTGTTTACTGTTAAGTTTGTAGCATTTATACTTCTGAAGTTATTAAACCTTAAAACTGCTCCAAACGTTCTGGAAAACCCTGATTTACTGGAATGATCAAATAACGTAAGTAAAGGTTTAATTTGACACCTGATTGGAAATTTGAAGATATTGGACAGTTTAAAAAAAAATAATTATAACAATAGCCCCTTCAGTCATAACTGACTATGGGAATGCGCCCATGAGGTGACAGCCCTCAGCTGCTTATTTTCCTGGTGCATTTCCGACGTTTTCTCCTCTCTTCTGCTTGTTGTGTGAGTTTCTTTTCGTTCAATCTGTGGTGGCGCCGTAGATAGCATCGCCACTTGGTGCGATCGGCAACTTCATCCTCCCACGTTGCTGGATTTATGCCCAGTGCCCTCATGTCTCTCTTGCACGCATCTTTGAATCTCAGCTGTGGTCGCCCAACTGTTCTTTTGCCATCTACCAGTTAGCCATAGAAGATATATTTTGGGATGCGACCATCTTCCATGCGGCGGACATGGCCAAGCCAGCGTAGTCTTCGCTGTTTAAGCAGTGTATACAAGCTTTGAAGGCCAGCACGTGACAACACCTCGACATTTGTCACTTTATCTTTCCACGAAATGCCAAGGAAGTGGCGTAGGCACCGTAGATGGAAGATAATGAGCCTTCTTTCTTGCTTAGCATAGGTTGTCCACGTCTCGCTACCATATAGAAGTGTGCTGGTGACGCAGGCGTTATATACCCCAGCTTTGGTCTTCGTTGTGAGTTTGGAGTTTACCCAAACACGCGATGTGAGGTGGGCAAAGGTAGCTGCAGCTTTGCCAATGCGGCTGTCAATTTCTGTGTCCAGTGAGAGTTTGTCATTGATGGTAGACCCCAGGTATGTGAAGCTAGAAATCATATAAATATCACTAAAGAAATGAATTATATAATACAAATACATCATTAACGCAAACTGTCACAGAAAACTAGAAATGTGAAATCAGAAATGGTAGTGATAAAAATACCATGGGGGCATAATACAGTTTTGAGGACAAGTTGTCTGTATATTGGTAATTGTTTACATAATTACTTTTATCTCGGACCTTGAGGCAGTTTTAGTAACATTCTCCATACAATCAGAGACATGTTAATTTCATTTATTCTCAAAATGATATCTCATACAATCCCCCAAAAGGTCAACTCGATTCCCTTTGCTTGAGGTGTAATGAGGTCAAAATGCCCGGTCGCTGTTTTCTGGCGAAGATTAACAAGCCCTAACACCACAGGGCCTGTCTTATTAACCTTAATGGTGGCAGTTAAATAAAGATTTTGTTACGGGACACTGGTGAAGTTGTGCAGATCATATATTTATTAACCCTAACGGTCGCAGTTACAAAAGGAAATAGATTTTGTTACTTGACACACAGGTGAAGTTGTGAACATTTAAGTTAACTACCCAATAGATGAAACTGAAGCATTGGAAGAATTCGGGTAGAAGTGATCACCGATATGTTAAATTGATTTGATAAAATAGTGGATATGCATGTAACCACCCTCTAAACTCAGTTTTCAGAACCTTACAAATAAATAGTTTAAATTAAAAAATCGGAACAATTTCATCCCAAAACAACCGGATTGTTTGTCTCAACAACTACAGGTATACCTCGCTTTATTGCGCTTCGCTTTATTGGGCTTCGCAGATATTGCGCCTTTTTCAAATTATTTATGTTTATTTATTAGAACGTGCCTTCTTCTTGCGATAAATTTTGGCTCAGATGATGAAGATTAGCATTTTTTAGCAACAAAGTATTTTTTATTTTACAGTACATTTTTTCTGTTAGAGCTAGCGCTATTGCGCACATAACAGACATAGTGTAAACATGATTTTAGGCTTTTATATGCATTGGGAAGCCAAAAAATGGGTATGACCCGCTTTATTGCGATATTCGCTTTATTGTGGTGGTCTGGAACCGGATCCGCAATATATCCGAGGTATACCTGTATATTCATAATTCATTCATAACCCTCCACTCCCAAAAGAGCATAGGCCTTCAAGAACAAGGACTGCCTTGTAATACTATCAACAGGCTTCCTCATTGTGTGTCCTATCCATCGCCATCGTCTTCTTCTCATCTCTTGTTCCACTGGCACTTGTCTAGTTCTTGTCAACAGTTCCACGTTGGTAACCTTGTCATACGATTTTAATCCCTCTATTCTTCGCAAGCACCCATTTATGAAAGTCTGTAGCTTTTTGGTTGTTATCTTTGTTGTTCTCCATGTCTCAGAGCCGTACAATAGGACTGACTTCACATTTGAGTTGAAGATTCTTATTTTCGTGTTGGGTCCGATTTCTCTTGATCTCCATATATTTCCCAATGCAATGAAAGCTCCTCTTGCTTTTTGTATTCTTATTTTGATATCACTGTCTGTCCCTCCAACTTTGTCTATATTGCTGCCAAGATATGTGTACGATTCTACATCTTGTATTGGTGCTTCTTCAAGTTCAACCCTGTTATCATTACCTGCATTTATTCTCATTATCTTTGTCTTTTCCCTGTGTATTTTCAGACCCAATTGCTGTGACCTCTCATCGAATGTTTTCAATTTGTCCTGCATCTGATTACGGTTATGGGACAGAAGAGCCAAGTTATCAGCAAAATCCAGATCATCCAACTGCTTAGTCACAGTCCACTGGATTCCATTTCTATTGTGTGTTGTTGATGTTCTCATAACCCAGTCTATTGCTAATAAGAAAAGAAATGGAGACAAGAGGCATCCCTGTCGCATTCCTGTTCTTATCCCAAATGGTTCTGTAAGCTGTCTTTCATGAAGAACTCTGCATGTCATGTCGTCATATGTTTCCTCTATTAAATTAATGATCTTCAGGGGAACTCCATAATGCATCATCAATTTCCAAAGTGATTCTCTGTCTACACAATGAAATGCCTTTTCGTAGTCCACAAATCCGATGTATAATGGTGAATTCCATTCCAGACTTTGTTCAACTATTATTCTCAAAGTGGCTATCTGGTCTGTACAGGATCTGTTTTGTCGAAAACCTGCTTGTTCATCTCTCAGTTTCTTGTCTATGGACTCTTTTAATCTCTCAAGGATAATCTTATTTAATACTTTTCCTGCCACTGATAGTAAAATTATTCCTCTATAATTTGTGCACTCTTGTAAATTTCCTTTCTTAGGCAACTTAACCAGATATCTGATAAGGGTGGATTTAACTGGAATGATAAGCCAAAGGGTCTGACCACCAAAAGTGGATTTAGGCTGACGACAAATCACCACCCCTATCGACACCTGGTATAAAAGTGCAAGATGTAGGTGTCTTCTCTGGTTTATAGTGTTGCTGTGTATGTTGCAGTAGAATAGTTCACAGGGTACAACACAGGCAACATGATGTGTAGAGTCATGAAAATGGTAACTTCGCTTTATGTTTTATACCATTTATTGCACGCCACAAAACAGTCATGATATTTTGTCATCACCAACATAGTTTAACGAATGCAGCATTCAAAATCATATTAGCTGATAGTCATGTAGGATTCAATACTCAATAGTTCTATTGTAAACAGATAGCTTCTGTATATTCGATATCATAAAGTTCTGGTTCATGAAGCTGTATAAATTATATTATATATATATATATATATATATATATATATATATATATATATATATTATATATATATATATATATATATATATATATATATATATATATATATATATATATATATATAGCACAGATCTGGGTGCCTAAGGTTCATACATATAACTTCTGCAACAGTGTCAGCTGCAGATCATCAATGTTCATAGACAATAATAAATGCTCCCTTCCTGATGCTAGCAGATCAGATGTGTACAATAAGTCCGTTTACTGTCTGCACGTGAATAGCATACATGGAATACAGGTCAAACCGACCCTTATAACCTTCCTAAGTCTAACCATCTGACTTGGACGTGATCTCTGATATAACGAATCCTGGAACACAGACAATAGTCTTGTTGGTCTAGAGCGACCCATATATATATATATAAAACTAGTTCAGGTATAAAGATACCGGTGGCGAAAATCCTAGTCAAAGTACCTCTCCATTTTGAATCACACAGGCGAGCAAGGAGCCACAAAATGACGAACTTCTAGATGATAGCATAAAGTTCAATACAAGAGGAATTACCTTTCTTCGGAAATCAACCACGAACATATGCCTCCAGGCAGGCTTGAATAATACTGGGAAATAGTCTAGTTAGCTAACTAACTCACAAAGACAATGTATTTCCCTCAGAAAATCACAAGACGCACATTGCGTCCGCTCGCTGCTCAGACCATTTCTAAACTCCCGAGCTGGGCGGAACACACCAAACGAACTACCAGTTTTGACATGCGCAGAACTCCAATATCTGAGTCGCCGCTCACATAAGACGATTCTAAGAACATTCGAGATAAAAGTCTTACACAGTCGCGCCTTTTATGGTCATGAACAGAAGCGTTAAGACAGGTTTCAGACATCTACAACAGTTGACTGATACTACCAAATAAGGAGATATGGTCACGCTTCGTTCAAGAAATTATAGACCGAACGTGTCTCTATACAAGAGAAGGCAAACTCATAAAAAAATTGTAGTCTCGATATCTCGGGTTATGTCCCTTTGACTGTAAAAAACATAATACACCTTTCAGTCAAAAAAAATGATCATACATACGAAAAATGATCATACAAAGACTTTGGAAAAAGTAATTATTTGTGCGTAACATTACCGCACCCTCCCGGGAAAAAAAAATGAAACTTTTTTTTTTTTTTTTTTTAAATCCTGGAGCCGGAAAAATCTAGGCTCCTAACGCACGTATGATGCGCGGATATATACCTAACAAACTAGCTCAACGCATGGAGCGAAACTGAGATCATATCTCAGGTCCTTAGAGAAAAAATTTATCTAAGTATTCGCGTATATATTCCAGGAAGGTGCCACCAACACACGCCACAATGATGGCAACATCATAATAAAAGTCAAATTACTCTCATACCAATATATGAAATTAAATATATCATTATGATATCATACAATGTGTTGTGCAAATAGCGGTGTAATATACTAATATACCGCACTATATTATTACATTATATAATGCATCAGTAATTAATAACTAATACAATGTTATTCTTCGTTGACATAAAACAATCAATAGAAGAAGATGTGGACATCATCCGCTCCCAATCTAGGACAGGACTTGATATCCTCAATGTTCCACAATGGACATAATCTCGCAGACTTCACTGATGTGCTGCGAAAATATCAATAACACAAATCTTAAAGACAACTGGTAAATCTCTTAATACAATTATGCAAATATATTATCTAAATGTGGCCGAGTGATCTTTTGGCCCGTATATCACTAACTAAGCCTTCTTAGATAATTACATGGTACAATGTTATAAATTCCCCCCAAAAAAGTGAGAAAAAATCTACTAACATGTCATTATAATATTGGACTGTATATCAGGAAATATATATATGACAGAAGAATCATGTGGAATCGTGTGGGCATCTGGACAGAATGTCTGCCATCACATTATCCGAACCACGGATAGCTCGAACCGAGAAATGAAATGGTTGAAGAGCTATGGCATAACGAGTGGACCTCGAGCTCTTCAAGTTTTTGCTCTGAATAGCAGTAAGCGCTTTCTGGTCGGTTTCCACAATGAAGTGTGCGCCTAGAAGAAATCTTTGTAACTTCAGAATAGACCATACCATAGCCAATAACTCACGGTCTAAAACCGAGTAATTCTTTTCTGCAGCATTTAATTTCCTAGAGATATACATCACCGGATGCAGAGTATCAGAATACTCCTGCATTAGTGCTGCCCCAATCCCAGTTGACGAGGCGTCACTTCGAAGAACAAAAGTCTTCTCAATAGTAGGTAACCTAAGAATAGGTGGAGATGAAAATAGGGCTTTAACCTGGTCCAATGAGGATTGACATTCTTTAGACCAGCGGATCAGATTAGGCGACCCTTTCTTCAATAAAGTAGAAAGCGGTGCCATAATGGAGGACAGATTCGGAATGAATCGTCCGTAGAATTGGATCAAACCTAATAGACTCCGTACTTGTTTCTTCGTCTTAGGGACCGAAATGTTAAGTATTTTTGAAACATTGTGGTCCTCTGTCTTTAAAAGACCATGACCAACACGATGACCTAGGAAAGAAATCTCGCTAAATCCTATAAAGGCTTTAGAGGGTTTTGCAGTCAAGTTATACTCGCGAAGAGTAGACAGTAATTCGTATAAACCCAAATAGTGATCTTCCCAGGAATCACTGAATAGACAGATATCATCTAAGTATGCTATGACATCTGTACGATATGCGAGAATTCGCCGCATCATGCGTACGAATGTAGCAGGGGCGTTCATAAGACCGAAAGGCATGAAATTCCATTGGAATAAACCCCTAGGTGTAGAAAAAGCTGTAAAAGGTTTGGCACGTTCAGTTAGCGGAACTTGCCAATAACCTTTAGACAAATCTAGTTTGGTAAAGAATCTAGAATTAGCAAGTTTATTGAGTAGCTCTTCTAATGAAGGCATAGGTTCAGCGTCGAACTTCGTAACTTGGTTCAATTTGCGATAATCTACGCAAATGCGAATGTTATTATCCTTCTTTCGAACAATAACCATAGACGAAGAGTATGCTGAAGTGGATGGTTCAATGATTTCCAAACGTATCATTTCATCCAATTCTTTTTCGACTTGAGACTGGAAATGGATAGGTATTGGATAAGGTCTGACTCTGATAGGATTATGATCAGTTAGCACAATGTCATGTTCAATGACATGTGTGTGTCCCGGGATGTCTGTAAGAACATCCTGAAATGTTTGCAACATCGAAGAAACTTGTCGATGTTCCTCAGCGGAAAGATTTGGAGAAACGGTCACGTTTTTCCAAGATTCCGTAGAATAAAGTGGGACCATAGGAAGAGGAAGATTGACATCAGAAAAAGTAGTTTCCTCATCCTGTATAACTGACAGAGATGAGTACTGACCATGAGGTGCTTGAGAATTGTCCGTTGCCTGGAAAATAGGCTGCAAATAGTCAGGTCTTTCATAAAATTCCGTGAGCATATTTATGTGGAAAGTTTTATGCTTTCCATCAATATCGACAACATAGTCGACATCAGAAATTTTGGAGACTATTGCATATGGACCTTTCCATGCAATTAGAAGTCTGTTCTCCCTTGAAGGAAGTAGAACGAGAGCTTTGTCACCTGGACAAAGTTGTCGTAGACATCTATTTTTATTTGCAAACTGCCTTGCCTTTTCTTTAGCAAATTCGGATGAAGAAGTTGCTAGTTTGCATGCCTCGATGATCTTTTGCCTAAGAGCAATGACGTACTCATAAGAAGATTGAGTTTCATCGCTAATATTATCGGCAGTGATTAGATCGTGAAGTAAAGACATAGGGCCGCGCGGTTGCGCGCCAAAGACAAGTTCAAAAGGGGAAAACCCTGTATGTTCATTGGGGACCTCTCTATACGCAAAGAGAGCCGCGGGTAAGACCCTGTCCCAATCCTGAGGATGATCCTCAGTTATCTTACCAAGTAAAGTTTTCAGAGTCCTATTTAAACGTTCGACTAACCCATTAGACATTGGGTGATAGATACTGCTGAGAGACCTTTTAATATGTAGCATAGACATTACCTGTGACATAGTGTCTGATATAAGTTGAGTGCCATGGTCTGACAATATTTCTCCGGGAAAACCCAAGCGAGAAAATATCAGCCAAAGAGCGTCTGCGATATCAGCAGTTGAGATGCTCTTGAGAGGTATTGCCTCTGGCCAACGTGTGCACATATCGACACATGTAAGAATAAATTGATGTCCTCTAGCTGACTTAATTCTAAAAGGACCGATAATATCTATTGCCATTTTTTGAAAAGGGCGAATAGGAATGTCAGCAGCCTGGATAGGCGCAGCATGTCGTGGTCCTTTAGATTTGACCTCCTGACATACTTTGCAAGAGCGACAGTAAATTCGTATGTCCTTGCTCACAAATGGCCAAAAGAAAGCCGCAAGAACCCTCGACTTTGTACGGGAAAAAACCCATATGTCCAGCACATTGCGAGTCATGAGCATGTTGCAATATTTGCAATCTCATGCTCTTGGGCACAAGAATTTGTGAATGAGTGGACGTAGTCGAGTCTTGTACCATACGTACAAGTACGCCGTTCTTCATAGAAATCCAAGATTTTCTATTAGTATTCTGATTAGGATCACCTTTTTTTGCTAGAATGAAGAATTTTTGTAAAGACGGATCTTCTTCTTGCAATTTGATAAATGAGTCACGTGTAATAGTCAAGTGACTATCTTGGTCATTTACTTCATCATTATTAGTTAATGAAGTTTGAGGTGGATCCAGAGCATGTGCTCTTGTGACCACCGCATTGGTAGCTTCAATGTTTTGCTCTTCCCAAACAGCAATCTGCTGTGGGGTACATTCCCTAACTCCGTGAATACGACCAATAATAAGGTCCGCAATAGGATTTGGAAGTAGACACGCGTGGACCTCTCCCGTGAAGAAAGGAGTAGCAATATGTATTATGGCAGTAGGATACTTTTCCAACGTGCCACCAAATGTGACACATTTGATGACCTTTCCTGTAGCACAGGATGGATCTACAAGAGATTGCCTAACACCAACAGTAGTACATCCAGAATCAAACAACACTGAGACTGGATTACTATTTACAAGCCCCTTATGTAATATAAGAGAACCTCTCCCATCATGAGCAACATTAGCAGGAAGAGCGGGCAAAGGATGACCACAGCTTAGAGTACTAACGGTCTTCGGATCAAATAAAGTACTGCATTGGATACATTTATTTGCTCTACCAAAATCAAAAGATGAGCATCCGATAGCATTATGGTCTTTATCACTATTAATCTGTTTATCTGCTCCCTGAGATTCTTGTTGAACAGAATTCGTCTGTTGATATCTTTTTCTCTTATGTTGCGATCTACCGCGACCATTATTGCCTCTGCAATTATCATTAAAGTCCCTACTGTAATTTTTATCCTGGTTTGAGTTCCAGTTTCCATAACTGTCATTACCATCTCTATGCTGTTGAGAACCTCTATTATCTTGGTATTGAGGTCTCTGCAAAAAATATTTCCCTCTATGCCGATTACCTTTGTGAAAATTTCTAAAGTTAACCGGAGTAGAATACCGTGTAGTATTAGGTTGTCTCCAGTTCTGGGAAGAAGAATCACCCTGGAATTGATTACTATGGTTCTGGGCATAATTACGGTTACTCTTTTTATTGAAATTTTGCTGGCTACCCTGAAATTTACGCATAAAATTTGGGCCATAAGGTGCTGCCGAAGCAACTGGCAGACCTTCTTTTACTTTAGAGTTGCTAATGGTTATGTGAGGATGCGCAGTAACATACTGGCTACAGTATTCTTCCATTTCTTTTATGTTTTTAGGCTTACGCTCATGAAGAAAAGAAAGAAAAGCTTCATTAACAGAAGACATGACCTTGTCTCTAAGTAGTAAATCCATAAGGGCTTCAAATGTACTTTCTGTCTTAGACAACTCAACCCATCGTAAAAAAGTAAGACGTATGCTTGAGATGAATTCAGAGAATTCAACTCCAGTTTCTGGTAACATGTTTTTAAATTTAAGACGATATCCGTCCTCGTTAAGTTGGTACTTCTTTAACAATGCCGCCCTGACAACCTCATAGTTGTTTTTGTCCGGCACATCTACCATACTCAACAAAGTCAAAGCATCACCTCTAAGTATCTTGGACAGATGATAAACATATAATGTTTTATCTATATTATGCACCTTACATGCACTTTCAAATCTATCTAGATAAAATGTTATATCATCAATTGAGGGATTAAATGCTGGTAGATTAAGCTTGAAATCCTTAGCATTAGTCTTATCTGACACCTTATTTGCATCATTAGCATTACCAGTGTTCAATAACTTTAACTTCTCTAACTCTAAAGCTAAGAGTTTTTTCTTCATGCTCCATTTTTGCTTTTCTCTCATCAGCTTCTCTTTGTAACCTTCTTTCTTCAGCCTCAGCCTGTAACTTTCTTTCTTCAGCCTGAGCCTGTAACTTTTTTTTTCTTCAGCCTGAGCCTGTAACTTTTTTTCTTCAACCTCTATTTCAAGTCTCTTATTTTCAGCTTCTTTTTCAAGCCTCTTCTCCTGAGATTCTGCTTCTCTTTTTTGTTTTTCCATTTCCATTTGTAATCTTTTTTCATCTACCTGCATCTGCAGTTTTAAATTTTCAGCATCTATTCTCTTTTGTTCAGTTTGTTCTTTCATTTTCTTTTCCTCCGACTTCAATGCCTTGGCATATTGAACAGTCGCAAATTCTTCTAATTTATCACCAGTCTTCCCAAGGGTTTTACCCTGCTCAATAAAGTACTCAAATGTAGACATGATGTCTAAAATGTGAGTACAGAACCTGAAATAATTAATTATCTTATTTCAATCTTAATAGCAACAAGACTTAATAAAGTGCTTGTATAATCACTATGTTTACTCCAATCTCTGTGGGAAACAAGATTTGACACCAACTTGTATTATCAAATGTATAATAATATCACAAGTCACCTCTTTATCATCAGTGCACTACACAAATCAGTGCATAACCATCAGTTATTTATCATAACTGCACTACAATAGTGCATAAGCAAAAAACCACCAGTTAGTTATGATATGTGCACTATAGACCAATAGTGCATGAGCATATATGTAACAATAGTGAAAGCTAACTATGCAAGAACTATGTAAACAATAACAAGACAATGTAAACAATAACAAAGGTCACCAACAATGTAAACAATAACAAAGATCAAAGTCAATGTAAACAACAACAAAGATCAAAGTCAATGTAAACAATAACAAAGATCAGAGTCAATGTAAACAACAACAAAGATCAAAGTCAATGTAAACAATAACAAAGATCAAAGCAATACGAAAACATTCGCATAAGTCAAATAAATAAACAGCGAAAACTAAAAAGAAATATGCGAAGATATGACAAACAAATGACGCTACAGTGTATAGACAGCAATTTTGTAAAGAATTGAATAATAGAAAAGAGGAGACCTACAAATACAAACAAATGAAATCGAAACTAAAAAACAGAAAGAGAGAGAAAAAAAAAAATATACAAAAAACGAAAATAAAGCACAACTCGTCACAACTAAACAGATATAGCAACGATTGTCGCTAGCAAATTTCACAGTAGGAAATTCGCACAGTCCCTAACGAAAACGCTAACAGTAGAACCTCTGTGACGTGGTATCTTCTACTGAAAGACACCGCCCAACCGAAAAAACCCGCTGAAATATAAACATATAAATATTCAAATACAAATAACATTTAACATGTAACATGTAAACAGTGTGAAAAATGTGAGAGACAGAAGGCTCAGTTAGAACATAAGGGCACAGTTCACAAACAAAACAGGCCACTTAACTT
Organism: Oreohelix idahoensis; assembly: GCA_024509875.1. Classification (NCBI taxonomy): domain Eukaryota; kingdom Metazoa; phylum Mollusca; class Gastropoda; order Stylommatophora; family Oreohelicidae; genus Oreohelix; species Oreohelix idahoensis. The sequence continues at coordinate 312,999 of JAMPIV010018802.1, forward strand.
CTATGAATCCACAACGTCAGCACAGTTCAGAACAGGATGTGATCAGCATTCTTAGGACAATGATCCAACGTTGATCCATATCTGCTCTCATAAACTGCCACGACGACGGAAATGAGCTTCTGACAGAAAACAGCTTCTGAACTTGACCTTCTGAATTGACTTGAGCACTTGACCTTCTCAATCCGGAACAGTTGTTACGGCACTTGTCCTTCTTCCTAACAGATCAGGAAATCGATTTGCTCGGCACTTGTCCTTCTATCGTAGGAAAACTGCCAACTTGACGAGCAACGCCGGGTATTTTGAAACAATTTCCAACTTTCAGCAACGCCGGGTACTTTCAAAATCTTTCATCAAACATTGAGGTGATGAGTTGAAACTGTAATGTTGAAAGCTTGATGATGATGTCTGGGTTTGTTGACCCCCTTGATAGCTGGTACCAGAGTAAACCAACAATTGGCCACCAAAAATGATAAGGGTGCGCCAAAATGCCAGGTACGTTAGCTCCGTTATAAACATACTACAGTTCAAGGAATGTCTGCATTCAACAATATAATTAGCTGATAGTCATGTAGGATTCAATACTCAATAGTTCTATTGTAAACAGATAGCTTCTGTATATTCGATATCATAAAGTTCTGGTTCATGAAGCTGTATAAAATATATATAATATATATATATATATATATATATATATATATATATATATATATATATATATATATATATATATATATATATATATATATATATATATATATATATATATATATAGCACAGATCTGGGTGCCTAAGGTTCATACATATAACTTCTGCAACAGTGTCAGCTGCAGATCATCAATGTTCATAGACAATAATAAATGCTCCCTTCCTGATGCTAGCAGATCAGATGTGTACAATAAGTCCGTTTACTGTCTGCACGTGAATAGCATACATGGAATACAGGTCAAACCGACCCTTATAACCTTCCTAAGTCTAACCATCTGACTTGGACGTGATCTCTGATATAACGAATCCTGGAACACAGACAATAGTCTTGTTGGTCTAGAGCGACCCATATATATATAACTAGTTCAGGTATAAAGATACCGGTGGCGAAAATCCTAGTCAAAGTACCTCTCCATTTTGAATCACACAGGCGAGCAAGGAGCCACAAAATGACGAACTTCTAGATGATAGCATAAAGTTCAATACAAGAGGAATTACCTTTCTTCGGAAATCAACCACGAACATATGCCTCCAGGCAGGCTTGAATAATACTGGGAAATAGTCTAGTTAGCTAACTAACTCACAAAGACAATGTATTTCCCTCAGAAAATCACAAGACGCACATTGCGTCCGCTCGCTGCTCAGACCATTTCTAAACTCCCCGAGCTGGGCGGAACACACCAAACGAACTACTCGTTTTGACATGCGCAGAACTCCAATATCTGAGTCGCCGCTCACATAAGACGATTCTAAGAACATTCGAGATAAAAGTCTTACACAGTCGCGCCTTTTATGGTCATGAACAGAAGCGTTAAGACAGGTTTCAGACATCTACAACAGTTGACTGATACTACCAAATAAGGAGATATGGTCACGCTTCGTTCAAGAAATTATAGACCGAACGTGTCTCTATACAAGAGAAGGCAAACTCATAAAAAAATTGTAGTCTCGATATCTCGGGTTATGTCGCTTTGACTGTAAAAAACATAATACACCTTTCAGTCAAAAAATGATCATACATACGAAAAATGATCATACAAAGACTTTGGAAAAAGTATCAGGTCCAGAATCTTTTCCATCTCTTAGAAGCTTCATGGCTTTCTTTATTTCTTCCTTCGTTGGTCTTTCACCGTTAATTTTTAGCTCTTCTTCTGCTGGCTGGATGTCCGGGGGGGGGGGTTTGTGGAGCTGGTCTATTGAGAAGGTCCTCAAAATATTCTGTCCACCTCTTCATTTGCTCTTGTATATTGATGAGCAGTTTTCCATTCTTGAGGCAACTTGTTTGCTTGTATTTCCCTGTTAGCTTCTTTGTGCTGCTATACAGTTGTCTCATATTTCCTTTGGCTGCAGCACCTACTACCTCTCTTGCCAACTCCTCAATATACTTCCTCTTGTCTCTTTTGATACTTCTTTTTACTTCTTTGTTTGCTTCTGTGTACACTTCTTGAGCCTTGGCTTTGGAACTTCTGGTTTTGCTTGTGTTTAAATCTGCTTTTCTGTTTTTCTGTCTTTTATCTTATTGATGGTTTCTGTTGTTATCCATGCTTTTTGTTGTCGTTCCCTTTTCCCCAGTATTTCTTCACGTCTCATTCCATACCGTTTTGATTGGCTGGCAATAGTCGTCTGTATTCTGTACATCTTCCAGCTGTTGGAGCACTTGGAATTTGTTGGATATTGTGACCGCAAATTTGTCTCTTGTTTCTTGATTTCTTAGATGTCCTACATTAAATTATTGTCTATAATTTTGCATTGTTGCATATCTCTTGAGTTTCATTTTTACCTTGGTTATCAGAAGGTGGTGATCTGATGCCACATGTGCTCCTCTATAAACCTTTACATCCTGCAATGATGATCTAAACTTCTGGTTTATGCATATATGATCAATCTGATCTTCTGTTCTATGGTCTGGTGATATCCATGTTGCCTTGTGTATTCTCTTATGTGGAAACATGCTTCCTCCTATAGCCAGTTGATTTGAAGCATAGAAGTTTGAGAATGGTTCCCCATTTTCATTCATTATTCGTAGCCCCTGTTTTCCCATGACTTCTTCAAAGCCGGTGTTGACTGTACCTATCTTTGCATTCATGTCACCCATCAAAATTGTGATGTCTCTTCTTTTTACTTTTTCCATAATTTCCTGTAGTCCAGTATAAAATGCTTCTTTCACAGATTCTTCTTTGTCATTAGTTGGTGCATAACCTTGGATGACATTTACTTTTTTTTCTTTTTAGCTGTTTTAAAAGTAGCTGTTATTATTCTGGATCCAACGGCTTCACATTCAATGAGTGCTTTCTGTGCTTCTTTGGATAACATAAAAGCTACCCCTTCACTGTGGTGTGAACTTGTGATGAGTTTCTTCCTGTCTACCCCCTTCCACTTTGTTTCACACAGTCCCAGAACCTCGATTTTATATTCCCTCATCTCTGCTGCTACTTGTGCCACTTTCTCTTGTTCGTTTAATGTCCGAACATTCCAGGTGCCAAATCTGGAAGTTCTCCTAGAAGAAAGAAGGTTAGTCAGTAACACAGACTCCTTTTGGCTTTCTCTGTGTTGCATCATACGCCTCCCTGCGAGAGGACCTTCCCCTGTCTTGAATGGTTGTGTTTTATTTTCTTTAATTGATTTGTCCATGTTTGTTGAAGTTTTTAAACCACAAAAAACTACAAAAACTTCCCTTCTTGACTTTTCTTTATTTCTAGTAGGTTCTGTTATGAAGTCGCATACCCAAGGTATATAGAAGAATATGGTGCATCTAACGAAAAGAGAAGAAAACAAATAAGGAAGGCCTAGAAAATCTAGGAATGAAAAGGGAACTAATAAAGGAGATCTAAATTAGGCAGCTAACATATTTTGGTCACATAAAAAGACATAACACCTTGCAGAATACCAAAATAGACGGGAGAGTCGAAGTCAAACGTGCAAGGGGAAGACAGCGCTATAAGTGGGAAGATACATTAAGAGATAGATAGGAAAAAGTCTATCAAGGTGCACCACCAAGACAAGAGACAGACAACGTTGGAGATCCATTACAACCAACTTTCGTTGTGGCGACGGCAGCTGATGATGATGATACCCTAGGAGCGGGCTCTAGAATTCTGAAAGCACAATATTTGCAAGAATAGTAAAACAGAACAAAATATTGGCTGTCAGGTTTTGATGGCATTAACATTCGTGATGATGGTCTAGTCCTCTGGAATGTTAAGAATCCTGGAGAAGTGAAGGAAATAATTATGATGCCTCGATAAATGTCAGCCTACTGAGGAAGCTTATTACACCGATCAGAGAGAGAAGTCTACCTTTAGTGACCTTATTTTGTGGAGAGAAGACGTAGAAGATATTAGAAGACATAACATTCAACATTTAAACAACACTCATCTATGTCGTTTTATCAAGCAACAATGTCGTTCTATGTTTGGACATGTGCCCTAATATAACCGACGGAACTTGTTTCTACGCCAAAGCGAGGCAAAGTTGTCATTTTTTTTAAATGTTAAAAGACAGTGTAATTATAAAATACATTTGGAAAACAGTGATGACGCGACAAATTGGTTCAGAGAGAGAGAGAGAGAGAGAGAGAGAGAGAGAGACATACACAGAGAAAGAGGAGAGAGAGAGAGAGAGAGAGAGAGAGAGAGAGAGAGAGAGAGAGAGAGAGAGAGAAGAATATACTGGTTAGATTAACAAATTGCCATAGAAGGAAGTAAATACAAAATTAATAAATATCTCTGTGAACCAAAGGTTTAGGAGAAAATTTACCTAGATGTAGATACGTCACTTCTACATAAATAAAAAAAATATAAAGGTAAAGGTAATCCCATAACACATACTGTCTTAGGGGAGTGAAGTGTTAGAGACTTCAGCATACTAGATCCAGTTTTTATGAGGTGGGGTGAGAAATTTTCTTTCTCGCTGCCTTTGCCTTCATTTACTCACGAGCAGAGCCATGTAGCTGTTCACAGCTGGGTTGACTGAAGCGTAACGCTACCACAATATGAACTCGGATCGTGAACTTTACAGAGAGATGCAAGAGCTCTAACTATTCTGCCTTTCGGACGTTCTACAAGGAGAATTTATTAACTGTTATTTTATCAACTGTTATTTAGCCGACAATGCCAAAAGTCTGGATTAAAAAAAAAATTAAAAAAAAAATAAACATGCCTTTACCAACCATATGTGATACGTTTCCTTCTTCGGAAACAAGAAAACTGCCTGGTAAGCCACAATTAATTTTCAAGGTTGTATTTGGCACACAAAAAAAATATATAATTTAAAAAAAAATCTTTTTTTAAAGCGACATAGACCTAATCCTCATTAGACACGTTCATCGATTGCTTAGAAAGTGCTCAAAGAAAAGGAAAACGCACCTGTGATGAATCCACTTTACTGTTGCCAAATTCACTCAAAAATGTTGCATTTAATATGTTGATCCTGACGCTACGAATAACAACAAACCTATAAGAATATTCACAATCTTGCTTACAACTTCTCCAAGTTATGTGATCCTTTCACAGCTGTAATCCTGTATAATGCTTTTAATTTTTAATTTGTGTAAGGCAGACTCGTGACAGGTCACTCGAGGTTACTTCAAATTTGTGTAGTTTAAAATGTACCGCGAAAGAGGGTCGTGTGCAAAATGTGATATCGCAAGGTCGTCTTAAACCTAGTAACTAAAGGTTCAAAGATTTGAAACATTCAAATAACACTCATATCACATTAAATAAAAGTGTGAAAAAATTAAACTTGTAAATTCGATTCTCGTAAATGTAGATAGTTAGGTACAGCCATTTCGTGTGAAATTATGTTTTCGTTAAAGCGAATGGTTTAATCAAGTATTCCATTACTGCAATAACCTTCTTGAATGATACTGATAAAGTTAGAAAAAAGGTTGTTCTATAAAATATAGAAAACTATATAGAGACCGTTGCAACAGGAGGCAGCCTCATCTTCAGAAGGGGAGATAAAGAGTGTAGTACTATATCTAGTCGTCTTCGAGGTCTCCAAATAACTACCGGTGTGTCCCTCGCCCACGTAGACCTACTGCCAACTCACAATTATACTGTTCAAAAAAAGAAACGCAACTTATTTGGTGTTACTTTTGTAAAAGATATTCGCTGATTGGACATCAGTCAACCTATTGACTGTGTCCACCTGGACATTAAGTTCTCGTCAGACGATCCGTCAAGGCCTAAAATCCCATCCGCTGCAGACCCAAATAGAACAGTCCCAACTAAGATGGTTTGGCCATGTCTGCAGAATGGGAGAAGATCGGCTACCACGACAAGCATGGGAAACAAAGAGCCAGGGATCCAGACCTCCAGGACGACCCAGAGTCTGCTGGGAGGACAACATTAGACAATCTTTGAAGGACCGAGGACTAGAATGGAACCAGGCCAGAAAGAAGACAGCTGATAGAATGGTCTGGCGCTCTCTCTTCCAAACCTCTACACCTCACGGTAGAAGGGGAACGACTAAGTAAGTAAGTAAGTAAGGTTAGCTGAATTGTACTCACCTCATGATTAGTGAGGTCATGAAAGAGGTCAAGGTCAAAACAACATTTTTGACAATAACTCGTGACAGGTTCATGAGAATCCCGTGAAACTTACTGAACACAAAACTCTCTGACCATATTATTGAATGCCTATAAAAGATTGACGCTCCTCGAATAAATTCAGTTGAAAATTCAATGCGCAAGCGTGGATTTGAGACTTTAGCTGCAGTAGCTGTGAAGACTCCACGGTGACATTGGTTTTTTTTTTCTCACGGATTATTTTCGCACGGATTACTGTGGTTTTGTGAGCAGCGGTTTTTCGCCTTGTGCGGGAACTTTCGTGTGTGTTTTGTTTAAAATGGAAATACCAGAAATTACTCTAAATATGGATGAGGCTTTTGAGGGTGGTTTACTCCACAGACCTGGTACGCTGGTGTTAACAACTTCCGGTCCACAGGCAGCAAGGGCGTCGTACTCTTTTATTTCAAGTATTTTGACTGGACCAGCAGGAGTTGGCCCAAGAGGCATCGCAGCCCTTTATCGCTTTGCTTGACCCCTTAAAGTAGTACGCGACTTTAACCACTTCGGCGCATATCACCCACTATAAGAATTTACATGGCAAAAAGTTCGAGTGGTACAACCCAAAAATGTCCATCATCATTGAACACCAAGAAAAGGAGAAAGCAAAGGGTGTGTTGAACTGGCTACCTCCAATGATTAAAAAAGAAGCATTACTTTCAATCGTTGCCTCTATCACGGGGGATAAAGAGGCCGCGGCCTTTCAAATTCAAAATGCGTCAGATAAGTGGGCTTTTCTGTATAACCCAACAAGAGACATTCTCCATTATATAAACATGAAATTACAATCACAAGGCCAGGAGAAAAACCTGAAAGTCTTCGTCACTATCCCAGGTCGACGCACACCATGTGCGATGTGTGGACAAGATAATCACTGGGTTAACCAATGCCCCCGGAAAAAACCCAGGTAGCGACTCTCAATGCAGCTCCTGTCAAGGAACAAACTACAGAACAGGTACAACCTGTACCACCGACACAGGAGACCCAAACAACCATCCTGCCAGTTGCAAACAACTCTTCAGAAAACATAAATAACGTTATGTTGTCAGAATCGGATTCTGAAAGCAATACCAATGACAGGTTCACATTATTTGTCAACAAGAGAAAACAAAACAAAAAGAAAACCACACAGACGAAAATCAGGAGAACAACACAGCCATCTTCTCAACCCATGCCAGGGACCAGCATTAGTCACCCCAGCATACAGAAAAAAAAAGAATAGTTCAAGTGATTCGGCTCCAGACACGCCTTTCAAGCATTACACCTCCCCTCCCTGGGCTACCCTCACAGCTGAAGAAGGTTACTACGACCCAAATTGTGATGAAACTGCCTTAAGGATGGATGACAACGAAAACGCACTTATACAAACTCAGACTTTTTGAAACATACAAAATGAACTCCCACTTAAGAACACGGTGTGGTAAAGGGACGATGCGAACGGACAGAAAGGGAACTCGTGAATATTTAAAAACATTACTGATCTATCTTTATACATTCACAATTCCCTCTTGGGCACACTCAAGTTGTGTAGATATAAGTATGAATATACTTAGTTAAATATATAAGCACAAGTGTATATGCAAGTGTCTGTATGGATTTCATGAAGGTAATGTTTGTTTTTCATACCCTTATAACTTCGAAACTTTGTATTATACTATGTACTAGAGAATTCGGTTTAAATAAACACAACAAAATTAATTCTTCCCAACAATGACAAGCATTCTAACCGTTATGACCCTCAATGTGAGAGGTCTCGCAAATAAGACAGATAAAATTGTAGCCCTAATACAAACATACAAACCAGACTTTGTTTTTCTACAAGAAACCCTTGTAAATGATGAATCACGTGCAAACCGCATCACAACAATCCTAGGTTTACGAGATACACATTTTAGCCTAGGAACATCACACACAGGAGTAGCTATCTTACAGACTTCAGATCAATGGGAAATAACACATAAAAATAAAGATAGAGAAGGTAGATTTGCAATAATACAAATAAGAAATTCAAACGAGCACACAGATACACACACCTTAATAAACGTTTATGCCCCAGCAGTCAGGACACGACAATTTCACTTCTACCAAACACTGTCTGATACGGTAACTCAACATTATAAAGGAAATCGAGTCATAATAGGAGGAGATTTTAACTTAGTATTACATGAAATGGATAGAGTAGGAGCGAAAATACAGTCAAGGAACAAAGAAAGAAAGACAGAACATAAACAAATAGACATACTACAAGATATCTTAGAGGACCTCGACTTATCAGACAAATACAGGAAAAAATACCCAAAAGGAACAGAAACAACATACACAGATAGAACACGCCCCTTTGGAAGTTCTTCGAGGCTGGACAGATTTTATATATATAGTAGTTACACCATTAATAAAATAAGAAATATAAATCATACTACCAACTTCTCGGATCACAAAGCAGTCCTTCTAACGGTCAACGGAAAAGAACATATAAACCTTACGAAAAGATCTCCCCACTGGAAGTTTAACAATTCTCTATTACAAAATGAATTTTATGTTAAAACTGTGGCAAAACTCATTCAAGACTACGCCAGTAATGTACCAACAGAAAACATAACACAATACTGGGATTTGCTAAAAAGAACAATCAAATAAGTAACACAGTCTATTGCAACGTTCATACAAAAAAGTATTAAAAAACAAAAACAGATGCTAGAAAAAGCACTATTTCTAACTGAAAAGTTAGACAGAAACGCCCCACAAATTTTTTCACTACAAGAAGAAATATCAAAGTATGACCAATACACATTTAACGGGGCTCAAGTAAGAACCAGACCATACGCCCCAATACAAGAGACACCGAGTAAACAATTTCTAGCAATAGAACAAAATATACAAAAAAGCAGACAAATACACAAAATTGCTGATAAAGAAAACAAAGAATTAACAACCACCCCGGAAATAACCCAAGCCTTTCACGAGTTTTATTCGCAATTATACACTCAGGACTCTACACAGTCACTAACAGAACAATTCTCCCCCAGCCTACAGCTCACGGTTGAATGACTACGAGAAAAACATTATGGATGAGCCTCTTACAATAAACAACCTACAGTCCGTCTTAAACACACTACAAAAACAAAAAACCCCTGGTCCTGACGGTCTATCAGTGGAATTCTACTTGAAATTTTTTCACCTACTCGGACCTCTCCTTTTAGAAACACTTCACGAAGCTTTTAAGAAAGAAGAACTCCCCGCTAGTTTAAACCAGTCCTACATAACATTAATACACAAAGTAAGTACAGACAAGAAATACGTGCAAAATTACAGACCAATCTCTCTCCTTAATACAGATTACAAAATTCTTGCCAAAGCCTTAACATTAAAACTACAACCTTTTATGCATAAACTCATCCATCAAGATCAACAATGTGGAGTTAAAAACAGAAACGTAAACAAACATACACATTTCATTCGGGATATCATTCAATACACGCATGACAAAAACACACCTGCAGCAATAACGTCCATAGATCAAGAAAAAGCCTTTGATAGAGTTTCACATGTATTCTTGCACAAAATTTTACAAGAAAATAATTTCGGCCAGTATTTCAGATCTTGGATAAAAATCATATACAAAGCACCGGAAAGCAGATTAAGGATAAATCACAATATATCTGAAACAATTCCTCTCACTCGATCAGTCAGACAAGGTTGCCCAATGTCTCCTTTACTATATGTACTTGTGTTGGAACCTTTATTAGAGAGCATCAGGAAAAATACAAGTATTAAAGGCGTCCATGTGCCAGGTATAGGTGAAAAGAAACTAATAGCATACGCAGATGACACAATCTTCTTCCCCTCAAGCAGATTATCAATAAAAAACATTTTAGATACTTTCGATAAATTTAGCATAACTAGCGGTTCAAAAATCAACATTAAAAAATCACAAATAATGGGCATAGGACATTGGGCTAACAAAACAGACTTTCCCCTACAGCTAACACAAACTAACAATATGAAAGTATATGGAGTAAATTTCATGTCTATACCATATAAAACAAACAAAGAAATGTGGAAAAACGTAATCTTAAAAACTGAAAAGAAATTAGAATGTTACAAATATAAAAACGCTACAATATTCGGTAGGGGCATCATAGTAAACACATATGTTATTCCAAAGCTACTATATATATCTGTCGTAGATTTTTGATAGGAGAATTAAGACTTGGGTTGGTCCCTTCTGAATAGATTAGAATAGGTGATAGACACAGTGAGAGTTAGTAAAAGAAATAGATTCCACGAGTGAGATGATAGAATGTGATATAGAGGCTGTCTCTGAAAGCGAAAAAAATCTTCTCTCTCTCACCTATCTTGTACGACAGCTTTACAGCGTCAGACAGTCTAAACACATATATATATATATATTACCTATATTTCTATCCACTCACGGGCACGCACATACACGTGACGACAGTTAAACACACAGACGTGGGAAACCTATAACAATACTTATATATATATTCTAGAACGAGCTGACCAACACGCTGATTAATTCCAAGGGAAATTTTAATTATCATTTAAAATTTCTTCACAACACATAGAATTTACATCAAAACATATACAAATAGTCATAAAATCTCAAGAGAATGCTACAAGGATGATAGCCCCGTTATGATATTAACTCTAGGTTTAGCCCACAGCCCCGTTATGAGACAGATGATGGCCCAAAGAGTCATAAATACATATGATTAGGATCTAATATTGTCCTTCAAAAGGAACAATTTACTCAAGCAGCCAATCTTCCGTAAGGAGATTATAAAGTGGGTGAATCAATAGTTATAAAAAAAACTCACTCAGTCCACTTTCACTCGGTTCTTTCATCAGGGTACCCTGGCACACGTGCTTACCTAAAAAAAACTTGATGTTGTTCACCGTCTGGCGCAACCTTTGGACACTTCTCTACAGTGAATCTGTATTCTTTGGATAAAGCGAATCCCAGCTCTACAATTACAGGTTTCTTCCACTGTTTTCGGGGAGCGTTCACTTCACCAGTTAATTTTTTGTGATTACTGTTCATGTCACTTAGATCGGTTAGGGTAAGCAAGTTTGAACGGGCACACAGAGTCAAAACACGAGGGTTTCCTTCATTTGGGAAAAACTGACCAGTGGACAACTTCTTTTAACAGATAGTCTTGGTTCACTATACACTCTTTCAATACTTGTTGGAAATATTAATGTTATTTCTTGTAATTATTCCCGCCGCCAGGCAGCATGTATATTTGAGTTTATTGTGAAGAAATAAAGTCTGGCTCAAAGGCCCAGTATAAACATTTTGTCTTTAGAAAACCGTTAGTGGGATTGGTATTACTGTCTATCTCTGATGGCACATGCACTGCCAGACCAGTGTTACTTGAAACAACCCACGTGGTTAAAGATAGGAAATGTCTATTCTTCTCACAAGTATGACTCTTTACTACTAAACGCCGGCAAGTTTGAATCACCCCAGTATTCACTCACGCAGAACTACAGACTAAACCATGAACTAGAATACTGTAATCTAATGGTAATCTAGAACACGGCAAAATGTTGCCAAGCAACTCAGACTTCGCCAAAACACAGATATTTGATCTAGCACAGTGATCTGTCTACTGCGAATTTAAGAGTCAGAATGAAATTAAAGTTTAACATTCTGGTTATATCTATCAAACAGACAAAGAGGTGAACGTTTATTTCGTAGAACGAAATGCTCTCTCCTTTCCGGCTTTAACGATACGTTTAACACCTAAACGCATGTCGTAACTGCCACCTACTGACCGAGATGTACGCGTGTCAGTTGCAAATCTCAGACACCCCGTCTGCAGTGCGGAGCGCAATTTCACACTTCGCCGGACTATCCCGACGAAAACTCACGCCGTTGCTGCAAAAGGTAGACAATCCGTCTGCCTGCCATGTCCGACGGAGCGAATTCTCACACCCCAGGCCCAGAAATCTGGTCAGGCAGCGCTCTGACCGGGGAAACTGCAGACGTTCTGTCTGGCGAGAACCGTATATTCACAGCTATCGTTCGACCGGCAGAGACTGACATCTACTTAATACCATCACTAGTGCGATTCTCAGTTTTGAGAACAAAAACAGGTATACGTTAAGAATGGGGAAAAAAATATTTTTCGCAAACGAATGGATGCGAAAAATACAGGAAAGAAAGTAGAAAGGATAACAAAAATAAAGGATACGGGTGAAAGAAGAAAGAAGAGGATGTAGGCAATTTATGATCAATAACCTCTGTGACAGAACGTCCCCCCTTTAAGATATGGAAGCACTCCATGTCTACGTTATGGGAATAAATTTCCTATATCCGTAGCTTCAGGGTGTCTGTCTTCTCCCCTCTCATCTTCCCCTCCATCTCTCTCCAATTCCTACTCAAGTCTACTCCCAAAGTTTCCTTCCTCCGAAATGTCTCCCATGCGCGCTTGAAAGAGCGTCGCCGCTTCTGACATTTTTCAAAGATTTCCTGTGATTGCAGTGGAATTTCCCTGCCACTATCGTCATCTTCGTCAGTTTTGGCGATCGTCAGGAGATGGTCGGAGGTCGGCACAGGTCTTTCCAAGTATCTCTTTAAGAGATTTAAATGGAAAACCTTTTCCTTTCCTTGAATAGATATCTGGTAGTTAGCCTTAGAAATCTTTTTCAGGACGGTAAACGGCCCTTGCCATCCGATCCTCAGTTGGTTGTTCTCAGTAGGGAGTAACACCAAAACTTTCTCTCCTGCTTCCAGTTCTCTTTCTTTCGCGACTTTCCTGTATCGGTTAGCGTGCTTTGTGCGTGCTCGCTTAAAGTTAGTCGTTGCTAGGTCCCACCCTAGTTTCAACCTTTCCTTTAAAACCGACACATATTTACTTGCTGAGACAACTGTCTCATCCGCCTTCTCGTCTGTCAGAGACTGAAGTAAGGCTTCAAGTGGCCCCTTAATAGGTCTGCCGAATAAAAGCGTAGCTGGCGGAAATCCTGTGGAAGTATGAGGAGATTCTCTGTAGCCAAATAAAGCTGCAGGAATACACAGATCCCAATCTTCAGGTTTCACTTCTGCCAGTTTACTTAGCATCATGTTGAGGTTTCCATTAACACGTTCCACGAGCCCATTTCCGGCCGGAGTATAAGGCTTTGTGTAGATGTGTTTGGTCCTCAAGATCTTCACGATCTCATCCATCAACAGGTTTCGGTATGGGGATCCGTTATCCATCAACACTTGTTGAGGGAATCCCAACCGAGTGAAAATCTGCACGAGGGCTTCTGCGACATGCTTGGCATCTGCGCATGTTAGCGGTATAGCTTCTGCCCATAAAGTGCATGTACCGACTAAGTCAGGATAAACCTGTTCCTTCTTTTAGTCCTTTCTGTGATGGGGCCGAAAAGGAGACGCCCGCCCCCTACCTGTTTTTGGGCAGATTATTTTCGATGTGCGCGAAGCATTCTGGGTTGTGAAAAGTCTGAAGTAGAAGATATGTAATGAGGCCACAATAATGCCTTTAAATTAAGTTGTGGTGTAGTATTGTGTTATATTAAATAGCTGTAGGTTTTATTTGTGTTTTCGCTATTCCTAAGCGATAATCGCGTGTGATATTTAAGTAGCCAAGATTAATACGCCCAGCGCGCAGTAGTTGAGTGATTAGCCTAGTGCCTATAAAAAGAGATAGCGAACTACAAGCGGGCCTATTTTGCCACAGCCGCCAGAGAGAACAGACGACAGAGCCAAGCTGTAAATGCCTTGAGCACGTGAGTTAATTTAAATTAAAATTAGTTTTATTTAATTCGGAAATAATATCGATGTGGCTATTTTAATGTTGAGTGATATAGATAGATGTGTTTCCGAAGGAAATGTCTTTTTAGGACATTATAATTTAGTCTTGAAATGATAGATGAGTGAAAATAATGTTTGATAGGTTTTATTAGGCACGCAAAGCCTAAATCCAGATGTGAGAATTTAGTATCAAGTATTTCATCCATCAGACCTTGCAAATTTAGTAGGAGAGTGTTTTATACATGAAACTGGACAGAAATGTTATCAGAAACTGCAATTTAGTTAATATTAACTAGTTGGGAAGATGGCAACAGGGAGAGCCACGTGGTGATTGTATAAAAGCGGCGCGAGGGGTCTGCGGTAACACTCTTAGTTATCACTTAATGTTACGCAGTTTTATATTGTGTGAATTGAGACGGGGGTGGGAAGCAGATAAAGATAATGTTCCCCAGTAAAGGAAAGAGAGTTTTCTTGGTAAATGTTACGCCATGTGGCACGTTGTGTATTTAGTCCCAGTTTGGCTTAAGTCGAGAATAATTATATTGTATTCTTTATGTAAGAGTAATTTAGTGTATTTCACGATAGCCTACTTATCATAATTCTACTGTATATTTAATGGGTTACTGTGAGGTGAGAATATGTATTTAGATTTCTGGAGAGCGCGAGGCCACTCCTTTGTTGAGACATGTGTTTCTCTGGTTGCTCCCGGCGGAGCATGGAAACACCAATGTGACTGGTGTCTATCACAAGCCGACAAGAAGCATTTTTATGCTAAAATTGCTATGGCAGTGATTTGTTTCGGTAACGATGTGTTTCATGTGATGAGATTCCCAGTCTCATCAGTGGTCATATACGACACGCTTGTTGCCAGGCGCACCAGTCGTCACATAAGACATGCTTCAGAATGCAGTAACGAATACTGATGTGGATCGGTTACGAGGTAGTAGCTTATTCTCATTACTGAGAGTATTTGTTGTACATATAGTTGAATATTTTTTTATGTCCATTTTATGATTATTTAATTATGGTTATGTGAGGAATGGTTGTGAGAGCACGTGGGCTCACTTCAAGGTATATATTTCTCTTCTCCGCTCCTGAGGGAGCATGGGGCCAACAGTGTGGTTTGCCTCCATATTAAGTATTCATATGCTAGGGCAGTAGGGTTTCGGTAGCAATCTGTGTTACATGGTGAGATTGCCAGCCCCACGCACAACACCTTACTAGTCTCATTGGACGACATGCATGAGTGTGTGTGTATGTGATAGCTGAGTGTGTGCTCTTGCAGTAGTGGTTTCTGTAGCAACCTGTGTTACATGGTGAGATTGCCAGCCCCACGCACAACACCTTACTAGTCGCATTGGATGACACACATGAGTGTGTGTGTGGGTGTGTGTGATAGTTGAGTGTGTCAGGTGGCGGCGTAGGACAGTTTGACAGGTAAGAGCGTGGTGTTTCTCATTCAGTATTATACTATGATTTTAACTATTCTGTGCTATATTTGCTTCTTCAGATTAGCATCGGGCACTGTTGGGTGTTTTGTTTTGTTTAGTTTTGTTTTGTTATGTTCGCTAGTTTATTTGTTTAATGTTTGCTTTGTCACTGAATGGGTTATAAAAATAAATATAGCCCCTGCCTCTAGAATCAAGAGTTTTATTGTTGTTCGGGTCGGTGCGAGTGTGACAAGAGAGTGATCACACATCACAATATCATCATCATCACCATCTCGCCCACCCTATCACATTTCTAAAGGCCCAAAAATGTCGATCACAACCCGTTCGAATGGTGTTCCCACTATTGGCATTTCACCCAACGAGACTGGGGGTGTCCGTTGCTTGGGTGGTACACGTTGGCACTGGACACAGGATTTGACATATCTGAAAATATTAGTATTTACTCCTGGCCACCAATAATGAGTGGTTATCCGTTGGTTTGTGGCGTTCTGTCCCATATGTCCGCTGAAGAGAAGAGAGTGCCCCATTTCTAGGATTTGGCTTCTGTACTGTTTCGGTACTAGGAGCTGATTGTAACCTTGGTCAGGCTTGCCCGTTCTGCGATAAAGTACGCCATCCTTAGAAAAAATGTCTCCGTGCTGTCTGGGTTCCTTAGCCATGGGCAGTTTCCTAAAGCAGGGTGCCAAAGTAGGGTCCTTTTGTTGCGCTTCTTTAAGTTCCATGGGTAACAAATTAGGCGCAGGCTCCCGTTCCTTCTTGGTTTGCCCTCTTGTAGTTACTGCTGCCACAATCGGCTCTTCCGGTTTCCCAATACACACGTATCTCCCGCCAAGTATGACTGTGTAGATGGGATCATCCATAACAGCCGCTTTGATCACACCTCTGACAAAATCAGAGTGGATCTCCACCAATACAATGGGAAGCGCTGTAGGTGCATCACTCTTACGAACTCCACAAAGTTGGACGGTCTCTCCTGTCTCTTGACCGGGTTTAACCAGGTTTCTGGCAACAATGCAATCATACGAAAGCCCCGTGTCAAATAAACAAGAAGTTTGAGAACCGTTCATAATAACCGTTCCTCGCATTGAGGGTGTATCCCCAACAGGTTGGGAATCACTGTCAATAATTCCGCCTTGCGAGACTGTTAGTAAGCATCCGATGCGTTTAGGCTCGGTGTGCTTACTCTGATCATTAGTCCCGTGCTCAGGGGTTCTCCCTTTGCCACCTTGTCCTTTCTGGCCACGCTGCCATGAAGGGCGGTCGGGTTGATCAGACTGCTTACTGTGGTTGGGGTACTTGTTTTTGTAGAACTTGGATTTTTCAGGAGAGGGGTTTTGAGGTCCAGTTTCTCTGTGGTTATTTTGGTTAGAAACATGATGAATATGAGAAGATTGGTCTAGATTATTTTTCCGAAAAAGCTCTTCTGTCGGTTTACGTTTTGTAGCCGGTAGTTCAGCCAGCGCATTGTGATATCGCTCAGACTTTTCTAAGATGTCTTCAAGCTTTTCTGCACCCTGCTCAGCTAGAAATCTCCGGGTATCAGCAGACAAAGTGTTCTTTATTTGTTCTGTTAAAACAAATTCCTCCAGACCTTCATAGGTAGAGGGGAGCTGTGAAAGCTCAAGGCACTTTGTCAAATATCCCTTCAAACGAGATGAAAACTGCTGGCAAGTTTCAGAGCTCTCCTTCCTGCTGTTGCGAAACAGTTGCAAAAATTTGCGAGCATTCATTTCGAAGCGCTCCAGTAACGCTTTCTTCAACACATCATAGTTGTCTTGTTGGCTACTTTCCAGCTTAGAATAAACATCATAAGCAGAACCTTTTAGGGCCTGGGAAAGTTTTATATTCCAACGCGACCTCTCTAACCCGTACAGAGTTGCAATTTTCTCAAATTTTTCTAACCATGTGTCAATCTTCTCATTTGGACAAGGAAAAGATTCTAGAGTGAAAGACATGGCGTTTAGTTGAAGAGATTGAGTGTTAGAAGGATCAGTTAAGGAGGAATGGGGAGAAGATTCTCCATTGCTGGAGGTAGAGGCAGCACCGCGACTTTGCGACTCTAGAGCTTTAAGTGCCAGCTCATGCTGTCTCTCCTCCCTCTCCTTCTCCTGCTATCTCTCCTCCCTCTCCTTCTCATGCTGCCTCTCCTTCTCCTTCTCTCTTTCCTCATGCTGTCTCTCCTTCTCTTTCCTCATGCTGTCTCTCCTTCTCTCTTTCGTTCGCCCTGCGAATTTCCATTTCTTCCTCAATCTTCTTCTGCTGTAATAGGCGGTCTTCCGCTTCTTTCCTTCTGGCTTCTTCTTTTTCCTCTTTAGCTTCAGCTGCTTTCCTCTCCGCATCATATCTCTCAAGTTCGTCTCTGACAAACGCTTTCGCTTCCTCTCCTTCCAGTCCCTCCTCTCTCGCTTCGTCCCTGAGGAGTTGTCTAAGCTTTGCCCTCTCGGCCATATTGTGTCAGTGACTGAGAATAGTGGAGAAAGAAAATAGGAAAAAGGATACACTGGTTCCTACCACTTACGAGAAAATACCAAATAAAAGATGATATGCTTAACCCTGGGATACCTCCTCTAAAATAAAATCTAACTATCGCTGCTATTAATCGGCAATAAAGCACCTAATGCAAACACGACTACGCCAACTAAATGGTAGTTAAGATTACTTCTGAAAAATAAGTTGCTACAGTGGAAAACACAATGATTATAGCAAACATTTCGGAGAAAGAAAAAAAAACTCCCCTTAATTTTTAATCCACTATCAAGTTTACCCCTGAAGACAGTTAGGGTGAGGGAGGCAATTAATCTGGACAAATAGTCCGAAACGCACTCCTTAACTTAGTTCAAACACCTTCCTGCTTCAGAACCCTTGTGAATGTTATACACTCACAAAACGTTACCAGCGTTTAGTATTACAAAATCATTAATAACATGTATTCCGACAAAATCAACCTGTAAACCAAATGTATAATGCTTCTTAATGCTGTGGAAAACAATTTTTAGTCGTGTGGTCAGCACGCCCATAAACAGATCGTTACGTCTAGGGGATAAATTATTTAAAGATATAACAACTCACAAGACATCAAACTCTTACTCTATTTCAGAATAAAGAATCTTAAGTTCAAAATCCAGATAGACGAGTCCACATTTGTCGTACTCGTCTTCATATTCTAAGTTCAAAAACCGGAAACGAGCCCACATTTGTCGTAGATTTTTGGTAGGAGAATTAAGACTTGGGTTGGTCCCTTCTGAATAGATTAGAATAGGTGATAGACACAGTGAGAGTTAGTAAAAGAAATAGATTCCACGAGTGAGATGATAGAATGTGATATAGAGGCTGTCTCTGAAAGCGAACAAAAATCTTCTCTCTCTCACCTATCTTCTACGACAGCTTTATAGCGTCAGACAGTCTAAACACACACATATATATATATATATATATATATATATATATATATATATATAACCTATATTTCTATCTACTCACGGGCACGCACATACACGTGACGACAGTTAAACACACAAACATGGGAAACCTATAACAATACTTATATATATATATTCTAGAACGAGCTGACCAACACGCTGATTAATTCCAAGGGAAATTTTAATTATCATTTAAAATTTCTTCACAACACATAGAATTTACATCAAAACATATACAAATAGTCATAAAATCTCAAGAGAATGCTACAAGGATGATAGCCCCGTTATGATATTAACTCTAGGTTTAGCCCACAGCCCCGTTATGAGACAGATGATGGCCCAAAGAGTCATAAATACATATGATTAGGGTCTAATATTGTCCTTCAAAAGGAACAATTTACTCAAGCAGCCAATCTTCCGTAAGGAGATTATAAAGTGGGTGAATCAATAGTTATAAAAAAAAACTCACTCAGTCCACTTTCACTCGGTTCTTTCATCAGGGTACCCTGGCACACGTGCTTACCTAAAAAAAACTTGATGTTGTTCACCGTCTGGCGCAACCTTTGGACACTTCTCTACAGTGAATCTGTATTCTTTGGATAAAGCGAATCCCAGCTCTACAATTACAGAATTCTTCCACTGTTTTCGGTAAGCGTTCACTTCACCAGTTAATTTTTTGTGATTACTGTTCATGTCACTTAGATCGGTTAGGGTAAGCAAGTTTGAACGGGCACACAGAGTCAAAACACGAGGGTTTCCTTCATTTGGGAAAAACTGACCAGTGGACAACTTCTTTTAACAGATAGTCTTGGTTCACTATACACTCTTTCAATACTTGTTGGAAATATTAATGTTATTTCTTGTAATTATTCTCGCCGCCAGGCAGCATGTATATTTGAGTTTATTGTGAAGAAATAAAGTCTGGCTCAAAGGCCCAGTATAAACATTTTGTCTTTAGAAAACCGTTAGTGGGATTGGTATTACTGTCTATCTCTGATGGCACATGCACTGTCAGACCAGTGTTACTTGAAACAACCCACGTGGTTAAAGATAGGAAATGTCTATTCTTCTCACAAGTATGACTCTTTACTACTAAACGCCGGCAAGTTTGAATCACCCCAGTATTCACTCACGCAGAACTACAGACTAAACCATGAACTAGAATACTGTAATCTAATGGTAATCTAGAACACGGCAAAATGTTGCCAAGCAACTCAGACTTCGCCAAAACACAGATATTTGATCTAGCACAGTGATCTGTCTACTGCGAATTTAAGAGTCAGAATGAAATTAAAGTTTAACATTCTGGTTATATCTATCAAACAGACAAAGAGGTGAACGTTTATTTCGTAGAACGAAATGCTCTCTCCTTTCCGGCTTTAACGATACGTTTAACACCTAAACGCATGTCGTAACTGCCACCTACTGACCGAGATGTACGCGTGTCAGTTGCAAATCTCAGACACCCCGTCTGCAGTGCGGAGCGCAATTTCACACTTTGCCGGACTATCCCGACGAAAACTCACGCCGTTGCTGCAAAAGGTAGACAATCCGTCTGCCTGCCATGTCCGACGGAGCGAATTCTCACACCACAGGCCCAGAAATCTGGTCAGGCAGCGCTCTGACCGGGGAAACTGCAGACGTTCTGTCTGGCGAGAACCGTATATTCACAGCTATCGTTCGACCGGCAGAGACTGACATCTACGTAATACCATCACTAGTGCGATTCTCAGTTTTGAGAACAAAAACAGGTATACGTTAAGAATGGGGAAGAAAATATTTTTCGCAAACGAATGGATGCGAAAAATACAGGAAAGAAAGTAGAAAGGATAACAAAAATAAAGGATACGGGTGAAAGAAGAAAGAAGAGGATGTAGGCAATTTATGATCAATAACCTCTGTGACAATATCCAATATTTTTAACGCTCCAAAAAGAACTCTAATAAAAATAAATTCTTTAATCAGACATTTCATTTTCCGTCACACAATACATAACATAAAACGTAAAACATTAATACAGAACAAAGCAAGAGGAGGAATATCCCTACAAAATATATCCACCAAAATTCAAGCTATGAGAATCAAATTTATAAGTAGTATAATAAATGAACCACAGGGATATCCCTTAGCACATTACTATGTTGGACTATATTTAGCAAAATTATGTAAATTTAACAATACAACACCGCACCATTCCGGAGTCTTACCTAATTTCTATAAACAATGCGTCGCATGCATACAAGGAAAAGAAAAAATAATACACCGAACAACCAAAGAGATATATCAAGATTTAGTGTTAGCACAGGAACCTCCGCTTTACCAAAGAATAAAAAGAGGATATAAATATGGTATATCATACTATTCGCAGGTTTTCTTTCAGTTACATAAAACAAACACATCACCAAGGGTAAAAGAAATAACTTATAGATTATTATTTAATTCAACACCAATCATGTATAGAGAAAGGAAAAAAAATCACAGTACGAATAAAATGTAAACTCTGTAGATTAAACTTCATGGAGACAGAGGAACACATTTTCTTTTATTGCGACACAGTGACACAAACGGTGAACACTTTGAAACAGATATTACAAAAGTATGCAACAACAGAAGTAGATATGTATAAAGCAGTTATGCTCTGCATCCTTCCAAGGATGACTCCACACATTGAATTACATTTACAAACACTTTTAGCAGAATATAGACATCTGGCATGGATTTGTAGAAATAAAGCCCTCTACGAGCAAAGGGTCTTTAATGCAAAACTTTTTCTACATATTTTCACTCAGAAAACAAAGCATTTAACCCAGCTGACGTAATCTTCAAAACATTTTTTTGTTTTTTTTTGTTTTCATATACTGCAACTGTATTTTAAGGGAAATGTATAAGTAGTGTACGTGTTTAAAAAAACGGAAAGTAATTTCAACCCAGATTTGACTGTACATATGTTAAAAAATGATAGCCATTTTTGGCTTTATGGGTGAAATTTCCAATGTGTTTGTGAACCAGTTTATATGGAAACTTTCTATTAAGTGGGCCAGTGAGTGTGAGTACGAGTGAGCGGTTATATGTACTATAAAATGTTACTGGTTTTTAGTTGTTAATTGAAAAAGAAATATAAATTAAGAATAAAACAGAACGAATGTATGTATGTGTGTGTACGTATATATCGGTATATAGGGACAGATTCCAGGCTCTTTCTCTTCTATAGTTTCCTTCTAAAATGCTTTGGCTCTTTTCGGAGTGTCTAATCAGTAGTGCAAGTGTACATGTAAAATACAAGGAACTAAATAGGATTTTACTTAGCTCTAAACCAATTCAAATTTTCTTTCTTCTTTAAAATTAAATCAACTTTTTTTATTCCACTTTACTCTTTAAGCCTATATAAAATCTATATTACTTATTATCTTAATTTGTTTTCTAAGTATTTGTTTTTTCAATTATTCTTTTATTTTTTACTTGTAACTTGTGTAAGTATATAATGGAAGTGAGAGTGCGTACGAGGTTTCATATGTAACAAGCAATGTATTTTTTTTGCATTTCTTTTGTATTTCATGCAAAATGTACCTTTATTGTAAAGTGGAAAGAAAGACAAATAAAAGTTATTAAAAAAAAAAAAAAAAATACAGAACAACAACTCATCATCATTGGACGTTTACAGACTGGACAGTCACAAAGTGTAGTGGCCAGACAATTTAATGTGGTTAGAAGCACCATTAGTCGCCTTTGGAGGCGATTTCAAGAAACTGGTTCAGTGGCAGACCGGCCGTGCAGTGGAAGACCCAGAGTCACAACTCCTGCCGAAGACCGCTTCATATGGCTGCGTCACCTCAGGAATCGACTTGCATCTGCGTCCTCCACAGTCTAGTCAATGTCAGCAGCTCGTCGAATTTCAGATCAAACGGTCAGGAACCGGCTGCACGACTCTGGTGTTTGGGCTAGAAGACCCTACAAAGGTCCTGATCTTACGGACCGGCATCGCCAGAACCGACTGCAGTGGGCGAACCAGCATCGTTAATGGACCGTTGGGAATGACTGGAGACGGGTTTGGTTTAGTGATGAATCATTGTTTGTGCTCCAGCGACACGATAGACGGAGAAGCGTTTACCGCAGAGTCCATGAGCGCTACGCCCAGAACAGCGTTGATGAGGCTCCTCCACATGGTGGTGGAGGTGTACTGATGTGGGGGGCGATCAACTTCATGGGAAGAAGTGACCTGGTTCAAATTGAAGGACGCCTGAATGCCCAACGATATGTCGCTGAAATTCTTTGTCCTCACGTCCTTCCACTTCTGGCTGCACGAGGGTCAATTTTTCAGCAGGATAACGCTCGACCTCATGTGGCACAACTCACCACCCAGTTCCTTGCTGACAACAACGTCCAGACCATTCCGTGGCCAGCCATGTCATCAGACATGAACCCCATAGAACACTTATGGGATGAACTCGACAGACGACTTCGCCAGCAAGACGTGGCTCCAGCCAATCTCCGACAGTTGTCTCTTGCACTGCGGGAAGAGTGGGCAGCCATCCCACAACAACAGATCCAACGGCTAATCGGATCCATGTCAAGGAGATGTCGTTCTCTGATAGAGGTCAGAGGAGGCCATACACCTTACTGAAACGGAGGCCTCAGTCGCAAAGAATAAAAGTCCAAACCAAATTTAATGAACATCATTTCATTGTTAAAGTCTGAAAGTTTCTTCATGCAACGATTGAAACATTAATTCCGTAAAATAAAATTTTGATACAAGTTTGAAATTTGGTGTCCATTACCGCTGCAATAATGTTGCGTTTCTTTTTTTGAACAGTATATTTGCACAGTCAAGAATAGACGGTAAACTGATATTCGGTTTTAATTGTCCTGCTCTCAGAACGTATGTACAGTACTCATGATACTCGGTCTAACATTCCTTTTCGCACTCACCTTTGTCAGTCTGCTGTAGCAGCCAGCTCATTTAGTAGTCTGTTATGGCGCCATGAGCATCGCCTTCGCCCTAATGACACCTAGCAAGCTGACAGCACATGCTCCAGTGTCTGCTTCTCTTGGCATGAGGGGCACTGAGCATCATTAGACTTTCCCCATCTCACAAGGTTTGCGGATGAGATCATACATTGATCTGATAATAAAGCTGAATCTAAGATGCGCCATATGCCATATATCATTCCATGTTGAGGGCCTCTGCAGAGCTCCTTCCCATTGTAGTCCATTGGCCTTGTTGGGCTTGCTGCACTGCTTTTTGCATCCTCTTATCATTCTCAGCTTCTCGGATTTTCCAAATTACCATATATCTGTGTTCCTTGTTTGATGCTTTGGACCACCAACGGATGTCACCATGGCTAAATATCCGTCTGTTAGTATGCATGTATCCCAGTATCCGAACACTTTTTCCAGAAAAAAAAAAAAATCAGATGCCACAGTCACGTTAGACTAAAATTCTGAATCTTTTGATGCGGCAAACTTAAAATAATTGTGTCTGCTACTACAGCAGAATAATTTTGGTGTACAAGTATTTCTCTGTGCAATATGGCATCTTCCAGTAGACCTAAAGCATATAAAAGGAACCGCAATGTTTTGTCAATTGAAACGAAAACAGAATTTATCAAGAGACTAGGACAAGGTGAAACTGTGTCTTCACTTGCGAGGATTTTCAATGTTGGGAAAGCTACCGTCTCTGACATTAAAAGTAACAAGGATAAAATTATGATTTTTGCATCGAAATTTGATAGTGAAAATGGGTCGAAGAAATGTAAAACCATGAGAAATGCGAAAGATGTGAAATTGGAAGAGGCTTTGTATATATGGTTTGTGCAAAGAAGAAGCAAAGGGGAACCTATCTCTGGTTCTCTGTTGTGTGAAAAGGCACTTCAGTTCAACAATCAACTTGACGGTCCTCCTGACTTTAAGGCTAGCCAGGAATGGTTAAGAAACTTTAAATCTCGTCATGGCATACGAGAATTGGAGATTCAAGGGGAATCTTTATCTAGCGATGCAACTGCCGCTAAAAATTTTATAGAAACATTCTTGGCTTTTTTGGAAGAAGAAGGTTATTCACTCGAGGATGTGTATAATGCCGATGAGACTGGCTTATACTGGAAATCATTGCCTCAAAAATCACTTGCATCTCAGCGCGAAGCAGCTGCCCCTGGGTTTAAAAAGTGCAAAGAGAGAGTAACAATTTTGGTAGCCGCGAAGGCCAGTGGAAGTCATCGTTTACCGGTGCTAATGATCGGCAAAGCCAAAAAACCACGTTGTTTAAAGAATGTGACATGTCTCCCATTGTGTTACAAAGCACAGAAGAGTGCTTGGATGAATAGTGAAATATTTCTTGATTGGTATACAAATCAGTTCATCCCAAATGTGAAGAGGTTGGGAGAACAAGAAAAGAAAACTGGAAAAGTAATTCTTCTACTGGACAATGCACCATCTCATCCAGAGACGGATACATTGAATGCAGTTGATGCAAATTTTAAAGTAATTTTTCTGCCTCCCAATGTAACAGCACTGATTCAACCAATGGATCAGGGTGTTATAGCAAAGCTTAAAAAGATGTACAAGAAGGAAGTCCTGCGTCGTTTATTGTTGGCTGAAGATGAAGAAAGTGTGGTGGCGTTTTCCAAAAAGCTTAATCTCAAAGACTGCTGCTATATGTTAGCTGATGCTTGGACCACCCTGTCACAAGATAATCTCAACAAGGCTTGGAGTAGATTGCTTGGGAAAAAAGGAGGAAATGAAACTACTGCAGTGGACACAAATGATGATTGTATAAATGAAGTTGTGGAACTGTTTCAAGCAATGCCCGGATTTTCGGACTGTGACAAAGATGATGCACACATGTGGCTAGAAGATGATAATGATTCTGGTTTTCAGTTTTTGAATGACGAAGAAATTTTGTCTTTTGTGCAAGAAGAAAACCAAATACATGTAGTGACCGATGATGAAGACACCTCAGAAGTACATGATGTACTTGTAGATTATGAAGAAAAACCAAAACGTCGACCAAGTCCTGAAGAGGCCTTTATAGCACTAGAAACTGCGATGGCTTGGTACGAGCAAGAAGATGACAGCTGTCCTACACAGCTTCTGCTGTTGAAGAGAATTCGGGACTTAGCAGCCAAAAGGAGACTATCCAGTTTGGTGCAAAAGAGGATTCCTCATTATTTTAAATAGTGGGCTACATCTGTGCAAGTACATATATACGTAAGTTGCGCCTGGTTTTGAATCGTTTGTAATGTTATTTTGAAAACATTTCTCTTTCTTAACAAAAATAATTAATACAAGAAGTACATGCACTGCAGTGTAATAAAAGATTTTGGTGATACAGTGATCTAATACAGTGTGGGTATTATTATTACAGTACAAGTAAATATGTTTTATAGTGTATTTTCCTTGTGATGGTTAATTATTTTTAGAAATATGTGTACATGTACTTGATACATTATGTAATCCAATTATCCGAACATTTGATTATCCGAACGATGCTCGGTCCCATGGGGTTCGGATAAATGGAGTTCTACTGTATAATTCCACACAGATCTGCGTGCACAGTTGATTGAATAAATTTCAAGAATGAATTACGTGATCTCGAGACACGTCAACTTTCATCAGTTAGGTACGCGTTTACTCACAAAACGCATATGAGATCTCACCTTGCCTTTTTAACATTCACACCCTTCTATCAAAGCCGATTTACTGGGGTCGATATCAAATTAGTAAATTCTTCCTAGATAGTCACACTTACATTAGATATGTGGTCTTCCCAGTGGTGATTTTAGGTAGTGCTAGGTCAGTAGGCAAGCGTGAACTTGCCAGACCTCTGTGAAGTAAATTCATGTTGTCACCAATCTATTTCTCTCTACGAAAAACTGTTTGGAGATGCCAGGAACATGGATCTCACTACTACCTTTGTTAGTCATCAATGTGGAAGTATGAAGGCCAAAGAGGAAAAAGAACAAAGAGACGTATAGTCAAGCTTACATTTGTGCGCGAGGCCCCTAAAAGCGTGAGGACCTATCCAAAAGTCTTAAGCCTTAAACTGCCCCTTTATTCGGCTCTTCCTTCCCCCTACCATAATACACACACATACGCAATCATATCACCGCTTCCTTCATTCACCATTGGCTAAATAATAAAAGAAGGACAGAAAACGGAATGAAAATAATTTCCACAAATCTCTAAGGGGCCTCAAAATCCAGGACCAAACGTAAAGGTCACACGTATCTTTCCCTGAAACACAACGCTCCCCCACTCAGTGAAATCTGAACGTCACTAATGAGCCAAGGGTCATTATATTAGTGCTTGGTTTGGTATTACGAGTAAAAGTCGGGCATTGCTGAAGGGAACCTGGGACCATATCTGCCTATGGCAATATTTGGGGCAAGTGGTTAAACGACAACCAACCACGCTTCCTTTGCACTTAGAGGCCATGCTTAGTAGCCGGTCACCCTAAGCTAGCATGGGATTTGTTGTAAATAGTAGAAGAGAATGGATTCTGGTACCGTACACACACCCGAGAAGAACTCTTACAGAGCTTTTCCCATGTGGGAAAAGTTGTGACAGTTAAAAATAAATTCAGTATATACACCTCCCATTTTTTTTCCACTACTGTCTTGGAAACTATCTTGTATACGAGTGTCAATGTTGATTTTGATTTAAGACAAACTAAACTAAGTAAGCTGTTTATTTGAAAAAAAAATATACTTTCTTCACATGGATGAGGCGCCTCAACTTTT
This sequence comes from Oreohelix idahoensis, assembly GCA_024509875.1. Classification (NCBI taxonomy): domain Eukaryota; kingdom Metazoa; phylum Mollusca; class Gastropoda; order Stylommatophora; family Oreohelicidae; genus Oreohelix; species Oreohelix idahoensis. Next base: position 340,655 of record JAMPIV010018802.1, read on the forward strand.
ATCAAGTTCACAGATGCAGTCAAGAACGTACAAATCTAGATCTCATGTCGACAGATAACATTTATTTAGCGGGTAGACTTATGGTTTAATTAAAATTCCATATCTGCTTCTTTTTTTCCAGGTAAGATCTCCCACACCTTCAGCCCTCCGGCAGTATCCTTTCATTTTCTTCATTTTTCTCACCCAGCACTTTTATTTGGCATAAATCATGTCTTTTCATTCGTTATTTTCACAATTTTGCTCTATGCTGGACATAGCCTGGTGATGTCTCTAACACGCCACTCCCCTGTGGCAGTATTTGCTACGAAAGTATTTGATATAGTGTTGTCTTTATCTTGTTTGCCACTGCTCAGACGTGTTTACGTTCCGCCAACTGAACTGTGGTATTATCGGAACAATACCCAGTCGTCAGACCGGTCAGCCGCTGATCTCTTTGAATCCGTCTGACCACCTGTGGAAACGTGTCGGGCAAACATTTGACCCCATTGGAAAGCTGTTGATCATGTTGACACAAGCTTGTATTGTGCGTACGATGAAAGAAGACAACACTGTCTGACCAGACATCTGTCTGGCGGAGGCATGCAGATAAAGGGGATAATTTGATAATCTGTCGGGGCAAATATATGGGCGGAAGTCATTACGCCAGAAATATAGTGTCACAATATTGTGATAGACAGAGGTGCGCCGGAAGTCTTGTGTAAAGATTTGATAATGATAAACTTCTCCACCCAAACAGTGCTAGATAGATTTGATTTGTTCGCCAGAAGCTACAGGGAATTGATTGGAACATTCAGCAGAAAACACAGCTGGGATTTGAAACTCAGGATTGTGAGATATACTGTAGAAATCAGACACAGAACAGCACAGACTGCATCGCAGCGTTAATTAAACACCTCCTACAAGCCAGAGGAAAGAGGATAGGACTTACAATTCCACAACTAGAAGTACCAGATCGAGTATTGGGAAACTTTGGAATTTACAAGTAAAACCGCCATTTTAATACAAGACTGGACACTTGGGAATTTAATCACAAGGAGTCAGAGAGGAATTTTAACAAACGTTTTCCCAGGTTTTATTCATAGAACACCAGCCGTCAGAGGAATTAACTCATATTTCCCAGACCAAGTCATAAGAGGAATTATACAAACAGTTTTCCCAGGCCAGAAATTCGCAGAACACCCTCCGTCCGAAGAATTAACTCATATTTCCCAGATCAAGTCATAAGAGAAATTATACAAACAGTTTTTCCAGGCCAGGAATTTACAGAACCCCAGCCGTCGGAGGAATTAACTTATATTTCCAGACCTAAGTGATTCGAACAGCATCTAACTAGAGGGCTGTGTGTCCATTCGACATCTGTGCCAGGATAAGGGTGTATTCCTAACATTTTGGGGTAAGTGTAAACAAATTATTTACTAATGTAAATTTTACAGGTTTCTTGCTAAGTGGTTATATATGAGGCTGGCAACCTCAACATATGAAAATAGTATATTCATGAACCACTACAGCAAGAGCTGGTAATTGTTTCTGATTAGTCGTGCGGGAAACCCGACAGCAGAGCGACCCCAGACCCCGACGGGAGTAGCGACGAGTAATGAGGGATAATTACATCACATGTGCCTAAAGTGTATAGAATCATTTTGTGAGATTTATTTACCTTTTTAATTGTAATTCAGGCAAATCATTATTCATGCACTCCAGACGCAATTTCCTAGTTTATACCCAGAAGGATATTGCTGAATTTTCATCATATTCCCTGAGTTACATTGTGTGCTCGGGAATTTAATTCTTCTGAGAGGTTAACATTGGAGGGTGGAGCGCATGACCATGGGCCTGTTAGTTTGCGGAGAACAAATGCACTCAGCAGAAGGCATTTGTTTCTATCTGTCACAGTTCGTGGTTACAAGACATCAGACTTAAGTACTGAAGTTCCTACGCCACTAGTGTGAGAAAAGAGTATCATCACCAACCGCCTAAAGTGGACGAATTTTGTGGAGAAGTGTACTAATCACCAAAAAGAAGTGACGGAAACCACAGCTGCAGGACTCATCTGGAGCTAAGTTGTGTGTAACAGGCTACAGCCAAAATACGGACATTATTAACGCCCTACCAAAACCTCAATGAGGAACAATTTAATATAACTTTCACCTCATTTAATCCTTATTTTAACTTGTTGAACTAATTGACTATTAAATTTGTTGTATGTTATTTTACACTAAACAATAATTGTTGATTCAGTTTATATGTACGAAAGCAAACGTATGAGCCAGTTTTTCTTGATAAATACATATATATATATATATATATATATATATATATATATATATATATATATATATATATATATATATATATATATATATATATATATATATATATATATATATATATATATATATATATATATATATATATATATATAGAGCCATTACTCATAAGAGGGCATTCGTTGGATTACTCCAACTGGGGGCTTGAACGGGCCAGAACCATTGCATAAACCCATCACATAAGACGACGGGCCAGATAATAAGTTAACTAATTTGCTCAGCTTTTAAGCAACGTTTGTTCTTGACTTCTGGAAATATCTTATGAAGGCTCCCCTACCGTAGAAGCGCCATTCATCTTCAATCTACATCTTTGCCAAGAGTAATCTTGCGCGAAGATAGATACTTTGGACGACCTACTTTTAGATACGCTTGCGTTGTGACCATTAGTGGACTACTACTGCAAAGCAAGGGAGGCAATCCCGTGACATTGTAAACTCTTGAAAAAGTAGTATCTGTTGTGAATAATAAAAATATTGAGGTCAATACAGTAAACTCTTGAAGGCGTTTCTGCTGGGAATAATAAAACTGTGAGCTCGTCACAGTCAACTGTTTAAAAAAATGTCTGCAGTGAACGGCTCATTAAAAGTAAATTCTTGAAGGAGTGTGGCGAGAGGTTTTATTTTGGCTCTAAGATCAGTATAGTACTGACAATTACAGAAATAGAATTTCAGCAGAAAATGGTGAAGTCCCAGTGTCTGAGAGAACTACTGGTATCACAAATTAGTTACGGCTGTGAATGTTCTGATCTCGAAAAATTAGTAGAGTGGAGACCGACATAAAGCGCCACCTCCGCTGTGTAACTAACTGTGATATTAATAAAACAAGGAAACAGATTTTGCTTAACAATGATAAAATTGACAAGTCTTCAAATACAATTTCCTAAGTATTTATTTAGTATATACACTATCTACTCTTGTGCTGAAGGGTGAATGTTGAAAAATGGAAGGTAATGGATTTGTAAGTTTACATATGATTTACAAATGTTTATTTTTATAAAAAAATATATAAATATTTTACAACAAGTTTTCCAATTATAGGAACAAAAAATTATATCAGCTGTGCTGTTATTTAATTATAGTACATGGATCAGCTGTGCTGTTAATTAAGGATATAACACTTCTCAGCTATGCTATTAATTTTGTCTCTTGCTATGTTAAGTCACTTTCTCATCACTGACAGTTTCTATGCTCACAATGCTGACAGAAATGGTACGAATGAGTACTCATCTCTTAAAACGTTCTGTTCTCCTTAGTTTGGTTCACACCACTCCTGCTGAGGCTCGTTACTTTAGCCCACCCAAGACTGAGGGGGACTAAAATGTAGCTTCTGTATAATCTCTATGCTCCTGCGAAGTTCCAGGCAGCGGGATTGACTCGAACATACGACCTCAGGTTTTTAGGACACAAATAAACCTGTAACAAAGCAAAAATAGGGGCTAATTTCTGTCCTCAAGCCCACCTATTTCTAGTGTGAGTGAAATGAGCGTGTCTCAGATGTATGCATGTAGGATGAATGACAACATGGCTCAGTATGATTTAGCAATAGCGAGACAAGACATGTGTCTACTTGCAAAGCATTCTTTCTGATAAACTAATACATGGATACATTCAATAATATAGATTCAATACATGAATACATTTAATACATGAATACATCCCATAATATAAATCAATACATGAATAAATCCAATAATATGTACACCTAGGTGTGATACAACAATGTCCTTCCCCCTATACTATACCACGTCCTCTCTGTCAAGTGCTATACTAGCTGGTAACATATATCCTAACAATATTGTTATGTTCTTATGATAGGAGTATATGAGACGAGGACAGTTTGGTGATATATCAGGTGGGAGTTATAGGAGACAATAGATTGGAGTTAGATGCGACAATAGATTGAGTCCTGACAAGGACTGTTTTGGTTATATTGCAGTTGGTCTTATCTGAGACAATAGATTGAGTCCTAACAAGGACTGTTATGGTTATATTTGCAGTTTGGAATATCAGAGACAATAGACTGAATATAGGAGACAATAGATTGAGTTATGAGTCCTATTAGTCTTCGTCTATTCAATCATATACATTCATAGGGAACCCAAAATATATTAAATATATACAGGTGTAGGTAGTATAATGACACACAACAAATACCAACATTATATGCCTGCTGAAGGCCTATTTTCCTAAAGGTTATCGTAAATTTATAATTACCCTCCAAGATTTAAAAAACGGCCAGTTTGACTCGACTAGTGAAGTAGGTTGCAGGTCGATGCCCTCAGGTAAACAATCAATCAAGGTGACAGCTTCTTCCTCTTCAGTCAGTATCTCTGGCGTCAAGTTCGGGATTGCGTGTTTAGCATAAAATTCCGCCCTATTATATAGGCAGGTAACTGCTTAAGAAAGGCTTTCGGTTGGTTCCTGGCGGAGCAAAATGATTGGTTTCCTCCGGTTTCGTCTTTTGCTCATACAGCCTAATTTTATTCAGTTTTTAGCCGCCATCTTGCGTGAACTGCGTGAACAGTATAATTTATTCTGTCTCAGAGACTGGTGAACGGTGCAAGTTGATTGGTTGAAGCAAATCTGTATCTCGACATAGTGATTAACAAAGTAGTGGGTTACACTTCGTTTCACGACAAGGAGTTTGTGCTTGAAATGATAAAAGAGTGAGATCATTAACAGTAAACTCTTGATGTTTGTGATGTGAATGATAAAATAGGGAGTTCATTAAATTAAACTCTTGAACAAGCGTGTGTTGTGAATGGTGCAACAATGAGCTAATTACAATAAACTCTTGAAGAAGTGTCTGCTAAGAATTATAAAATAAAACAAATATTTCTGGTCAGTCCTCCTGTGTCTACATTAAAAGATTGACAATATACTTGAGATAAATGCTAAGCTAGGGACAGTACGAAACGAGATGGTACATCACAGATTTCAACAAGAGAACTTCAGTTTTCAGAAACAGGTCACTGTTTGAACAAAAAATATTAACGGACGGCGAATACATATCGCTACGCATGCCCAGATATCTAAGTTACTAATACCATTGTTCAGCCTTTTTTTTTTATATCACAACGTATTTTTTACAATTTAGGCGCTTCTAAATTACTTGTCTATCTATTTTCTTTTGTAATTAAATTTTGGTTCTACGGCCTCAGTTTTCACAAGTGTGGGCGGGAAAAAAATGTGTAGTGGAGTGACTAAAGAACGTAAGAAATATAGAAGGAATTTAAAAAAAAACAGGGACTGAGTGAGAGCGCTAGGTGAGACAACGGTGGATGCACTATAAGGTCAAAAAGGGTCAAAATAAAAACCAGAAAGATACAGCCCTTCATAAATGGGTGTTTGCGCTGAATAGGACGATAACAATGGTATGACGAGATCACCAGTGTGTTACTGATGGAAAGAACTAGACAAGTACCATCGGAACCAAACGTGAAGAGAAAAACGATAGATAGGACACACACTGAGAAAAAAGATAGATAGGACACTGAGAAAAACGATAGATAGGACACTAAGAAAAACGATAGATAGGACACACACTGAGAAAAACGATAGATAGGACACAAACTGAGAAAACGATAGATAGGACACAAACTGAGAAAAACGATAGATAGGACACTGTCGTAATTTTTGATGAAATAGGTCTGAGAAATTTATAGTCCCGTCCGAGCAGAGGTGATAGTGATAACTCTGTGAGAATAAGGGGTAAGAAATAAATTGCTGTTTCACGAGGGTGATAGGGTAAGAGGAAGGACAGTTTCTGAATCGAGTAGTTGCTCTAATCCAGCCTATCTTACGACATTAATTTAACTGCAGACGCACTTACTCTCCTTGCTAAACAATTTTTTTACAAGTTACCATAGCCTCATGTACACACACCAATTTGGTGACACAAATGCACAAACGTGAATACAACCTACGTATAACATATAATGGGACAATGGGGTTGACCAACACGGTAAGTAAAGGTTTATAATGTTTATTATCACTAAACAAAAAGCACAACATTAATCATGTTACATTTATAAAGCATAGTTACAGACAAGGTGTAAAACAAATTAGTATCTCAATAGGCCCTTCCCTCTTGTAAAGGAAAACAACCCAAAGAAAATTACTATCAGAGGTAATTAACCCAAAGAGAGATCAATTTTAACGATGGGATATGCACTAATCAGTAAGGGGTATAGGAACAGGTTCTTAATTGTGTAATCTATCCCGTGACTAAGCAGATTAGGGAGGAAAAGAAAAAAACAGAAAAACATTAAGTATACTGATCTTAGCAAGAAAAAAGAAAATTAAGGTTATCTAATTTCGTTCATTCAATGCACGCTTACAGTGGCCACTTTCATCTGCACTTACCAATCGTTGAAGCAGGCATTCCACGGAATAAAAAAACTCTATTAAGTACTAAAAACAATCAGAGTTTTTTGCTTTGTCCATTTCAGCCCCAGACTGACGGGGTTTGCTGTCGGCTATTTTTCCGTAGTAGCTGAAATCGAGGCGTTACTTTTTTTGTTCCAGGATATTCCTCTTTTCACTGCAGTTAATGTTTGGGGTAAGGGTTCTATGGGGTGGCACTGTCCTCAGAATTGAAAAAAATATATATATATATAAAGATATATTGGTCCGGTGGGGTCTCGCCGCTGGTAGCTAAGACACTCTATGGCGTGATGAAAAAAACAGAACTTTAGGAAAATGATACTCCTCGGCTGTTCAATGAAGTGATGGCAGAGTATGACCAGTGAGTTTTCTTTAGGGGGGTAATCCAGTAGGAAAACGTTTACTGTCATGTATGAAAAATAGTGATTTAAATTCTGCCACAACAGATCAGTAATATTTATGGAATGACTTCTGGCAATTGTTCTTCTCCAGTTATACTTTAAAATGGCTTATTATTAAAGTTCTTGGTTTTACTACTCTCCTGGTTGGAGAGGTGGACTACATAGGGGTCACAACACGAAGATTTAACCACAATAATCGCTGGATGGTGTAAGAACCACAGTCAGTAAGACCATAAGAAACGCTAGGACGCAAGGTATGACCAGCTTATATGTAGAAAATAGATAAACATGTAATCATACTATAAATCATATCCTGACACGAGTTAATTTTTAGGTAAGACTATTTTAACCACTCCGGTATTTAATTATATATATATTAAAAAAAAAAAAAACCCGCGAGTGTCTAGTTTAGCTTAACGGTTTAAAACACGAGATATGAACGCTAGTCGTTTAGAAAATTACACACGTATGAAAAGAATTAAATTGCGTTACATCAATATCAATCCCCTAGCGGCTTATAAATTATTTGAAGCATCTCTCACTGGGGACATAGCGGGTGATTAAATTTACCTTTACCTCTGGAGAATTTTGCTTCACGTTTATTTAATACGTTTCAATTAACACAAGAATCCCAGTGAAATATAATGAAACTTAAACAATTAAATCACTTTGATGCTAATAACTATATATTTAACGCAGCACAAGAAACTGAAATAAATCTCCACGTATTTCTATAGGGAATCCAGATAAATAAGACTCCAAAAATGCGCGCTAGACCATTCAAGAAATCCTGATAGCAAACTTACAACTGAGTTTGATGAGCATTACTGTATATATGAAATGGCGGATTTCTCCCTCCCCTATGAGGAAATTCACACCTCTCGTAGATTCTTCGTTCGATTCTTGAATCAAAGTCAAAAATCACACCACAGCCTACCGTAGATTCGTTTCCCTAGCGAGCGAGCTTTTAGGTTCGTTTCCCTAGGTGAGCAAATCTGCGTCTCGTGGAGCACGATCAAAGGGCTTGCAGTCGGTGAGTGGTTAACGCCCCTTGATACTGCAATTAACGAACCGTTCTCTCTTCAGAAACTACAAAACCCTTGGCCTCGCCCTCCCCGTGTTTCAGGAATCAAGCGCTGACGTGATGGCGTAATCTGACAGCAGGTAAACGTCCTTTTTTTAAGAGAAGACAGTTAATTATGGATAGTTGAATTATTAGTGCTTGAAACAAAGACAGGAGGCGTGGCTAAATTAAGAATCGGACAGCTGGCAATATAGAGACCTGGCTTCCACGTGTTTAATTGTGCATGCTTAATTAGCCAGCGAGGGAAATCCACGTTCGATCGTTGCTTGAACCCAAATAGTGAGGGGCCCCGATGCGAATACAGTGGATCGATCAGGGTTGCCTCAATTTTCATGTCACAGACACAAACTGAGAAAAACGATAGAAAGGACACACACTGAGAAAAACGACAGGACACACACTGAGAAAAACGATAGATAGGACACACACTGAGAAAAACGATAGATAGGACACATGCTGAGAAAAACGATAGATAGGACACACACTGAGAAAAACGATAGATAGGACACACACTGAGAAAAACGATAGATAGGACACACACTGAGAAAAACGATAGATAGGACACACACTGAGAAAAACGATAGATAGGACACAAACTGAGAAAAACTATAGATAGGACACACACTGAGAAAAACGATAGATAGGACACAAACTGAGAAAAACCCGTTGATAACATTACAAGGCAGTCCATTTTCTGAAATCCCCAGAGTAAAAGAAAGATAGGGAGACCAAAAACAAAAGGCGACATAACATAGACATAAACACGAAGGAGACATAACATAGACATAAACACGAAGGAGATACAGAAGACATGGATACACTTCCTAGACATAAACACGAAGGAGATACAGAAGACATGGATACACTTTTAGTGGATAGCACATAACAGTCGCCGCGGTAGCGCAGTAGTTAGTGCACTGGCTTCCTAGCTCTGTGGTCCATGGTTCGATCCCCAGTTGAGGTGGGATTTTGTAGACCTCAAACGGCTCCGGGTGTTGACCCAGCCTCATGAAATGAGTACCAGGGCAACTCTGGGAATGTTAAGGCAACCGGCGTGATGCTGACCACATCACCCCTAGTGTGCCGATGGTCAAGAAAATATGGGCCTAACATCATATTCCCAATATGCCTCAATGGGAGTGTAACGGGATCCTTTACCTTTTTACATGACAGAAAGACTTGGTGGGTATTTGTTGAAGGTCTGTGCTTGACGGGGCAGGGGAGGGGAAGAGACTGGAAGGTCATAAATACTAAGTGTCGATAAAACACAAACAGCCTCAAACAGATGTCACATAATCATTAGGTCGATCTCTTTTCCTCTCCGGCAGTATTTAGTTACATTTGTTTGTGTACTAAATTTCTGTGGTCGGCCCCTCTTTTTCCATTCTATGAAGCAGATATACTACTGGACAAAAGTTAAGAGCCACCATTCAGTTTAGACAAGGTTTATATAATTGATTGGCAAACTGTAAAGACACGTGAAAATGTCATTAAAACTGAGCACAGAGAAATGTGTATACATTTCTGTGTGCACTAGGTTAATTTTTTTTAAATGTCCAAAAACTGAGTCACTTTAACCCGCACGTGAAAATTGCCATTGTTCCTGCAAAAACTCGTGGTTTTTGCAACACACCCCACTAGTTCAAAAGGCGAAAAAGTGAGTTGAATTTGAATGCACGTGGAAAATGATCATCGGTAAAGAGTGTTCACCGTTGGTATGCAATAAATCAGTATGACAAGTGGTCGAAATGATCACTGCATTAGCCATGCCACCAAGGAGAAGTCTCAGCACTGTAGACCGTGGTCGAGCCATGGCATGGATTCAGGATTATCAGTCTGTTCGTCATGTTGCAAGACGTTTAGCAGAGTCCCACTCTACCATTCAGAGACTTCTTGAGAGATTTCAAGCTACCGGACATTTGGAAAATCGACCCTGCTCACGAAGAATTATATAAACCTTGTCTAAACTGAATGACAGCCCTTAACTTTTGTCCAGTAGTATATTTTGTACTTTCAAATGATCTTACAATCCTCTCAGTGATAGGTAGTTGTAGTGAAGTGAATCTGTATGACAACACGCTCAAAATTTTCCCCGCTCATAAACTAGCTATCGTATTTTTAAATCTATAAATAACTACAGTATTTGAAATTTGTCTGAGGGCCCAGTCAAATTTACCGCCAACAATTTATCTAGTGTATTTGAATTTGTCTAGGAAACAAGTCAAAAGTTACCGCCCACCCAAAAATTATCTAAGAGCATAGTACAAATTTTACAACTAATCAAATCGTTTCCTTTTCTTGTAGTGATACGAAAATTTTGGTTGACGTGGAAATAATGCCTATTTTGTGTTTTTGACCGAACGAATATATTTTGTTTCCTAACAACTAAAGATAGTTAAACAGTAGGAAATGTCTCAAATTATAGCGCTGATATTGCTTAACACATAAACATAAAGATTCCCTCATAATAAAATTATATTAACTTAGTAAAATGGATTTTAGTAAGATTTTCATATCAGGGTAAGGCCCAATTTAATTACTTAAAAATTACCCAGATTGAAATGCATAGGAATACCAAAGGCATATCCATATAGAGCGATAGATAATAATTGGCCGTTTAATTATCACATTTGATAATTAAAATCGGTCCACTAATAACTATAATATAAAATATTAAAAATTAGTCAGATTATACAAACAGGATAATGAAAACGTGTCAAGATTTCTTGGGAAGACTTTTTGACTTTACTCCTGATTGGGCGGGTGTTGGGCTATAAATAGTAACAACCTCTTGTGGTTTTCCGCCATTCAATTTTAAAACTTAGCACATAGCTGACCGAAGTAAAGACAGTATCGACCACGTCTTTTGCCTTTCTGGACTTGAAAGCAGTTCTAGATCCTTATGTCGGCCAGATTCAGCGTGTGTGTGTGTGCATAAATACCCGAGGGTAAGAAAGATATCTTTATTTGTATATTTTGTTAATTATTGATAACCAGCAAAAAAGGTTCAGTACCGATTCAAAAGTGAAACTGCAGAACGGATGTGTCACGGTCACATTGACCTAAATTGTAGCAGTGTGTAGTGTTGGAAACATGCTCGCGATGCGAGAGAAACTGAAAAAAAATGTGTATAATGTTTGAAACAATGGCATAATTACGACCAGTAAGTTCTAGTAGGGAATTAAATTAGTATTTTCGTCTGGAATGATTCATTGTTACAAGATACTGTATTAGGCTTACAGAAATTGTCGGCATAAAGAAATGAAGCTGTTACATATTATTTTGTACTTAACCTGATTATCGTACGGAATCCAAGCATGGGGCTCAGGATATTAACATGGAATCCATACAGGAAAAGATAATCACAGGAAACAGACAGTAGAAAAGAAATGATATGTCTAGTGCAACCTGCTAGCACAAAATTTGACAAAGGTAAGTTGTGACGTCCTTTATGTGTATGTGGGTTAAAGCAGATGCCTACATAGAATGTGGTTATCCTTGATTCCAGGTTCGATCTCAGTATCTTGAAAAGATCTCTGGCCATTGTTACCGGAGGCTGCTGCAGACCACAGCTCGGCATAAGTCAGGAGCTCTATCCAGCAGTATTTTCCTCAAGAATATGCAAATTGTTCGGTCATGACGTGGGCAGAGAAATTCAACAGCAGCCACAGATAAGTTACCAGTCAGTGACATAATTTCAGAAGCTCACCCAAGTTGAACATAGACAGTCTACTTAAACTTACCTTTGTATGATGACAAGGAATAGACATATAAACTGTCTACATATTTAAAGCCAACATTCAAGATACAGTAAAACTTGACATTTAGTTGAATATAAAGTGAGAATAGCTTCCTGTGAACGAGATGCCTCATGGACCGAGATTTCCTGTTATTTATTTTAAAGTGTAAAAATATTTCATTTCCGTTTTTGAGTATTCCTGACCTGCAAAGATTGAGGTTCAGGACAATTAAATTGTATATATAATTTCCAACAGTCTTTCTTACAAAGTTTATTACAGTTAAAGTTCTGTTTTGGAATTTTGTATTTGTAAAAATTTAATTCATCCCTAGACACATATTGAGTAAAATAAAACAAACAATACTATAAATTTTAATCTTTGGTGAGATCTTAAGAGGTAGCGGATAGGGACTGTCGTAATTTTTATCTGAGAGGGTTCTGATGGATATTGGTCCCTTTAGAGTGTAGAGTGATATTGAAGGCTCTGTGAGAATAAGGATTTAGGAGAATGAGGTAGTAGATTCACAAGCGCTGGGAAGAGCAAGGACAGTCTCTTATTACGACAATATCTGTTTCTCACAGACTATTCCTATCTCTCTTCTGAACAAACAATTGTTTGTCAGTTCCAGTCGCTCAGGCGCACTCACCGATTTGGTGATTCTGTCGCACAACGTACATGACTACAGCCTACACAAATGGGAAATGTTTGGAGTTTTGGGCCAGCCGACAACCAATACAAATAAAGTTCAATACCTTTATTATCATAAATCAGTCACAAATAATTATACATTTACAGTCAAAAATCAAAGGTTACAGAATACAAATATGATAAGGGAAGAGGGGGGTTTGAGGAGAAATATCCCATCCACCGTTTCCCGGTTTTATTTACTAACAGACAAGACCCGGTCCAAAAGACAAGAAAAGGGGGGGGGGGGTGATCAGAGATAGGCAATTTAACCAACCGGTAAATTTATTACTCTGGGGAAAGGGGTTACAGTAAAGGGGGGGGGGGTAGAGGAAAAGCTAGGGTCTCAAATGTCTCCCTTTAATCAACAAATTTTACGGGAGGGGGGGGGGGGAATGAACACAGTTACACAATCCCGCTAGGAGAAGTCCCGTACAAGGAATATAATGCACCTTAATACTAGGTCGAACTAATTAAAAGGGTAAAGAAAAGATTAAATCTCCTTTCATTAAAAAAAAACACACTAGGGCTGGCCATCCCACAGACACACACGCAGACTTATCAAAATGGTGAATTCTGGCACTCTAGGAATCATTTACCACAGCAGCTAATACCGTGGAATAATGGACTGGTCTTCTTATTTCTTTCGTGTCAGGCCCCAGATTTAACGAGGTAACAAATAGTCTCAAAAAATCGCCAGACGGTGAAGCGTAAAGGCTACTGTTGGTTTAGATAAAGTTCCTAATGAATGGCACAGGCACTTGGCTAAGCGTGAGGTATGGTGTGGTTCCTAAAATTGGCACAGCTGGTGGAGATAACTTTCTTTTTCCGTACTGTCACAAGTTAAAAACACTGAGGTAAGTTCTTCTTCGGGGGTGGGTAAAGTCCACTGAATATACTTGACAGACAGTGTTCAGGTAGATCTATGTTCTTCTTCACAAATAGGGCAGTGAATAAAATATGTTCTGCTTCCAGTTTACTGTAAGGACTATATGAACTAGTATTTTAAAAGTGTTTCTTGGGTGGCTTTATTCTCAGTTAAATTCAGAGGAGCGGGGCCCATTACAGGTCGCCACAAGTTTAGCTTTAAAAAAGTTCATATGTTACTGGAGTTATCGAATTGAGTTGGCAGAACTCTGTATATAATTAATAATTGCTGGGATGCAGGTTGAATGATCGTTCTGAATGAAAGATAATCATTCAAAACAAGAAATGCATTACAAATCATATTATAATCTGACACGCGATAAATTACAGTTAGCCTATTTACTTATTTAGCGTCGTCAATTTAACAAATCAGGAAAACTCCCCGTGAGTTAAAAATAATTAAAAGCACATCTATCTATACAGAACTAAACTGTATTTACTAGTTATAATTCTCTTTAACGTCTGCAAAATTAATTTACGCGTCAATTGTATTAGGAAATACTTTTAGATGTAACATTTAGTTTGCACTAGAACTTTGAAAATGGGTTTATTTAATAAGGTTAAATTTACACCACAATCCAGTGAAATAACTAGACCACTGATCACTCGAAGCTAATGTATAAATTACCGTCTGCGCAGAAAGAATACACTCCAATAGTCAACGAAGGTAGATGAAATCTAGCAGGAATCCGACTAGGCTATATGCTAGTGCAACTAGGATTCTGTCAGAACGAACGATAAAATGCAGTTTTCGGAGTTCTTTATTTATACTTCTCGAATGTAACTTAAATGGGACGTGATGAATTTTCGCACCTTTCTTGAAGTATAGCAAAATCCGAGGTACAACGCCGTTGTGTTAACCGCTGTGTTTCCTCCGTTTTCCCCGGTCTACCGATCTTCTTCGTCTCAGGCTGCTCGCATCAGGGTGCGAAAATTTCTCGAGAAGCTAAACTACGTTACTTCTGAGAGTTCCCTGATTCTTTAGATCGTATACCGCTCCACGTTGAATTCTGAAGATCAGCCTGTCTTTGATGGTACCCGCTGTTCTGAGAAGCTTTGGCAACTCCCACCAGGCGGGGCGACAGCCAGGTAAGAAAATGAACTGCTGTTAATTGCTCTAGAAACAGGAGTGTCTCTGGCCACGTCCTCTTTTGGGCCGGCGTTAAGGAAAAGATTGCTATAAATCGTTCTCAGAGATGGTCGTGGGCATGATTTTAACCTCCCATCAAAGGCCAGGCGATCTCAAAAATTCACAGAAGATAGCAGGCTACATATTAATGATCCAGCGTGTAAAATTCTCGTGGAAATGCTGCATGCAGGTTTAAAGTTACAATAGATGATCAGGGGTTCTAAAGTTATGAGAGGCCAATATTCTGTTATAATCCTTCGAGTCAGAGGGGAAATTCATTTTGTCATACTTAGACGTACGTCACATTCGTTATTCGTATGGAGGGGGGGGGGGGGACGGGGGGATGGTTGGGGAATTGTT